>JAQPZY010001652.1:3617500-3937500 GCA_029931535.1 Margaritifera margaritifera | reverse complement strand
TACCTTGTTATCGTCATCCTTTACTATTTCCGAGTCACGAGTTACTTATGCTGAACACCGACAGTGCACAAATAACACATTCTGGGTTCTCTTAAGTTACGTTAGTACAGCTTGAACATGATGAAGTTTCGCCTTGCCTTACACTCACGGTTAGTAGTACATATGCAAAGTTTGTTGTTATTCACATTAGTAGCTGTTCGGCACTCTTGTGGATATGAAAGTGTCAAATACACAGTATTCCTATTAAACACAGATTTATTTACATTAATTTAATCGTAAAGCAAAAACAATATTTTAGCGCTGCTGACTAATTGGTTCTGCAGACGGTCGTATATATTACCGTAACGTAGTCTCAGTCTGTCAGATCTAATTAGTAAAACACTTAAAGCTAATCAATAGTTTAATTGAACAAAAATATACACAGCGACAATTAAAGATTTTATTCATTTATACTTAATCTTAAAAACAAACAAACAAACAACAACAAAACAGATCTGGATTTTGGGTTTAACGCCATTTTTCAGCACATGATAGGCTATACATGGCGGCCAGTATATTTTGGTGCAGGAAGAACCACCGACCTACTGGCTAGCTTTTTCGCATACCCACGCTGGCCGAGCCGAGACTCGAACCCACGTGGACAGTGGTGCGATGTCGGTAATATGTAAAGGTGAGCCTCTTAGACAACTCGGCCACCCGGGGCCCCACAACAAAACAAAACAAAACAAAACAAACAAACAAAGAATTCTGCTAATTACAGAATACAAATGTTCGTTCGGTAAATGGTATCTCCAGGTGCGCGACCGCCTTCTGTGTCATAACCACTAAAAGCTAAGAACAATAGTAAAAACTGTGTGTAGTATTTTGATATGTATGCATCACTACAATAACCATGTTAAGAATTACTGCCGCTATACGTTATTATATTGGCTTACAAAAGTCACAGTTTACGCCTTCTTTTCATTGCTGTAAACATACTACTCAAGTATTGCTTTTTCAGTAAACAGGATGACCGAAATCCAGACTTGTTTTCGGAAAACGACGTGCTCTATCGATCCAGGCCGTATCCTAGGTAGATACTATAAAAGCCATTGCAGGTCCCCAGAGAAACAAAGCACCTGCTTGCACGGTGAGAGCACCAGCTCACGGGTTAAAATATTTACGAATAGGTAAGTACCTCTATAACTTCATTTCATTTAATGCATTTTACTTACCCTTTTTTGTATTTTAGTCCTAATTCAAAACACAAGCCATCATCTTTAGAATTATTGGTCATTACATACTCATGTTTGTATGATGCTGATATGTATCTATGTTTTATTATGTTTGACTTTTGAAATTGGGACATGGGAATTATTCCTTATTTTCTGGTGTTTCTATCATCTTTAATTTGCTAATGGACACTTTATGGCACCTTCTTGATCATTGCACATTGTATTTTGGCCACACGACCTCAAATGAGTACAGCAGACACTATACATTCTAATTAATTATCAGTGATAGGAGTAGCTAGATTACATTATTGTAATTCCAAATAGGTATACATAGTTAAGCAACTGCCATCGGAACAAGCAATTTAATTGTTTTTTAGTTTTCAAAAAAATTGAGAAAGTCCAAAAGATCCAGATTTTTTTTTTAATTACCCTCTTCAACATGTAGTTGTAAAGTTGCGGTTACTCGTCCGTAACAGCAGTGACCACTATGGTTTGAATAGATGAACACTATGTTGTGAAGACACGCAAGTGCTCTCATGTATATTTATAGGGGCTGTACGTTTATTTACTTATTTGTCAGCCTCATATCTAATAGTGCCTTTATCTGTCTATATCTTTCTTTCTGTCCACAAAGATATTTTTTTAAGTTGAAAAATTCTTTTTCTGATTTGTTTCCAGTGGTGAGGAAAAAAACAATATGAACACATTTTCACTAACGTTTTATCTCTTGAAAGTATAAACATAGCTAAAAGAATTTTCATACAGGTTACTGAATTTGTACTGACAAATATTCGTTTAAACCCATTGTTTTGGCGGTTCTCCACTGCCTAACTAATTCCTCAACACGAATGTTTTTTCGACACAAATTCAATAACTTATTATTATTATTATTATTATTATTATTATTATTATTATTGAACGGCATTATCTAGGATAGGATATTAACGGCAGGGGCTCTGTGAGGGAGAAATTCATTTGAAGAATTGTGTGTCGACTGTCTCTCGTTACACGCGTGAAATATGTGCAGATAATCTCGGTACTATTTGTACCTAAATTTATTTTATACAAGTTTTTATAATGGCGCCAAGTGTATGTTACTTTTACATTTTAGAGGGTCTATAGCATGCGTACATCAACATTATTGTTTCTTCAAAATAGCGATGATTTGTGATGTTTAAATTGGGACATGGGATTATTTAACATTTTAAGGAACAAATGAAGTTTGAACCTGAATTTTAAATGTTCCGTCATTTTTCCGCAAGCGAATCAAAAATTACAAAACAAAGAAGTCTCCCTGATAAACTTTACCATTAGTTCGTTTAAAAATACATCAGATATACTGTTATTCAAGACGAATAACTCTATCAAATGTCTATGTATGAAGTCTATTTCAGCAAACACTTTGAACAGCTCGCATAGTACATTGAATCTTATGAACTGTCTTTATAATTCTATTAAGGCATGCAATTGTCATTTAATATATAATTTCTTTAAATCGTACAAATAAAACAAAACTCGAAAATACAACAATAGTTAGGAAAGTGATGAAAAAAATTAATCTTTTAAAATTTGAAAAAGGCATCAGCAACACTTTAACACTGAACGAATTCGTACGCACGTTTTCGTGACATCACCTCTGGCTATGAAATAGCCATTATGATTGGAACTAGTTTTTTAAAAAGATTTCTAGTGATTCACATGCGACAGCCAATTTCATATTTGTACACAATATAAAGGTTTGCGTAAATAGCGTATTACTAGAATATAGTTTTTGTTGTTGCATGTGGACCATGTGAAAAACGAGAAACTTTTGAGTCCGTTAGCGATATCATTGGAAGCCTGCATCTCTATGATTGCGTATGAATTACATCTGAAGTGACGTGTCTGCTATAATGAACACAAACAATGATTCTGACACAAAACAGAGCTATTCTTATGAAATACCCAGCGTTATAGATAAAGGATTTATTATAGACAAAACATGTCCCTTGCATGTTTAAAGATTGCATAGATTATATCATCAAAGTTTAAATTTTTAGTAAGAATTGACTGCTGAACTAAATTGTAGCCTTAAGCATTTTAACTTTGTTTACTTGGGTTTTGAAAATACATCAATTTTGCTCTTATAAGATATGCCCGTGTTCCGTGTTCAGTAAAACATATTTGCATTCTACGATTGGTGACAAAAATGGGTTTTGCATTCAGTTCTAAAACTGTTCGAAGAAACAGCTGAATAAGCTTTTGAAGGTAACTAAATATTCAGTTACATCTATATTTAAAAACGGAATTATTTATTGCATCCATTCATTTTAGACAAACGCATTGCACTTCGACAGTAATACATGTCAAATCAGTCGTCTGCAAACTTTCCAGTTATGTTTTATATGCCATCTTTGAAATATATATGAAAGTTTTGCATAAATTGGTTATTATGAATGTTGGAAAATACAACAATCTGTGAATAATTGTACATCAAGAAATAGATGAAAAGAGTAAATTATTGCTGTATTATAATTGTGCGCTTTCTGTGGATATGGCAAAAAAAACCCAAAAACAGACAAACAAACAAAAAAACACAACAGTTATAGCATAGTTAAAAATAATATTTCTTTCATATCCTTCGGTGGTCGTGAGTGTAGAGGCATTTCATTTTAAGGAATGTTTTTTTTTTTTGCATAGAGTGTGCTCGATACCAGCCACAAGTTTTAATATTTTTCCCACATATATAGTTTTCTTATTTCATATATCTCAGACAACCGGAAGGTTTTCTAGAGTCAGTTTTCTTTCCAGTTAGATGGTTAAAATTGTGCCCTGGAAACTCTAAAATGCTGGAGCTTCCGAGGGCATTGCCCAAGAGTCATCTTCGGGGACTCCCCTCTCAACGATACTTCTGGATCTGCCCCTGTACAAGTGTTGTATCAGCAATGAATTAGGTAGATCTACTATGTGGATATATATATATATATATATATATATATATATATATATATATATATATATATATAATATGAAAAATGCTTTTACATCAAGTATAATATAAAGAGAACAGTTGACGAGTAGCGGCATTCATCGCACGTTTGCATTATCTTATATACATTTAGCCATTCCATGAAGATATGCAATATAAACTACAATTATCAATTCTTTGTGTAAAGTGGGTGGTGGGGCGGATGTAATGATAGTGTGTCACATTTGGACGCAAAATATATTTTATACAATAAAGGGCTTTAACAATAAGCCATGTCGATGTTCATTGGTAAATCAAGAATATTTTTTGTTTTTTTAAAGATATTGCTTTTGCCGCTCTTGTTCTTGGATTGGAGAACAATTTGCCTCAAGTGATCTTTTTTTCTAATATAGTGTGAGATACAATAAATAAATAAATAAATAAATAAAAGTATTATAAAAGCCAAAAAGTGCAAAAGTAGTGTTTAGTTATGAAATTGAAGCAATGACAATAGCCAGATATACATACATACATACATACATACATACATACATACATACATACATACATACCAAGAGTATATGAAAAGTTCTGAATATTGTTGCGCTGTACACCAAAGTTCTTTATTAAGTGAACAGTAAGTCAGTGCATCCACTCCAAATACTCTCCATGCAACTCTATACACTTTCTAAGTCTGATTATTCAATTATGTATTCATTGTTTGTTTATTACGTTGCTTATACACTGGAACACACCACTTACAATTGCATGGCGGTTTTCAAATCATCTTCCCATCCGCAAATCTTTCATAACTTTTTTAATTCAAGCATCACTTGGAGCCAAATCAGGGATGTATGGAAGATGTGGCAAAGTTTGGATGCCGTGCTCATTCAGAAAGTCTGTCAAGACAACGGATTTATGCGCCAGTAAGTTATCATTGAGTAAATTGATACCTTCGGTACCAATGTGTGAACGGGTTGTTCGGTAGTGTTCTACAACTTTTGGCAACACTTTGGAGTCATTCAAATGTCCAATGACACTGACAGAGTCAGGCACAGGTACCTGCATGACCGGGACTTTTCCATCGAAAAATAATGCGTATTAAACTCTCTTGACAGCCCGACTACATCGAGCAATTTGTGGTCTCTGGCCGTTTTCCCCTACCCAAACTTTACTATTTTCTTTTGAGTCGGGTTTAAGAAGGTCAGTCCATGTTTCATCACCTGTGACAATCTCATTCAAACGTACATAGTCACTCTTTTCATATGCTATTTCGTGATTTAAGCCGAGTCTGTTTTTGATCAGGTAGCAACAAATGTAGAACCCATCTTGCACAAACCTTTATGAGCTTCAAATGATTCTTTAATATATTAGAAAAGGTTAAAGAATTAAAGTACGCGATAATAAAAATATCTTCTACTGTGTATTGAGCATCTTCATCAATTGTCCCCGTCTCAGCAACCACTTACATGCTAGCCAGCCACAGACAAAGATCTACCAGAATGTGGATCAACTTCCATGCATTCGCAACCATCTTTAAAACTATGAAACCAGATTGAAAGTGTAAAATATGACAAAAAATTACATCCGTTAACATTATCCTAGTTTTTTGCCTTGATATTAGTTAGAAATTACCATAAGAGCGCTCGGATTTTACAGTATGCTCTTTGCTTAATGGCATAATTTTGTCTTCGACGACATGTTGACGTCATTGTCACTTACCTGTGTTACGTCACATGCATATACATGCGCATTCTGCAGGTGTCCAGAGTGCTGTACGTGCAGCTGCAGATCATTTTTATAGAATGTTATTTTGTCTATTAATCAGCATTATATTTATTGAGCGGTTCAAAGAAGCAAACAAGTTTTAAGAAGTTATTCAGAACTTTTTCAAATACCCATCGTACATACATATATACCTGCATAAGTACCACAACGTAGTCATATTCTAGAAAGTGGAAATTAAATGTTTCTTTTTCAACTAACGCAAACTTTGAATGCTTATGGGTGTCAGTTTTGACTGATGTTGACAAACTTTTAATCAATTTTCACAAAACAAGGTCTGATGAGTCTTTATAGAAAAAATGGTGGACTTTAGTAATTGAGCCGATATTGACTCTTATCCCTTTTGATATTAACCGCGCTCTTTTAAAACGTCCAAGACCATTTCATCTGGAACAACATCACCGGGACATCCGAGGGCATTAACGTTGCCTTCATTAGTAGCTTCTTGCGGGAGGCAGCATCGGTCTTATTCTATATTCCTGAGCCCGCAGATTGCTTGCCTAATTCTATGTACAAGGATACAAACGTCGGTATAGTTGTAATATCAATACGCACACCTGTTGAATAGTTAAAGCACTAAATGGCAGCAACTTTGAGAATAATATTCTTATATTCGTTGATTTTAAGCTCAACTGAAAGCTCATGGCTTCATGATAAGACTCAGCAACAATATTTTATTTTCCTCTACGCAATGTGTGACATTTTAATGTGGATATAAGACACACTCATAAGTTTACCTGCTTCTGTCCATGCATTTCCATGTATCATCATCATCGTAAGTAATAACTGCATTCTTCTTCTTATTATTATTATTATTATTATTATTATTATCACAGTGTAGCAACGCTACTATATTTTTATTTTTTATTTTCGGTAACTCTGGTTTCTGAAGCGAAGCTGTCTTATTGATATGACGGATTCCAAGTAGACCGCAAACTCAATACACAGTTGCTCAAAATAGAGTCACTTTTCAACATCAAATTAGAATACGTGGTTATACGGGGAATACCTCGAGAAATTTAGATTCTGCATCATATCAATATATTTTCAATATAAAACTGTATTTTCCTCGTAAAAAAATAATTGAAGATGCCAAATACAGACATGAAAATAGCAACTTCAGGAAAAAGTACACTCGGTACCACACCATGACGATTATTATTAATGATATTATTATTATCTAACCCCTCTTTGCATACCAAAATATTAATTTATATCTTAGTCATTCTCTTTAATAACAACATTTAAAAATCAAACAATAAACAAACAGAAAATGCAGCAACAAAAAACGCCATGTTTAGTGTTCTATTTTATTTTTTATGCCCGAATAGGGACACACATTGAAAATCTAATTCCATTAAAAACTATGTTTGAAATCTTAATTAGTTTTCGGTCAACGCAATAGTGTTTCAGGCTAATATTATGTTCAAAGCCGCGTCCTACTATTTAGTAAAGATTAAAACCAAAAGCGGTTGTTCATGCACACACACACACACACACACACACACACACACACACATACACACACACACACATATATATATATATATATATATATATATATATATATATATGTATATATATATATATTCGTCACGTAGTAAAAATGTTAAATGTTTTAAAATGAGTAATTTTGACGATGGGTTATATGCTTTCTGTGTAATTAGAATAATTTATGTACTTAAAAAAAGTGTTAGTGAAAGTATGCATTCACTTTTGAATTCCGGATTGATGAAGGATATACTAGTTCTATTCTAACTTGTAACTTTATTTTACAATTAGATTTTTACATATAGCGTAGAACCTCTGCATATCGTCTATAAAAAAAAATATTTTGATCACGAGAGGCGGAACCACGAGTGATAATACAAAATATTTCTACTTTGAGTGATTTTGTTCCTTATATCTATAAAAAAACGGTATATTGTCTTTTTTTATTGTATATTTTGAAAGGCAAAATCCGTCGACTTGCATAGATTTTTTCCCCATTCTGTGCTAATGTGATTAACGGGTGCATTACTACATCGATAAATAAAGTTCCGATATTTTAAAATAATTTAAGACAGACTTTTTAAAAATTTAGCTCCTACATGTAATTCTGCAGATAGTGGATTTTATAAATGAATTACTGATTTCATACTAAAATTAAGAGATTTTTTAAAAACTTTGTGAGTTCATTTCTTGCGCGTTTTGATACAGTGAACCTTGGTGGGGTGAAGGTTCTGAACGATAATCACAGAGGGGTCGTATCCGACAGACTTCAGAGCGCAACAGCTTTAAAACAAAGATTGAATGATTATGAATTTACCTGTTAGGATTTTGGTTTTTATTTTGTTTATTTGTGCATGCAAACGTGAATTATGTGGCCATGACAAACTTGCAGTGTAGTTTGGCAACATACACTGTAACCAAATTTCCATAGTTACTTAATTACAGCTTGCAATCAGCATTGATCTATCCCCAATTTCTCGATCTTTTTCAACACGATAAGAGTTAAAATTGCTAATTAAGCAATTTAAGTATTATATTTAATGAACTTTTTCCCCATAAAATCTTGTACAGTTTGTCGTAGAGTGAAACGGGTACTCTATGACACTGAATATTGGATAGAAACCGGCCATTTAGGTTTAGTCACTAACAATTTGCTCGATTGATGTGGAAAACTATTTTTAAATAAGTTTATATTGGAAACCTACTTCTTGTTGTTTGGAGCTCGTTTTTAGGCATTTCTGATGCCACCTTCCCCGCTTTTCTAAAACAATTCATGAATATTCCATCTTGCATGTGTGGTACTAATCGGAAGACCGATTCATCATTTTGTCACACAAACAATAGGGAAACCTGTAGAACCTCTTAGCAAAAAGAGTTATTCGCGCAGAATTCCATATTACAAAGTATTGCTTGCGCATGTACGCTCCATAAGCCAATATATATTTTTGACACTATAAAATAGCCACACAAGAATGCCAGAACGTAATCTTCTTGCACTCTACCAGATGTGACATTCAGGTGTGGTACTTCCAGATTTCCCACAGTATGTCAAAACTGCAAAATATTTTCATAGATTAATATAAAAAGCAACATTATATACAAAATGTTTCCTTAAAGAAATAAATTGTGAGGGGAATGTGTTATATTCTCACGTCATTTATTGTAGAACTAAGCGAAGTTTGCTGCCAGTGTACGACCTCGGCAATACTCATTTGCATGAAATCGCCTTGAAAGAATTAACTACACGGAATCTCAAATGGCCTTTTTTGCCTTATGTTTCTGAAAATAGGAAATCATGCGTAAACATCCTAATTAACGATTATCAGCAGAAGAACCAGTTTAGGGTATAGTTACCTATTATTCGACAAACCGTGTCCTTTCAGCGCTCTATATTGTATATTCTCGATGTCCTAATATGAAAAAGGTGTGCTGGTTTTAAAATATGTTTGTTGTTCCCGCAACATTAATTTCTTTGGCCAGTTTGCTAACAGCAATATTCACGAGATCAGGCATTATGACATATAAAGAATTAGTTTGTCATGGATGACTTGTGATTAAGACATATCAACATATTTCAAAATATGGTTTACATTCTCTTCAAAAGGACTTGTTGTCATTTGTCATGGAGGACTTGTGATTAAGATATAGCAATAGATAATGGTTATATTCTATTCAAAAGGACTTGTTGTTATATGACATAAGACTCGCTGCTTAAGTTAAAAATTTTTAGATTCAACTGTGTATTGAGTCGCAAAAGAACAGCGTGGAGTCCTGTAATAAATATCCCGTAACCTTACTGAACATACCGCGTGTTATTTAAAAACGTAACATTTTCATATCGTTTCAAACTATAAAAAAATGTTTTCTTTTACCTAGAGTTGGATCCCTTGATAGTCAGCTAATATCATCGACTTGAATGAATGAACTTTGTTGTGGCCAAGCAAAACACGCACTTGCTTCGATTCATTTGCAGACTGAGGGACACAAATCAACATTTTTGAGCTCTTAGCTTAGTACAGGGGCAACAATCGATATCTCTGTCTGGTAAGAAATTTTATTACAACTCGATTAGCTGATTGCCTAAATATTTTATGCTACATTTTCTCTTCAAGTGTAGTTCAAGGTAGTGTGTATTTTATTTGCGATCTACGATTTGTTTCGACAACATTCAAAGGTATAGAAATTGATACGGTGAAACTAATACTAGCAAAAGCCATAATTTGAACTTACTTTTACTGGCGGCAACTGCTTTTCGCAGCTATACCTATCTTATTTGAATTTTATAATATTAAATTTACGGCTATTTTACGGCGCGAAATAAAACAAATGGATGCAAATGAAAGTACGTATACGGTTTGTAAGATAAACCATAATTAATATCGAACAGTGTATGGAGGTAACTTTCAATATATCCTTCACCATCTAAATACTATTGAGTAAGAAATAAAGTAAAGAAAAATAGAAATAAAAAAGTTTACATTTTGTATTGCATGCATAAATTCATTGATATATTTGTCTGTATTGATAAAGTTTTACTTCCATATAATAATGGACTGCCTAATCATGCAAACCGAACGCTCACTTTCGTGTACAAAGTGTTGTAGAAGTGGCAAAAGTCAAGTATGAAAGCATTTCATAATAATGGAGGCTAAGGATAGACACACCTGTGAATAGATATACATTTTGGAATATATTTTTTGCACTTCAATGAAACAACATCATCATAAAACGTTGAATAGCACTCTCGCGATGTTTAAGAGCTGCCGTTAAGTTAGTGTTTTTTTTTTCTTTGGATCTTTAAAAAAAACCACACTAATCGCAAGAGGCACATAGGCCTTTATTATATACCTACTGATGACTTCCTATGTAAATGGATTGTGTAGGATGATCCTGTATTATCCTCTTATTGGGCGCTCCTAAACATATATTTGGTGCGATTAAGCACATGTAGGACTCGATAAGTTTGTTGCTATGTAACAAGATGTCACAGTAATCCTATCATAAGACAACAGTGCGTACATCATCATAATATGTCCTAATACGCGCTGGCTTCAAAAATACTAGCTCAAATAATATTTCTTTTCATGGATAACTGTTTTTAGTGTCAGTGCGATTTATTATTTTAGAAATAGCGGTATGTATAAATAACAAATAATGTACATTTAGATATTGTGTTTTCTATCCAAGTCCAGCTAAGCGAGCTAAATCTTTGTTTCCTAGCATGTTTCATAATATATACGTAGATAGCTTAAAATGGGAAAGGAATCTTCAAGGTTAGCGAAGGTGCGATTTTTTTCTCGATTTCATTAATTTCTTTCTAATCCGACCCATTTGAACCATTAACAACCATCATTGTTGTACAATATAGGAATAATGGTTTAGTTTTCCAAAGATTGCAATTATGTCTCTTCAAGAGGGCTAATGGTTAAAACAATTGTAGTAACCTTATCTAATTAACTTTATTTAATTAATTTTATTTAATTAATTTTATTTAATTAATTTTATTTATCTAATTAAATATAATCTATTTTCATGAACCTTTTTTAAAGTTACGAACTCCTAATCATTCACCAGGCTGGTTGAATGATAGGAAGCTAAATAGTTATATACAGAATCTCTTGACACCAAATGTTACATTTAAATTACACAATGATCATGTTCTACAATATTTTCATTCGGTGTGTGTTTATCCATGTATACTTTTATATGACTTTTCAACTTGATATCAACATTAGTTCTGAATGTTTTGAATCGACATAGAATCATGATCATCTTGTTCCACACACAACTAATAAATCCAACATGTAAAAAATGGTAGCAAGAAGACAAAACGCTTTTTCTTAGGTAGCGTATAGTTATGTTGTGGAATGCGTATTTTTCTCAGTAATTCTTCTAGAGATTCAAAAGCATGAATTGTATTAACTCTTTTTCAGAAATTCGACAGTATTAAAGCCTGAAAAACCTGTTGATATTTTCAGTTGCCAGTATTTTATATGGATACAAGTTTTATTTTTAGCATCGCATTGTGGAGAAATGACAATTTTGGAAAATCCAATCGATCATACAGGGCTGAGAACTTAATTTTGAAACTTCTACAGATCCATACCAAGGTTATAAGAACTTCGTAATAATCCATGCCATCATCATGAAAGAAGTGAATACCACAATGATCCTTTAGTGAATTGAACCATGGATTACACGTTTTTATGACTATCGTAATTGTTTGTAATTTACATTTGTACTATTTGTTTTGATGAAATATTATAATATAAATAGAAGTAGCAAGATTTATCTTTTATTTTATCTTTAGAAATAATGTTTGACAGGGAGAGAGAACAGATGCTCAAGCCTCTCTAGATCTATTTTCTCAGAAATAACTGGCACATTTACATTAAATATTCTTAGTCAGCTAGGACAAAATTGCTGAAAATGACCACAGGAAGTTTTTTTTTTCTTTTCGGATGCTACCTTATTCTAGATTATTATGGAAGAGATGATCAGTTGATTATTGTTAATACTACCTTGTAGGTAGAAGTGAATTCTAAAAAGGTGTTTAGACTTTTTCTAAAGTTTAAAACGCAATTAAGGGTGGATTATGGGCTAAATTATACACAATTAGCAGTAACTATAGACGTTATAAACAATAATGGAGGGAAATGAGGCGGAAGGACACCAAAAAGTCGAATTTGAAGTTGAAGCTTATCATAAGCAAAAGATGATGGAAGGAGAAAGTACAGGTGAACTAACCACAATACATGAAAGTCATTTAAATGTCGAGGAAACGACAAGAGAGGAAAAAGGATACGATGTGCGTAAAATAAGTCCAGAATATGAAAGAGATTCAGATGAAATTAGAACCGACGAGAACAATCGAATTATAATTTCACAGATTGGTGAACAAGTATCAGAAGGTATTTGTGGGCATGAGACCAAAGTGCTCAATGATGAAAATATAATGCCGGAAGAGGGGTTAGGAACAAATGCAGATGCAAAAGAAATTCACATGATTGTTGGGAGAGACACAACAGGAGGACTCAAAGCATATGATGCTACAGGTGAACTTGAAAATATTATGACAAATACAGAACAGTCATGTGAGGGACAAACGTTAAATCAGGACACAGTTGAAAGTCAGAATATAAATTATAGATCGATAACAAGAGAACTTCATGAGCCATTTGTGTCCGCAAGAGATTTTGAAAAAAGTAACAATGTTCTGGAAAAAACACAAGATGGTCCATGGTTGGACAAATGCACTGATACATACGAAAAACATATAACTGCGGACGAAAACAAAGAACAAGGGTCACAAGTTTTAGAAAAAGTGAGATTCGAGTTGTCAAGTGCTTCAAAAGAGACAGCTTGCGACCACGAAAGCAACGAAACGGGAAAAGAAAATGGTATGGGGGCCAAAGGATTCAATAACGGTGTAATAGAAGATCAAAATCTCGTGGCTGATGAAGAACGTATTTATGTTGGAGAGCCAAATAAAACGATAAATGACCATGTGAATCAAGCTTCTTCTGACAGTGAAGATAGATTATCAAAAGTTTTAAACATTTTGAATTTAACGGACAAGTACCCAGCAGGGTTTACGCGATCAGATATGTATAGGATTACAAAAAGTTCTTTGTTTGACGAACAGCCGAAATGTCACGAAGATCTAGCAAATTATTTTCTTCAAACAATTGCTAAGTACAATTACTCAGCTAGAGAATTTCATATAACTGAAGGCCGTGATCACAGATCATTCTCAGTTCAAACAGGTAAAAGGAGTAAATTCAGGCAAAAAATGGAGAAAGGAGTAGTAGAAAACAACGTATTGGAAGTAAGCCCGATGGACGTTATAATTGCCGTCTTTCTGTGTTGTGATGATATATGCAAACAAGAACTTGTGTCACATATGTGGAGTTGTAGATTGGCAGTTCCCCTGATTATTCAAGAGACAGTACGTCCCAGTCAGCCGTCTTGTTACCTGTGGCCATTGAGGAGTCTTGTTATGAGGTGGGAAACGGAAGCTAATGAAGAACACTGTGTTCGAGACGGTCGTCTAGTAAAGGAAGACGTAACAAGCATCGCTTTCATTCGATTTGGTGAAATTAATTTATCCAAATCAGCCCTAATAAATAGTGTGATTAGTGCATCCGAAAAGACACACTCTGTTTTCATGCACAGAGACTCGCCCTGCTCCACAAGATATCGCTATCTTGTAGACGGCTTGATTGATATTGGATGGTATTTTCCGACACCGAAATCAGAAGCAAAACACCATGATTGTTTCCAGGATGCAGTAATGTTTCTTAACTTGCATGGGGATGCATATGATCTTCAAAGCCAACTGGAGTTGCTATCAAAGCTTGCAAGTACCATTACAGTCTTGTGTAAAGTTACGGATCTTCATCGTTGCAGACACATTTTAAAATCGTATGTTGACAGAGGAAATACATTTCTTATAATGCTGGTAGACCAGAAAATCCACAGAGAGGATGAAGCTGTTATTGATGATATTATAGACTATCTTGAAGCAGATGAAAATCAACTAGAATTTTTGGAAGTATGTGACAAGAATAGAGCAGACTTAGTGAAACAAACACGATTCCTACTTCGGAAACTATCAGAAGGAAAATGTGTGCGCCTTGAGGACGTCTTGTCTCTGGACGTTCGTATTTCCATCGACGAGAAAACAAAAGATTTACTCGAAGCTAAGGAGGAGGCACAAGTAGTGTCTAATATGGTGCGCACAACTCCGTACCAAGATAGGAAAACCTTACATCTACCACTTCAATGTGAGCCATGGATTAAATGGGCGATAGCGGATAAGGAGAGGCTCAGAACTACCAACAAAGGAAGGAATGAAAAGATTCAGTCTTACATGGCGGAGAGAATGAAGACAATGCACGAATGTCGTTCAAAACAGAGAGAAATTTTAAGGAATGCAAGTAATAAACTACTTCAGTTGTTCCTCAAGTCAATAAACACGGATAATGATAGGAAAAGACAATTGTTTCTAAGGTGGCTTAAATATGAATTAGATGATTTATCTCGAGAACAGCTACGCCCAATTTACAAAAGGTATCAGCAAATTATGAAAAGCCCTGCAATGGTTGGTGAACAGGATAAAGGTACTCAGAACATTGAATTGGAGAAACTAGACAAGGAAGTAGCATTGCTATCTTTTGGTCTTGAACATATATTGAGAGAAATGGGACAAATATATGAAGCTTCGGTGTATCTGAAGCCGTCCCCAAATTATGTGTCTGAATATAATCTACCAGACCTTGCAACGAAGATACTTCTCGATGGATACCCATTCGAACTCTTAGATGGACACGTCAATTCCGTCCCTCTTTGTTGGGTTAGAGAGGTATTAAATGCGGTGGAACGTACTCTTAAACACAAAAGCAACCTTCAGCATGTTAGAACCAAAGTAATCTCGGTACTTGGGATACAGAGTTCTGGAAAATCGACCATGCTGAATGCTCTGTTTGGATGCCAATACGCTGTTAGTGCAGGACGGTGCACGCGAGGAGTTTATTGCCAATTCATAGAAGTTGATGAGAAATACCGAGATTCGCTAGGAACCGATTTCATTCTGGCGATCGACACCGAGGGACTGCGAGCACCAGAGCTTTCAGCAGATGATCAAATGGTAAAACATGACAATGAACTTTCTACTTTTGTCATAGGTTTGGCAGATATCACCATCCTAACTCTGATGGGCGAAAATACCACTTACTTGGATGATCTTCTTCCAATATCAGTTCATGCATTTTTGAGAATGCAGATGGCAACAGATTTCAAGCCAAAATGTGTTATTGTTCATCAAAATGTCAACAAAGAAGATGATGAAAAACTTCTTAATCAAGGTAGAATACTTGAAGAGAAACTGAACAAAATGACACAATTGGCCAGCAAGGTTGAAAGAGAGGAAACTAGATCTTTTAACGACATTATTGATTTCGATGCAGGTAGGGACGTTTTTTACCTGACAGCGCTCTTGGAAGGAATTCAACCAATGGCACCAATCAGCACACGATATTGTGAAGAACTAAATATTTTCAAACGAGCCTTAATGAAGATAGATGACAAAAATGTTCAGAAGTCACTCGCTTCATTTGTAATCCTTCTAGAAGATCTCTGGTCGAATATGAAGAAAGATGACTTTGTTTACCAGTTTCGGAATACAATCGAAACAGAGGCAAGACGTAAACTTGATGACTATTGGTGTCATGCAAACTGGTCATTCAGGCAGCCCATTAACGAAAAGTTACAAACAGGTTATGTTAGGCTACAAAACTGCAGTGACATCACCGAGCTGAAAACCCTTGTGAAGTCGCTCGAATCAGATTACAAAGGAGAGATTAACAATGAATATGAGAATCAAAAGTGTGCATTTAATAAATTCCTTGAAGAGGCTGACACATCGATGAAAGAGACAATGATGAGATGGTCGACAGATATGGACAAAAGATTCGATGACTTACGCACCGACTTAGTAAGAGAAACGTCGGCAAAACTTCACGAATTTGAACAAGATAGAAAGAGAAAGCTTTCACTCAAACAAGGTATGCTGGGATATCAAGATAAACTAAAGGCAGAAATAGAACAATTGGTCTCAGTTGTAAAGTCCTCAAAATACATACGTGTTTCAGAAGATAGCATACCCAGTCTCTTTGAACAACACTGGAAAGACTGCACATCACAAATACTTAATGAGAATCCAAGACTTCAAACAGGTATAAATATCACAGAAGATGCATACGAAGCTATTTTAAGAGCCTTTCCGAGTGGAAGGGATTCTTTGAACGAGTACTTAGAAAGGAAGTCTATCGATAGCTATGACACACCGGATTTTAAATTAAATGAAATCCTCTCAACTGCCTTGCGTGTCATTAGTTTTTTAGGCCTTTCAACTTTTAAGAAAACAATTAAAGACCTAGCAAAAGATGTGTTCGACCAAGTTGACGCCAAGCTTGAAATACGAGGACGAGATGTTCGACCATATTCATCAGCAGACATAGATGAGCTAGTCATGCTGGTACAAAAACATTTGGAATCAAAGAGAAAAACCACTCAAACGAAAACAAAACACGAGGTTTACTTAGCAGTAATAGCCTGCGGCCACTCCATTAAAAAGCTTAGACAGTTTCATGAACAATATGAGAGTCAGAACAATCTCGAAAATGTTCTGGAAAATCTAAAGGAGCATTATTCAAGAATATTTAAGTCACTTTACGACGAGACCGAGACATTAAATCTTCTTGTAATCAATTGTCAGGAGATACTTAAGAGTGGTATTTTGGAAAAAATGACCCGCACTTTCCCTGGGAAAATTGTGAATTGCATGAAAAGTGATTCTTTCATTAAGAATACGAAAACTTCGATTATGTTAGCCTTATTGGTAGAAATGGCTACAAAAGGAAGTTTTCAGGACTTTGACACTTTCATTCAAAGACCAAACAAAAGTATTTCTTGTTACATTTCCAAATGTGTAGAGAATTACTTTAATCAGAAGATAAGTCCTATACACTGCATATTCACGGCAACATTGGATGACATTAAAGGAGACGTCAGTGTTATTTTGCAGAAAACGTTTGAGTCTGAGAAAAAGAGTTTTGAGACCTGGCTGAAAACCTTACAGAAAAATGCAGATGACGTCATTGTTCTTGAAAATATTGATGGACTATACGAGTTAGGGAAAAACAAGGACATCGTTTTGAAGCTATTATATGAAAGGGTAAAGGACGGTTTGCAACGAATAGTCAGTGAGATTTCCAGTGACATGTTATCTTATCTCAGTAACAAAACGGAATGTTTCAGAAATCAGATTGAAGAGGAAATATTGAAGACTCTCGTAGGATGCACTGAGAGTTGTCCATTTTGTGGGGCAATCTGTATGGTAGCCCATGCTGATCATACTAGCGAACACTACACGACCCTTCACAGACCTCAAGGATGCAAGCGCTGGCATAAGAGAGAAACAAAGGTTTTGATTACCAGAACATGTCCTATGAGTGTTGCTTCAAAAGACCAAAGATTCAGATACATGCAGAATGACAAGGAAATGTTTTGTTTGTACAAGGATTACAAAACAATTTATCCAGAGTGGCAAATAACTGCCGACGAAACAGGAGAAGAAACGAGTTTCTGGAATTGGTTCTTTTCAGAATATGCACAACAAATTGCAGGCGATGAATTTGTTGTCCCAGAAATACCCCAGTCTTGGAAACAATTCCGTCGTGAAACTGAAATAGATAAGTTAAGAAAAAGCATGAATAAGTAGTATTTCAATGAGCAGTTTGAGGACCAATAATGTGTTGACAAACTTCCTGCTGACAGGTTTAAATCGTTGAAGATAGTTACTGAAATTCATCAGAAGTTCCAGATGATCTATAAAGGGACAGTGATCAAGGAAAACAAGTACCTAACCCACTTAGCCTCTGGATATATCGATTGTGTACATCGATTACTTTAGCACAAGTTCTGTGTGGCTATTGCATCCTCCCTTTCTAGACGATGCTATTTTGTACATGCGTGCATTTCTTTAAGTTTTGATCACTATTCAGTTATTTCCATGGAAAAATTGCATGTATATGTTTTGTAAATAATAGTACAGAGAAGCAATTTAAACCAAATTCTCACAGATCTCCATCATAGGGGCAAACATATATTGCAGACTGAGACCTTTGACAAGGACAGGAAGCAACAGGTGGTTATTTACTCTCTAATATATCCAAAAGATTTTTAAAATGTCGTCACAATTATGATATGTAGATAACATTTTTAAATAAATAATAAAATCAAAAAGCAGTGCTACCTGCATTAAACTGAGAAAAGACAACCTGATTCGCATATTATCAACAAGTATCCATTTCTCCAAACTCCGCAAAACAATGTTTTGAAAATCAATCATACAAATATTCAAAATTCAGTTAAGAGCATCTCTGATACACGGTTGTGCAGATATAAAAATATCTCATGGTAAACTTGTTTAATATATTTTTACTCCACGTCTTGTAAATAACCATCAAACTCAAACAATGCAAAAAAAAATTGTTTTGCTGAAATTAAACAATTAGAGGCAAAAGATAAGTAACAGTCAATGTATACTCGCTGCATATTCTTTTGGTTAATGTCAATTGTATTATTAACATCCTGATTGATCAGACTGTTCCTTCTTCCTAGAAGCGATCTAATGAACATAATAACTAAATATGTTTGTCTTACATTGTTTTATTTTTGACAGACATGCAGATGAGTGGTAAACAGTATGTTGTATTATACTTTAATGTTTTCTATTTACTTAAGCTTGAATATGGCTTTCATAGTAGTTTTTATATTATTTTGCATCCTTCAGTTTATTTTTAGCGTTCACAATTTGATTTGTTTGTCACACTAGCTTTTACATTTTTGTGCATACATGTACGTATATTTCCTTTATCCAGAGATTGTTAAGTCATGGTAAGTTTCAGTTTTGTTTTGTCTAGATGTGTCCATATTTGACCATTTTCCCATTTTTTTATTTAAAAGGAAAATTACTCACATATATATATATATATATATATATATATATATATGTGTGTGTGTGTGTGTGTGTGTGTGTGTGTGTGTGTGTGTGTGTGTGTGTGTCAGTACTGTGCCAGACATTAGTGTGTAAAGAAGCTCTTGAGTTACCCATCTGAGAAGAACTTTCGTGATTATTGGTAAACATGGCTCCATGAAATTATTTATTTGAATTTTCGCTTGAATTGTATTTGATGTGGTAAAAAAGTATGCATAAGATGGCTGCTTCTTCCATTCGCTCAATGTTTCTTTCTTTACTTTTGCAAGTTTCAAAAGTACACTGTGCCATTTTACGTAAGTTTCTTTCTGTTTTATTTTTTTTAAATTTGTGCATTGTTTTATGTCTCACATTTTTGAAGAGACCACACTTTTATTCATCAAAACTTACTGTCCCTACTTAGTTATATCTTAGTTATATATTAAATGTACCTGTGTATATTTTTGTACATAAGTAAACTAATTATATTCAAATCATTTTTTAATTTGATAAGTGTGATATGAACAATTGTTTATATATATATATATATATATATATATATATATATATATATATATATATATATATATATATATATATTGAAAAAGCACAAATCATATGGCGAATAACAGTCCTTTCACGTGCATTGGATCCAGCAAGGGATCGCGTGTGTCAGGGATTGATAAAGCGTTGAAATTACAAAAGTTAACATAACTATTTCTAAGGGAATTACAGTTTGAAAATGTTTGATGTGTCATCTTGTTGGCTTCAACTCGACTGATGATGTTGTAAACTAGTTGGTATTGACCTACAAAGGGAGGAGCCATAGAGCCGTCTGTTTTTTTCAATGTAAATTGGTGTAACCCCAGATTATATCCCGGATATTTAATTGTTTCGGACACTGAAGGCCACAGATCTTACATGTGATGAGATAAATTACATTCTCTGTTTTGCACATTCTGTTTAGACAATGTATGTTCAATTTTTCGCACGTCGCTGTGATAGAGAATGTACTGCTCTTTATTATATGTTGACAGGTTTTGCACCTTTTGTCGCCTTAGAATACTGAAACCATGCGGCTTAAACCAAGAAGACTAGAAAAGAGACAACCACACGCAAATAAAATCATCATCTGTTTATAACCACCACATTTTCAATTAAATAATTCATTAATTTTCATCATTAGTCACTCACTCACCTATAATTACTACTGGGTTTTTTTTTTGTTTTTTTTTGTAGTTCTTCCTGGTATTATTATTGCTGTGGTCATTACTCGCCTTATAGAAACAATGCAATATCCTGGATATAATCGGGGGTTACATCAATTTACTTTTTAAAAAAAACAGACGGCTCTATGGTTCCTCCCTTTGTAGGTCAATACCAACTAGTTTACAACATCATCAGTCGAGTTGAAGCCAACTAGATAACGCATCAAACATGTTCAAGATGTAATTCCCTTAGAAATAGTTATGTCAACTATTGTAATTTCAACGCTTTATTGTGTTTATTGTTTGTCTTTTCTCTGTTTCGTGTTCGCCTTTGAAAAAGACTCAATGAGAGTCGAAAGCGCTTAGGCTAGTTAAAAAGTTTACAACTAGTTTTGTACTGTTCTTTGTCAGTTTATTGCATATATATATAATGCAAGAGAAGCTGTAGTGTTTCAGCAAGTAAATATATTTTTCCAAAGTAGTTGAATATAATAATTAAATTCAGTACTGCATAATTTTGATGTTTATATTCAAATGTAGTAATGTATATATGCAAAAAAAATTCATATAATTATATTGCTAACAGTTTTTATTATTAAAATTAAAACATTACTATTTGAAGAGTTTATAATATTATATTATCAAATTTTATAATATTATATTATCAAATTGCATTTATTTAGAAGATATATGTGCTTGAGGGTTTGCTATCAATAAGCTTAAAAAGAAACAGATGAAAAGACTCAATTTAGCTTTGCTGCCATATATTTTTGGTATAAAATTTAACCAATTAACATTATATTACCAAACAAAGGACTGAAACAGATTAGTGCTATAGAGGAATGGAACTCTTATCTAATATTATGATCTAGGTTAATGTGAACTTGATCTTGGCACTGCGGTAATTAAACATTCTTTGCATTATCTGATATTCAAATTTAATAACAAAACTCTGCAAGATATCATCACCTGGGACATTGCTTCAGTCTCACCAATATAACCTAGCTCGTTAATATTGAGTTTAATTGACTAGGGAAATACAAATCTTTTTTTCTGGCAAATAAAGATGAGAACAATTATGTATTTCTTTATTCAGTGGGCATACTTGATGAGAAATTGTTGTCATTTTTTTTTTTAACAAAATGTAGCTATTCACAGATATTTAGATATGCCACTTATAAACATGACAACTTAATAATCTACCGTAGCATTTGCCTCTCCCCCTGGCAGTCTGTTCTGTACCCCCATTGCGATTTTTAAAAACGAAACGCATCAAGGATATAAAAAGTGCACAAAACGGAGTTATTTCATTTATTAGTTTATAATTTCAAACCTTATTGTCGCCAGGGGTTCCCAAACACTGTCATCTTGTTCAAACCAAACGGAAGTTTTCAGTGTAAACAATGAGATTGCTCACTGTCCTTTTCCAATTCCTGGAAAAGTCCATTGTCAGTGAAGGTTTGAGGTTCATAGGACTACACATACATAGAAGGTACAATCTGTGTCGTCTGCATCCAATTTATATTATATAATATTTCAACAGTTGTTTTATTATTATTTCTAATCTGAAGTTATAATTATACATAAATAATGTTACACAATGTGTGTTTAGGTATTTGCCTTAATAACCTCTTCGAGGCTATATAGCTTACCTCTGCGTAAATAGTCGACTTTACAGATTCCACTATCATATACTAAGGCAGAGCCGTAGCAAAAATCTTACGAGTGGATCTGCAGAGCCACAACATAAATGTTTAACTTGTTTTCATCTTCTGTACACTTTGCAAAATTTGGTATCGAAAATCTTTACTCCCCGTTGCTCAGTGGGTCTCGTACATGAATGATGCACAAGTCTGAAGGAGTTTACAAAATCCCAGTTTGTTGTGGTTGTTGGATTGGGGAATATTTGAATGCAAAATTACCTTGAGGTGTTTGTTGGCTTGAAGTATATTTTACATGGCGATGAATAAGCAAAGAAAAAAGAAAGAAGAGCCTTAGCGTGGTGAAGCCTAATTTCAATAAATATTAATAACTAATTATCTTCATAATTAAAAAATATTTAGACATTTAAGCCAGATTCCTTTATGAACCCCTTTGTTCTGTGTTGCTATCTTGGTGCACATGTACCAAAATGTATTAAGTAATGTTACTTGATATTAAATGGGAATACTTTTAACAACAATTTAGGTATTACGGATTAATTAAAATTAATGGACAGAATTATCTACTAATTAAAAGGAATTGAGGCAGTTTTTCTTTGAGGACACACGCGCCAACCTGATTTTTATATATTTTGACGGCTTTTATCCAGAAGAAAGGTTTAGTTCAATATCAAAAAGAAAGTCACATTTCAAGATAAATTATGTCTTGAATTTTGCTAAATCTCGAAACCTCTCTGTGATATCCTATCGTGCCTGATTGTGTATTGTTAAACACAGCGTTTGTACGTTATGACTTTGCCTCACTGTATGATACTGACCGTCGAAAGGATAAAGGTCTAAAGTCGGTCGCATTGGCCCAAGTATGGTTGAATTGGTCTGAGCCAATGAAGAGGTCCTGCATAATTAGACTTAAGCCCATACGACTGACCTTGAGTCATTAGCAAGGTCAATTCCAAAACACACATCGAGTGAACTATTTTGTTTTCTAGTTTTGTATAATATCACAAACAGTCTTATTGAATGTAAATACCTATTCAATCATTTTATGACTGATTCAAGACATCCCATGGCAAAACGGGCTATATATTAAGCTTTGTTTATGGTAGGTGCGTATGTTATCCACTTCGTGCTTAATATATGCCCTGCATAAACCTCCGTAAAGGTCGTGCTAAGAAGTGGCGGAACGAGGTGGGGGGATCGGGGTAGGGGGTAAATTGCCTCTGGGTGCCAGGCGAAGGGGGGCGCCGTCAGGAGCTTTTGTTGCAGCTAACATTTTCATAGTATTTCACCTCACCTTAGTGTAACGGGGGCTTAGATGGAGTAAGGGAAGGGGATGGAGGTTGGCAACTCACTTAAAAACTGTTCTCTGTGGCAAAGTCGGGGCGCCACTGAAGAACAATGTCCCCGGGCGCCTCGGTAGGGGCGCCACTAAGGAATATTGCCTCCGGGCGCCTCTAACCCTCGCGCCGCTACTGGTGCTAAGCCATGGAATGAAATGACCTGTCTTAAATGTATTAAATATAGTTGATTGATATTGTTATTATATGATAATACAATGACCTTTTTTAACAAAAACCTACAAATGTTTATATACTGATACATTGATGTCAAATTTACCATTATTCTAAACTTATGTCAGAGGTGCAAAAAATATATATTACTTAAATTCAAAGTTTTAGAATTCGCACTTATGAATGGAAAATAGTTTATTTACAAATTATTTAATACATCATCAGCTCACCAACATGGTTCAACATAAATTGATTTTTGTCAAGAACATTTATAAATGTCCTTGAAAGGTATTTCAATCATATCAAATGTAAGACCTCTGGGTTGTTATTTAGATATTCAACAACATTGATACCAAAGAAGAATGTAGCAGTTTATCTATACGTGACCTTTAAAATTTTGAGTAGTTGGTAAAATACATGGAGTGCAAATATGTACAGCAAAAGTATTATTATAATAATGCTGAGTCTATACCACGACATTTTCTAATTGTGTAAAACGTAAAACATGTCTTCGGTCTTTATATTCATGTAAGTTTCGAAACTATTCTCGAATCCACTCCTCGGAGGTATTTTCAAAACTCAGGCTTTTATTACAAATAAAGAAAAATGTATGAGATAAATCCTTGGTTATAAGAATGAAAAGAATAAATTTGCTACATTCCATTTGGTACATCAGGGGTAAAGGATATATATACATTGACAAAATGTATTCAGATATAACTGAATTGATTTGAAGTAATATTTTTAAAATATTAAGATCTAATTGACATTTAACGAGAGTAAGGAAAACTAACCAATCTCATTTTAAAATTGTAATAAATAATTTGTCTCAAGCAATAGATTCTTCATTAAATATAATCTTTTACAATGTTTCGTGTGTTTTGTATTTCTTCCGTTTTCTTGCTAGGTACTGTTTTCATACTAACCAGTTCTAAGAGCTTATTCCACCTACTCTCTCCTGTTCAGGTTCTGGCATGCGGTGGTCCTTAAGGTGGACGATACAGAATGACACGTAGGAGCGTCTGTCCTTAATTATGTGATAATGTACTTGCAAATGCCAGTGCAGACAAATGCACCTCTTACGTGACATATACAATGAGTCTAAGGACATTAATACGTGCTATCCATGAATAAAAACAGGTTTTAATTAAAAAGTAGCATGTATCACTGGTAACACTCAGTGTACTGAAAGGCAATATGTATGTTACTGAAAATACTAATCTTATGTTTCTTTGTTTTTATAAATTCATTAACAACAAGTAAAACAATCTTTACGTGTTCTCCACATTTGCGATGTTTGTGTAATGTAGACGCGGTAGTGTAAAAAGCCATTTATCTAGAAGACCACTAGCACTGGATTGGTAGTCACTTTACTTTGAACTTGCCAGAACGAGGTATCAAACCCAAGACCTCAGAGGTGCAAACTAAATGTAATGCAGATTTGACTTTCAGACTGTAAATATTCCACAAAGTAAACTATCTACATACATGGGCAATATAGCAAGACACTGGCCTTTTTTCCAAAGCGACGGGAAGAGAAAAAGTACTTAACGACACAAAATCCACTAAAGTTGAGCCAAATCTTTTCATGGGAACTTCAGAAATTATTTACATTAATAAATGCTAGTAAATAAATAACCTCTTTTTCAGTGACTTTGCTTTGTTTATTCTTTAGGTAGGTACCAAGGAACACTTTCAAAATGTACGATTGGAATGGTATGGGCTGTGGAAGGCTTGAAAATGCCAACATGCAGGGTTAAATTCACAAATTGGCAAAATTTGCCTGGATTGTACTGATTTTTAAAAAGTAATGTTCTTCGTGCTGGTCAGCACAAAAGTATCAACCTCAAACTCAAGCCCAAAGAGTTTCATAATCCCAAAGCCATTGAATTGGTTTCGTCAAACAAAGACCGGTAATAAATAATTTGTGAATGAACAGTAGGTCGCCGAAGTTGGGTTTTTTGTTGTTTTGTTTTTTTTTTTTTTTTTTTTTTTGTTTTTTTTTTGATAATGTATGACAGTTCAAGGTTTTAGATAATACTTAATACTTAAAGGCATGCACCACTTGCTTAAATTAAAGTTACACTAAATTAAAATCATGAGTAATTAATTCATTCATGATTTTTAGTAAAAGTGAATATTATATTATAAACTGCTTAAATTCAATCGCAGATGTGAAACTCAAACGCAATTGCAAATTAAACACATTCTTGCATGTCTAAGAATGGAAGAATTACTGCAAAAATAGTATCTTTGATCAGTTTACAATTAAGTGGCAATGATTTCCCCTCCCCCCCCCCCTCTCTCTCTCTCTCTCTCTCTCTCTCTCTCTCTCTCTCTCTCTCTCTCTCTCTCTCTCCGTGTGTATTTATGTTTGTGTCCCTAACAATTATCATTAAATCTGTCCAACATGTGTGTATTCATTCCTGTTTCTCAAACAATTGATATGAAATCTGTTTAATCTTTGTTCCGTATCTTCTCTGTCTCTCAATAAATTAATTGATGTGTTTCATGATGCTATTTTTCTTACTTCAGGTAACAACTCTCTCTTATCAGTTTCCTCAAGTTTCAATCCCTCACTTCTCGATATCAATCACAAACAAACATTAACGCGCCCCAAAAAATACATATCATAACACAAGCACGCATGTAAAAATCAAAGACTGCTCATTGTCTGAAGCAAACAGGAAGTACATTATCATAGCCGTATTTTAGCACTTCATTTTCATGTTTTAACCAGATCATACATAATGGACTTTACTGCGCATTCTTTATTATAAATGAGGAATGTTGAAGAAAATAAATAATTTATGTCATGCCTTTTTAACAGTTTACCTAAGGGCCCATAAGGCGTCAAAGGGATGAAACGGGTAAAATACAAGACATCATAAAACACGTGATTATGGCTGTATAATTAGAGTGTCCGTTAAGAATACATCAAATCCACCACTTTTTTTTTTTTTTTATTTCTTTTTTTTTTTGCACTTCCAATTTTCAATTTTTTTTTTATAATGCATATCCTATGGACACCCAAAACCCGCGGGTCTTTTGAGTGTCCGCTGACCTTGTATTATGAAGTCACATGACTTGCCGCAATGCATTTTGGGAGTTCGATTTTGCAATTGATGCCGCCATCTTGGATGTGTCATGCTGAGGCCTTTGGAATATCTTTGGATTTTATCCTCAAGAATATTCATATTTGGATATCCTCAGATTTTCTTGTTAAGTCAAATAATAAATTTCTGATATCATTTGATTTTATCGTTAAATAACATTATCAATTTAGGATAATTTTGGATTTCATTCTAGAGTCGAAATAAATTTCGGATATCATCGTATTTTATTGTTGAATCAATATCAATTTCGGATACTTTCAAATTTTATCGTTCGGATATCCTCGGATTTTATCGTTCAGTCAAAACATTAATTTCGGACATCCTTGTATTGTATCTTCAAATCCGATTATAATTTCGGATATCGTTGAATCATTTTAGAAATTTCGGATCTTCTCGGATTTAATCGGTAAATCCTATTCAATTTGTGAACGTCCTCTGGCTTTATCGTTATTTCATATAGAAAATTGCGGATGAACTCGGATTTTATCATTAAGAAATATTATAATATAGAATATCCTCCAATTTCACCGTTAAATCATATTATCAGTTTGGATATTCTCCGATTTTATCGATAAATTATATCATAAACTTCTGATAACTCCAGATTTTATCATTAAGTCATATTATAAATTTTGGACTTAATTTGATTTTATCATTAAATTGTATGTAAAAATTCGTTAATTATTATCGAACATTGGAACTGACCTTATACCTCGAAGCATTGATGGATTCAATGGGTTGTTTTAGGGCTCCTAATTTATGTTTTTTTTTGTTTTGTTTTTTTGTTGTTTTTTTTTGAAAAAATCAGATTTTAATCAAATTGTTTTTATTCACCAAATTAAAAGAATTTGTGAAAAAAAGAACTCTATAACACCCTCTCCTACCCTTTCCTTCCCTCCCTTATTTTCTTCCATATATATATTAATTATTTTTCTTCCCTAAAACAAATTTAATTCAATAACATATATTTCTTTTAATAAAAAATTTAATTGTTTTTCACCCTCCCCCCTTTTTAATCCTCTTCCCTCACCTCACCTCCTCCCTCCCCCTTAAATAAAAAATAAAATTAAAAAAATACAAACAAACATAAATATAAATAAAAAAGAAACAATTTTTGTTAAAAAAGGGTTTCAGAAAGAGAATTACCTCCCCTTCCCCAACTTCAAGGGATTTAGAGGGCCCAATCTCCCCATAAGATCCATCCCAGAGGAAGAGGAGATAAAAAGGGGTTCAAGGAAGAAAGAGTTATCTCCCACTTTAAGGGATTTAGAGTGCCCCATCCAACCATACTCCACTTTCCCAAGAAAAAGTAGGGGCGAGGGAGAAATTTTTTAGAAATTGTAAAATTAAACTTCGTTATATAGTAAAATTGAAAATTAACAGATTTTCCCCTTTAACTTATAAAAATATGTCAAAAATTACAACTCATTTTAGACAATTTTTAAATAGAAAAAAATTAAATTAACACGGATTTACCTATTTGACTTGTAAATATGTTAATTGCAAAAAAAGATAATTTTGTTCTTTAAAATGTTAATGGAAAAAAATAACGCTTTTTTCTTTAAGAAAATATAATAAATTTTAGCGACAAAAGATAACAGTTAATAAAGTCTGATTTATTAAAATGGTTGTGTATACATTAAATGTATGATCTATCAAATACAATATTATCCTTTGTGCATTCATTAAATGTCCGATTGAGTGAAATGGTTATACGTGAAATCAAGTCTCATTTAAATCCAATATATTAAATGCATGCTATATTCTCCTTTATCTATAATAAAGTTATCACTCATACAATAAATGTACGATATATTTTACTTTAAAAGCCTACGTATATTGATTTTAACCTTTGAAATTACATCAAAAATAATTAAAATCTACATAAAAATAAAAGTAACTGAAATTTAAATGCATGCTCATTCAAATACAATATTATCATTTTGCATTCATTAAATGTCTGATTTAGTGATATGTTTATACATTAAATGTGTGCTATATTCACCTTTAAACGACTATGCATATTGATTTTCTTGTCTTTTTTCTTCAAAATATCAAGATGTTGAATGCAAATTTAGCTAAAACAATTAAACTTGTAATAAAAAAAATGAAAAATGTAATAAAATTATATGATTATGTCCATTCATTCCAGAAGAGTTATCTTTTCTTTCAAAATAGGCAATATTCAATCAAAATTTTAAAAAAAATAGGAAATGTATCCCTTTTTTCCGTAAGACATCTTTTCTTTCAGATAACTAAGATTTAAATAGAGTATAGGAATTATGTCCCTTCGTTTCTCAAAAAGTTATATTTCTTTCAAAATCTCAACATGTTTAGCAAATATTTTGTAAAATTAATTAAACTTCAACAAAAATTTAAGAATTATTTCTAAAAATGTATTTTTCCTTCAAACTATTTTAAAGCAACTAAATTTAAAACAGTTTCACGAATTATGTCCCTTTTTCTAAAATAGTTATGTCTTTCAAAATATCAAGAAGGCGATTAAAAAAGTAAAAAATTAATAAATGTAGCTAAGATTTTAATAATTTGATTATGAAATAATGAACAATTGTGAAAAAAAATAGTAAAAATAGATAAACTTCGTAAAAATATATGAATTATGTCCCTTTGTTTCTAAAAGAGTTATCTTTTCTTCCACAATAACTAAAATTTAATACAAATATCAAAATTACCTCTTAAAGAGTTACCCTTTCCTTCAAAATATCAAGAAGTTTAATAAACATTTAGTGTTCTCCCTTCATTAAAAATTTAATAAACAAATTAATAAAATTTAGTTAAAATAACTCAAATTCAAGAAAAATTTAATAAAAGTAATTTAAATTTAGTAAAAATACCCCAAAAATTGACGAAAATTGTATAAATTTCAGTCAAAGTTTTATTTCCGTTCCCTTATACTCGTACATGACCGAATTCAAAGTAGTAGTAGTAGTCCTTTCCCTTCCTAAAACCTTAGGGAATTTTTAAAAAATCAGTACTTGCGAAGGAAAGTTGTACACATTTGTTGTGAAAAATTTGTTTGTGGAAAATGGCACGTACAAAGCTCCACATCATCACGCCAGACAGCAAAAAGCAGTTTTTAGAGGAGGGTTTTCTGGTAAATAAAAATAAATATTACACTAAAAATGTCATGTCTGAACAAATGTCGAAATACAGACTAACAAATATACAAAAAAAATAAATAAATAAATAAAAAAAAAACACAATACAATACAAGGGAAAATAATAACATAATACTAATAATAGAAGTAACCAACAAGCAAACAAAGGCGAAACATATGGAAACAGGGAATCATGCATCCCGGGAAGTACTGGGTATATATACTGCGGGGCTATGCTACGTGGCTCACGCGAGGAAGACAGGCCTGAAGAGGAGCCCAAGAAAACCGGATGTATGATATAAGGACAGACAATACAAATACATACCAGGGTATACATCAATACAATATACTAATAAAATATGTTCCCGACATCAACACGGAAAGCTGAACAAAACAACCTTTTCTTCTTCTTCTTTATTCTTCTTTCCTTTCTCCACAAACTTATACTGAAGTTTTCAATCACGTCCGCGCGGATGAAATTTTCAATCCGAATTCCAGACTGATGATAAAGATAAATTTTATTTTAATTTTCTTGTAAGACCCAAACATATGGGTCTATTGGATATTGGATCTTTTGTAGAAAGCGATGCTCGTTAATTCTCTAGTTGTGCTTTTTCTTTTCTCTCACAATATTTAAGCCTATAGAAGTTTCATACGAGGAAAGGTTGAACGTGAGACGTAATATGGAAGAAAAACCAGGAAATTCCTCTATCCGAAAGATGAACACCATCAATGACACACAAACTTTGACCGAAAACCAACGTGATGGCAAAATAAAACATTAGGATTGGAATTTAGAATAGTGAATAAAGATGAATTTATGCCGGCAGTGAGCCGCATATATTGCCGACGGGATACGTGGCGTTGATTTGAACGTGGGAGGAAGGAACCCACGAACACCCTACGTACCCCGAGTCGAAGATGAAAAGTACACAAGTGCAAAATGATGTTCACTATCTCCTCCGGAGGTATCACACCGACGTCGTTTTCTCCAATTTGGATATATACGAGGTCATGGACAGGACCCCAGAACGAGAAACGGAGGTACAAATGATGGTCACGGGCATCCAGTACTCCATGGAAATTCACCTCCAAAGTAGGAGGCCCATGCCTTCTGGAAACTTCTATAAACCTACTCAACCTGGAGATAAGACTATGTCCACACACATAGAGCAGCATCGTGGAAGTGAGAAAGGTCGCACTACAACTACTACCTTGAATTTAGTTCGTGTGCGGCCATTCGGACATGTACGAACAGTGCACCGCACCCTACTTAATTATTCGTTCGGTGGGTTGCCGGGCTGCAAATCCACACGACGCTTTAATGTGCGCAAAGCACACTAATACACATCATCCCTCGCTGCATGGTTTCTCCATTGTGGGGGTTCATTGAAGGCGCGATATGGGAGGGTGTGTAAAAATACTTTGTTACGGAATTATGTACATGGAATCTATCATGTGCCTAACTTTTGGTCTATGACTGTATTTTTAAAATGTGTCAAATAGTAAGTCGCAATTTAGGGTCGTAACAACTTATACCTGTACATAGGACTAGAGCCGCAATGTTTACAGGATTACATGTACATAAATGGATGTCTGGAGTGGCATGATGCACAGACTCGGCAAAGACGGCGCGGAGCGTGACGAAAGTACTGAAACGCCACGAACGTACATGACCAAATTCTCCCCAGTTAGTTATTCGGGCTGTCCCTAAAACCAATTATGAGTAAACCACATATTTAATTATGACAAGTCTTGCAGTTAAAAATTTCTGTATTTATATAAAAAATCCACTAGTTACAAATTTTGCGTACATAGTGTACATAATTTTCCCAAAAGTTACTCATTTCCATTTTATATCACGCAAAATTGTTCTGAATTCGGTTTTATATTTTTGACGGTGGTTCAAAATGAGTCAAATTTGTGTTTTTAGAGAGTGTAATCGAAAGGGGGTTTCAAAAATTCAGTCACTCAGGCCATTTTGATCAGTCTGCGACGGAGAGGTCTGGCGTCGATACTTCAAGCTCCCAGGTTTCCTCCTCGGGCAGGCTGACTTCATAGCCGTCATATGCAGCAGTCCCAGGTGAAGTGGCTCAGCAGGTTGACCCCTCATCCACTTGCTTTCTTCCACCAGATTACTGCATTCTGTAACTGGTTTGCTCCAGGCGGTATTTTCGATTCCTCTGATTGGCTCGTTACGTCTATCTTCACTCATGCTGCGTCGGGGTACTTCCCGATGGTAACCCCCAATGGTCTATATTAGCACCAGTTCCTATCGATTGTACTCCTCGACTTTTGATGGCGGGGTAGGTCGGTCTTTTCTGTGTCATTCTGCCTCGTATATGCTGGTATGCCCCTAACTTCCTTGGAATACTCAACAAGTAGTAGGTTGGTCATTAAGAGCACGAAGCAGCCCGTAGACTCACAGGTGGACCCCTCCCCTACTCATCCAACAGCAGGTGCGGCGTGATGTTTCTCTAGCGTGATGTTACTCCTCTGACGGCTGGTTGCTGACTGTGACCAGAACGGTCGCATGATGATGATGAAATTGGATTATACTCGCGTGCGACCAATCTGGTCATGTGCGAGGAATTAATGTGCGCACAGCGCACTATTTAATTTGCCCCCAAACTGTTGCGGTAGCATCAGTTTGGGGTTCCTCAAGTGGTTTTACCGAGCTGCAAAACCGCTTGCGTTTTACTGCATGCACAGCATGCTATTTAATTAATCGGCGTGGGGGTGCGTAGTACCCGCACGCCATTTTAATGTGTGCCCAGCACACTGTCTGTTGCAGAAAGGTCGCATGCTTGCTTGATTAAATTATCCTCGTGTGCGGCACTTTGGCCATGTACGAGTAGTTAATGTGCGCACAGCGCACTATTTAATTTGACCCCAAACTGTTGCGGTAGCATCAGTTTGGGGTTCCTCAAGTGGTTTTACCGAGCTGCAAAACCGCTTGCGTTTTACTGCATGCACAGCATGCTATTTAATTAATCGGCGTGGGGGTGCGTAGTACCCGCACGCCATTTTAATGTGTGCCCAGCACACTGTCTGTTGCAGAACGGTCGCATGCTTGCTTGATTACATTATCCTCGTGTGCGGCACTTTGGCCATGTACGAGTAGTTAATGTGCGCACAGCGCACTATTTAATTTGACCCCAAACTGTTGCGGTAACATCAGTTTGGCGTTCGTAAAGTGGTTTTACAGAGCTGCAAAAACCGCTTGCGCTTTACTGCATGCACAGCATGCTATTTAATTAATCGGCGTGGGGGTGCGTACCACCCTCACGCCATTTTATTGTGTGCCCAGCACACTGTCTGTTGCTTTTTATGTCAGGCGGTGGAAAAGGCGGAGTCGGGATCGGCCAGAGAGGAGCTTTTGCGTCACATGGTGGTGTCCGTGGTCCTGGGTGTGAAATTTAGATTTAGGCCGAAATAATAATGACGTCTTGCACGTGTCTATATTTGGATTTAATTTTTTTTTTTTTAATGAACTCTGTACGATTGGCTGTTTGGTACGGTTTCGAAGATGGGTTAAGTCCAAGGAGCTTTGCCCTATATTTTAATCCTATGCATGTCGTGGTGTGGTTGTTTTAAGTAATTGTTATCACTTTGTGCGGCTGGGCCTGATGGCTTTGGGTTTTAAGCCACCTTATATTATCTAAGGGTTTCGGGTCAAGGTTTCAAGTTTCTTGTTGGCGATCGCATTTGTTGCCCTTTTATTTGGAAACTGGGTTTAGGTTGTAGATTATATACCGCTTTGTGCAGTGGGCCCCTGATGGTTTGGATATATGACCACCTTATACTCTTAGGTTCGTTTTGGGGCCAGTGTGCGGGTCCTATTAGGTAGTTTCAGTGGATCTGGGGAAAAGCATGAACTATATACCGCATTGTGCAGTCGGCCCCTGATGGTTTGGACTTGTGACCACCTTATATTCTTAGGTTCGATTTGGGCCAGTGTAAGGGTCCTATTATTGTTTCATTGGTGAATTGTTCTGATACTCCTTGGACTGTTTTCCGAATATCGGTACCAGTGTGGGTGTTAGAGAAAGCGTTAGCAAAAGTAAAGTATACAGCCATGCATGTATTAATAAAAAAGAAACTAAAAGAAAAAATGATTTGTTTTTATTTTTTTTATTTTTTTATTTTTTTAAATATAAAAGATAAAAATTCATTTATTCATCCATTCATTCATTCATCCATTCTTTTCCTTCCTTCCGTTAGTGGTCATGCATGGGGGATGGTTATGATTGTTTGAAGAATAGAAACAACAAAACTTGGTTTGCTTATTATTAATGTTTGTCATATTTTGCAAATACTTGCAGTGCGAGGGCCCAAGTTCGTTATACGTACCCTTCCATCGTAAGGGCTGGGGATATACCTGGTTCCTCCCTGCGATTTGATCTGACCTTTTTTTATATGCAGTGCGAGGGCCCAAGTTCGCTAACACGTATCCTCCACCGTAAGGGCTGGGGGCTTACCTGGTTCCTCCCTGCGATTTGATCTGACCTTTTAATTTTATTTTAAATTTTGTGTCTAGGGATCCACGCTGAGTTTGCTTGACTGTCCTAATGATTTGTGATTTGTTAATGTTTTTATGTTGAGGTTTCTTTTTGTGTGGAGACCGGGACTTTGTGTGTGTGTGTGTGGGGGGGGGGGGTAATTTGGTTACAATTTTCCCCTCTTTCCTATGGCAGAGATGAACCCTAAGATGTTTGCGTACATCGAATTGATGTTGTTCGTTTTGGTGGTAAAAAACGTCGGGTACTGGGCTGGTGCGTTTATCTTTGTTTGTTTTTCCTGGAAGTTTTCCCTTTCTGGTGTGTATTTGGGGCAGGTATTGAAGATATGTTCTAATGTTTCCGGGACAGGGCAGTGAGGGTAATTTATGCCTGCTTCTCTTATCTCTGGTATAAACCTTCCAAAACTGCTGGCTAATAGGGTTTTGCCAGTTCTGAGTCGGGTTATGACTTTGGAGTCGTATGGGTTTACCAATTTAGGGGCTGTTATATTCCTGCTAACTTGTTTTTGCAGTAGGTAGAGTTTTCTCCCTTTTGCTGAGTTATCCCATTCCCGTTGCCATTTATTATCTATTTTTTGCCTTATTATACTGTAAATTTCCAGTACGCTATAATTCAATTGATGTATTTCAGATTCTTTAAGCTTTCTTTTGGCTACTTGGTCTGCCCTTTCATTTCCTGGAATATCGATGTGGAGGGTACCCACATGAATTCCACAGTATAATTTTGTTGGTCCAGGATTTTAAGTTTTAGATATACTTCCGGCAACATGTTTTCTCTGCTGGATGAGTTATTCGTTCCAGGGTTCGTAGCACACTGAGGGAGTCGCTGATTATCACTGTTTTGGCTGTGTGGGTTTCTTGAATCCATTTTATAGCTTTGTTAATTGCCCAAAACTCTACTGTATAAATGGAGCAGTGATCAGGCAGCTTTGCCCCCAGTGTGATATTTTCCCCCGGGATTACGACTGCGGCTGCCGTACGCATGGGTTCCAGTGATTTTGACCCATCGGTGTATATTTGTGTGTAGCCCTCATATCTATTCTCAATATCAGTTAAGATTTTGGCAGTGTTTTCTAATGGGTTAAGTTGTTTGTCCCTATAGTTTAATGCTTCGACATTGATTTTGGGGGCCTTACAGGTCCATGGTGCGGTGTCCGGGTGTTGTATGATTTCCGCTTGGGTATTAGTCAGTTCCAATTCCCTGTGTAGGTCATGGATTTTTTTCCCTCCTGGTAAGTTTGCTTTTAGTTTATGTCGGAAGGGCTTGTTGCACCTGTTTATGATAATGCGGGTGGGGTGTGATTTCGGGTGAATTGATAGCCGTGTCTCGTAGCGCAGGAGTAACTCCTCCCTTCTAAGGTGTAGAGGGGGTTCCCCTGTTAAAACTCGTAGCTCGTCCCCAGAAGTGCTACCGAGAGCGCCGGTGCAAATAACAAGAGCCTGGTGCTGTATTCGATCTAGTTTTTTAAGTACATTAGGGTGAGCCGAGGCATATGCCTGGCACCCGTAATCTATTTTCGATCGAATGAGTGTCCTATATAATGTAATGAGTGTGGTCTGATCCGCCCCCAACTCGGTGCCTTTAAGGTTTCGTAAGAGGTTTAGATCTTTTCCGCATCTCCTTACTAGCTCTGTTATGTGATTGCTCGATGTAAGGTGCTCATCAAATAGCATTCCCAAGAATCGAGCTACTTTTTCAAATTTTATCTCCGTGCCGTTTAAGTATAATTTTTTTTTTTTTTTTTTTTTTTTGGGGGGGGGGCTCCCAGCGTATTTTAAGTTTAGGTGTAAAAAGCACCCCTATTGTTTTTCCGCAAGATATTTTGAAACCTCACCTATCTGCCCATCTACTAATCCCATCTAGTCCCATCTGCATTTCGCTCACCACAGCTTTACTAGACGGGTTTCCCGCTTTCCAGATTCCGCTGTCGTCAGCAAACTGAGATATGTCCAGATGAGTTTGGTCTATTGACTTTTCCAGGTCATTTATCATGATATTGAAAAGGGTGGGGCTCAGTACACTTCCCTGTGGGGTGCAGTTTTCCAGCTCGTGTATTTCCGAATACTGGCCTCCCACCCTCGTTTGGATAGTTCGACCGGTTAAGAAGTTTGATATGAATTTATGCATGGGGCCAGTGATTCCATATTGGTTTAATTTGGCAATTAATCCTTTGGTCCAGATTAGATCATAGGCTTTTTCGAGGTCAAGGAAGACGGCGATTAGGTATCGGTTGCTTTTCCTGTTTGTATTGAATGCCAATCTTATGCTTGACTCCAGTCGTAAAAGTTGATCTAACGTGGAGCGTTTTTCATTGCCTAGATTTATATCCTTGTTTTATTTCGCTGTGGAAATAAAAATCCATTTGTAAATGCAATACAATACAACACAACACATTTACTCAGTATTTCAGGCAAGTTGTTCAAGAAATAAGGTATTTGCAGTGTCAAAATCAGGAAGTCGTTAAAGCGGTAACAAATTCCTGTATAGTCAGTTTCAGTTCAAAGACATAAAGTTGAAGATTCAAGTTTCAGGTGACATACATAAACCAACTCCTGCACATAGGTATAAATAGCATGATATATAAGCACCTCATGTTACGCAATGACCTATTTCTGAAGGCTGTTTTTTATTGCATATATAAATCTCACACATATGGTATCATGTTTTATTGAAATAACTTCTAGTTTTAAAAAAATGAAGAAAACTTTATATGCACAGAGTCTACACAATCAATATGTATAATCAATGTACTCTTTTTGCCGATGTATTTTTGGCCAATAAATATATAGTATTATCACAGTGACGCAATCTTGATTGCTAGATCACGTCGAGTTGTCAGCATTAGAAACTCCGGATCATTACGAGACGCGAAGCGTCGAGTCGTGATCCGGATTTTTATGCTGACAACGAGACGTGATCTAGCCATCAAAATCGCATTACTGTGATAATGATATTTTTGTTATATACCTTTCAATTTTCAGATAATTTAATAAAATCACTATATGTAGTTGAAAAACACAAGAAATTGCTAAACATTTCAACCTCTTTAATACGAACTTCATCTTAAAGCATAAACCGAATTACTTTTTGAAAGGCTGACATGCGCATGAATATTAGTTTTATGAATGAAGTTTGTGAAACAACGATCGCTCAGTTTGACTACCATCATTGTCAATAACACGAATTCTTCGACGCTTGAGAGCAGACTACTCATATATGTGATTTACAGTTATTGTGCAGTTCTGAAATTTTGCATCACGGAAGTTTTCACTAGCTGAATGACTGGACGTTTCTTTCAGAGGCCAGGTTGAATGCGTTTGAACTGTTTCTGATGGGACATTGTGAGAGGCTCCGATGGGAACTTGACACGGGAATGACAACATTATTTTGACAGTTATTTACAACAGGATTGGATAAATTGTTGGAATTTGATGGTACAGATTTGTTGCAGAGAATATTACTCATTTATAATTTCAAATTCAACCAGTATGCGTGAAACTCACTAACGTTACCAATTATGAATTAACGTAAATGGGTTGTACTGTACAACTGTAATGTTTTAGAACGCGATTTCCGAATATGATCTTGTTTCAGACGAACATTTTGGCAATATTTTACTACTTCAAAATAAAGGAATAAATGCTTTTTTATTGTTGTTGTGACAAAAACATGGTTTAAACCTTTCAGATATTTTACATATAACGCAAGGTTTCTTAACTAACGTCGCTGTGAGAGCTTTGTTTACTGCTAGTGTTGGTATTCCATCGCTAGGGGCGCTGCTATTGTCTCTAGGAAAACCTCGAGGATAAAGTAGTCTCAGCCTCGTTTGAGAGTATGGTGATACGGGTTTGGAAAACGATAGTATCGTTTTCCTGCTTGTAGGAAATGACGCTAAAATTCTGGCTCTTTCTTGGGTAGAAAATTGGTAGGTGTATAATAAGTGTTAGGCTGTGTCAGAATCCATGGGGAAACTTAATTCAAATCCTTTTCTTTTATCAATTTTTTTTTCCGAGATGGAAGGGAAACAAATTAAAACAAAAAAAATCGAATTTTTTTATCTGCATAAAGATACATTATAATTATACAGGCTAATCACGCTTGTTGTGAATTAGGCGAAGTTTTACGGTAAGAACAATTAGTAAGGGCAGTTTTTGAATCATCAATACTTAAAAAGCTATTGTGAACGAAAAAGTTAAAATATCTGTTTAAATGTACATTTTAAAATGGGCTTTTGTATATTGTCACAAGTATTTCATTTTGTAGATAACTGTGACTTTTGTAAATAAATGACTGTCTGGGTCGGATTTTAGGAGCCGCAGTGGCTCATGAGTTAGCGTTCCGGACTCGCGATTGAAAGAATGCGGGTTCGAATCTTGCCATTGGATGAGCATATGTCGGTTACACTGGTGTATCCATGGGCATGGCACTTTACTCCAATAACCGGCACTAAATAACCTCCTTGTGTTGCTTTGCCGTAAAATACCAAAACGGAACCAAACTATGTCGGATTCTCGTTCAGATCAATGGAAGTCCATGAGTGGAATAAATGCCATCTACCGGCAATGAATATAAACAGCGCATCAACTCTTGCAGTTAGGAATGTCGTAGTATTGCATGTTATGAATAGTCTCGCTGTCAGTGTGTTTTATACAGTTGGTCGATTTGTAATTTTGTTCTAAATAAAGGTCCAACATATTCTTTACACATTGTGGTGTAATTGACAAGATTTGAAACCCAAAGTAACACCAACATGTTCCATGAATATCTGTAACGTACCTTGCACATTTACTGATAATTTTGAAAATTGAAAAAGTTTTTTAAAATATATCAAATTTTGCAAAATTTTATTATGCGAAAGTAATCCACTGTCATACCAGGAAAAGATACAGAAAGCTGTAGTTTGGCTGGGCCTGTATTATAAAACTGTTTGATTTGGAGAGGAACATCATGCACGATAACTATATGACTTTAAAATTTTGCCAAAGAAAACGAACGAATTTAAATACCGTATTAAAGACAGCTACTTCATAATACATACTAGTATTAAGTTTATGGTTTATTTTTATGTGTTTAACGCCATTTTTCAGCACATTATAGGCTGTACATGGCGGCCAGTATATCTGGTGGAGGAAGAACCCGGGAAAATCCCGGGAAGAACCACCGACCCGCGGGAAGCTACTGGCAAGCTTTCTCACATAACCACATTGGCCGAACCCAAGACTCGAACCCACGCGGACAGAGGTGAGATGGCAGTGATCGGTAAAGGCGAGCGCCTTAGACCACTCGGCCACCCAGAGCCCCTACTAGTATTAAGTAACTGCAACTTCCACAAGAATTTTTTTTACAACTGTCCTCTGTTCTTTATGGTAATTACATTGTTATTTAAGCTTTGTAATTATGATTGATTGTTTGATTGTTTGATTGACCGATTGTCCTGCAAGTAGACTTTAGTGTGACATAACAAGTTTCGGAATAGTGCACCGCTCTGGAAATCATACCAGTTAGCTGGATTTGACCGTTTATGCAAGAAACTGGGCTGATCATCAATAATTATTTTTGCTGACAAAAATAGTAGTGTCTTTGTTGTGTAATACATGAATGAATCCTCTCTCCTCTTCCCTCCCCCCCCCCATCTCTTTCTCAAATACGTGTAAATTAAAGGTTGAAAATAGGAGCAAATGTTTGTGCTTGCCATACTATGTTTTTCGTTGTGACCTCGTCTTTTTAAAGCCGCTTTAGCTGAATAAATCGAGGATGCCTACAGCATTGTTTATATTGTAATCTGTAGAGTGTTTTATATTAGTCTCTACACAAAGAATGCTAGTATATTAAAACATAACAAATATTGTAAAAAAAAACAACATATCCAGGGCCGGCGCAAGGGTATTTGACGCCCTTGGCAAACCTTCAGCCGTGCGCGCCCCCCCCCCATCCCCCGACCCCATCCCCCACAATTAACTTTCGAAAATGAATATTGTACTTTTTTTATTTCCATATGTTGTTCTCTTTCTATTTTTAGACGCTTATTATCTTTTATTTTACATTATTTCTCTTTCTTTCATTTTTATTCATTCAGTTTTTTGCCGCCCCCCCCCCCTCCCCAACCACCACCACCAGATTGTGCCACCCTACGCGACCGCCTTGTTTGCCTAGCGTTTAAACCGACCCTGAACATATCTAATTTAACTCAACTGAAGTCCCTACCAATAGCTATTACGGCTGGTGTAAAAGCCTTGACGTTCTGTAATTCCAGAAGTGAAGCACAAATTGAAACTGATCTATGATAGTACATGTAAGTGTACAGTTAGTTGCTGGGGATAATTTTCTATTACATACTTACAAAGAGTTTATCCTTCTGCATTGTTTTGACGCTAATAATGAGAAAGACACACGTTTATGTTGCACTACTCTCACGGCCTACTTTCCAGGTCACTTAAATTATACAATGGGGCTATTCAAAGTACTTTGTAACGGTGTTTTGTATGACTCATTGCTGTTGTACAGGGAACGCGAAGCCAGTTTTAAACAGCTTTCTGTCCCCAGGTCGCATTCTATGTAAAACTTACTTTAAAAAAAGACTACAGGAGTAGAAATGTCTAATACAGTTACGGTATATAGGCTGTCCTGTTGAACATTCTGTACGTTTTGGCTATCACTAACAACCTATTTAAATTTGGAAGACAAAGAAAGTGTAACAATACTTGATTTACATCACCGTATTTGTAGACAAATTGGTGTTTGGTGTGTTTATATTTTGTGTATTGTCTTAATGAGACTTCCTTCACAATATAAATATGAATGCAAGCATAATGCATGATCTGTAAATCGAAGTAATCAAAGCATTCATGAAAACAGGCATATGCGTGTAAAAGTATATTGAATGCATACATCAGTTTTGATTTCCTTGCATATATTATCGCAAGTCTTGTGATTGCGACGCTGAAAGACACATATTGCTGTAATAAAATATTTCTTGTTGAGACTAATCATCTTGATGAGAAATGTTTGACTTTTATCTATCTATCTATCTGTTGAAGTTATATGCACGTAATAGTCCCATGACAAGGGTAGTTCAGTCAACTCAAACTCAGCAGGCTGCGTAAAGTTCTGATATCATCACCTTGTCAAATAGATTACACAGTTCTGATAATCTAAACATGTTCCTCCATTAGTATTTTACCCAGACACCTCCACATATGAAGACAGAAAGTCTGTGCTTGTTAACAATTCTCAGGCATTTAGAAAACAGAGAGAGAGACAGGGAATTTATAAAGAAGACAATATTGCTATACGGTGGCTGGATAGTGCCACGAAATTTATTCTCCATATCTTGTTTAATCAAGATAATATCTAGTTTAAACGAAATAATATCTTGTTTAAACAACTTGTCAAGGTATTAAGCAGTTCAAGAATGTACTCACCTACTATAGTTCTGTAGATGACTAGCTAGCTATCCAGATATATTGAGAGTTAAGCAGAAAATTCAGACGGACAAAGAAACAAAAATAGATACATGCTTACATGCATGCATGTACGCATACATACCAACATATATGCGTACATATTTGCGTGCATAAATACCGTGCTTCGCGTGTCCATGCATACATAAATACATACGTTCTCAAATAAAACATACATACATACATACATACATACATACATACATACATACATACATACATACATACATACATACATACATACATACATACATACATACATACATACATACATACATACATACATACAAACAAACATACATACATACATACATACATACATACATACATACATACATACATACATACATACATACATACATACATACATACATACATACATACATACATACATACATACATACATACATACATACATACACGGACGGTTAGACGTATGGGTTGATGGATGGAGTTGGTCCGAATATATTGCATTTTCCTCTTTTGTGAAGAAATTTCGTCCGAACAAAAATGTTTCATTTTTTTTTCTGCAAATTTCTATGCATTCATTCGAGGCATATTTTTGTCTCGCATAACTAGCCGAGATTATCCTAATGAGGGTACGGTAGGCTGCCTAGTATTGGTATATATAATACCGTGGACATGAAAAGAGATCCTTTATACTTTATACTCGCTAAACTTTCACTTAAAACATATTGATAGATAAAGAACAATGTCACTTTGTACATTTTAAGAGACAAAGCTATGCGGGCATTGTTCCAAAATTACTCTTTATGGGGGAGTATTTTAAATCATATTTGAATCTATATCTTTATGAGTTAAATCGGCGATGAATACAAATACAGGTTTGCCATTAACATTCAACAATGCCACAGTATTCCGTTTGGCAAGTTTCATTTTGTTCGAAACTGTGTTAAGCTATATAGTAAACAATAAACTGTATTTAAAAGACAAGATATGTTAAATGTAGCATATATACTTATTTATGGGGTGAATAATAACGTGTATACGAAAAGAAATCCTTTATTATTTGTCCTCGCTAACGTTTCAACAAAAGTCTCTTAAACTGTTTTGATTGATAAAGAACAATTTCACTCGATACATTTTATATGACAGAGTTTTACTTTCATATTTCCAAAATTACTCTCTGTAGGAGAGCATTTTAAATCATTTTTGAAACCATATCTTTATCAGTTCAATCTACGATGAATACAAGTATAGGTTCGCCAATGACATTAAACAATACCAGCGTATTCCATTCACCAAGTTCTCCTTTGTTTGAAACTGTGTTAAGCTATAAGCATGAGTGCGAAAGAAAAATAAAACCTTGTGACCATATTTGTGTGAACACCACTCCATATTAACAAATGAAATTTGGTACATGACCTGATAGATTTGCAGGACATTATAGATATTTTTAAGTTTGTTTTCAACATTGTTAAAAAAAATTGTGGACTGTAGCCTTTTCCTTGCAAACATTGGAAGTCGACGGAACAAAAAACCACTCAATGTAGACAAAAGACATTCAGTAGGCATGTTTATAGGGATGGGAGATGACTTGAATAGGTTTTCAGATCACAAGAACAATTTTTCAAATTTTTAAAAATTATGGAGCTTGAAAATTATACAATTTACATTGTGGGCATACATATTTTACAAACGCTAATCTGCTTTAAATCTTCTACAGAAAAGTATACCAAGAATTCATTTTGACTATAATCATGAATAGGGACTTACCTGTAGTTAGCATCCTCTGATGAGCTTTGTTTAGCAATTGTTTCAGTATTTATACACTTCTCATTGATATTTGAAAAGTAACAATTGCAAGGCTTCCTAAACTTGAAATTACTGCTGATTTCTGAGAAGATCACGGAAACAAGAGCCCTTCTACTGGCCGAAAAGAATTTCCAGTAATTAAAGATACAAACCCTTTCTTCATTTTGCCTGCATAGTGTGGCAACCATCCCTGATATTCTTTAGCAGTAACAGCATTTTCAAAATGGTTACAATGGCATATGTATTGGATGAACAATTTGTACCTTTTGCATTTAGGACTAACTGCATATCATTAAAAGTCTTTTGGTGAAAATCCCATGTAGATACAACCATTCATTCAGGAGGAGTAGCGATAACAAAATGTTTAAGATGGCGGCAATGTTGACCATTTTCGCTGTCAGATCGGCATTATTTTCATTTAGGACCAACTAGACACCGTGAGAAGTCTATTGGTAAAACTAACATGTCGATATGAGTTATGGTTTAGGCGTAATGTTTTCTTCATTCTTAATATCATATAGAAACATAACCTTAACTTTTCTTGCTTGGTTATTATTCTTTTTCATTGATTTAATCAAAACAGCAAATCAGGAAATTATTTTAGTAGATATCATTTTTTGTAAAACACATATATGCCATATTAGTGGGAGTCTAAATTAAATTAATTGTTATAGCACCAATATAACGATTTTGAACATAAAAGTTGAATAACTTCTAGATCATTTCAACAAAGAATGAAATACCAGTAAATGTACCAAAATTTATCTTCGATATGTTCAGGGCGTGTCACACGTAGACAAACCGAAACATTAATGGGGGGATGGTATGGTTCGCAAAATGTTAATTTCATCTATTCTTGGCTCCTAAAATATTTTGACCACACTCCTTTGGAACGAGTGAAAGAATTATTATGTCTTGAAAAAACCATTTCAGCTTCTGAACACCCTGTACACCCCCTCCCCTATCACACTTAACAAAATTCTACATAAAAAGTGTTTGCAAATGGATGTGCAGACGTAGTAATACAGTTTCAAAAGACAAAGATTTATTATACCGATCATTTTACAATATACTTTTGTTTTACTTTTTGTTTTAGTACGACAATAGGGTCCTTTGAAACAAGTGTTTCCTTAATGCTGGATTAGATAGAATGTGTATGTGAAGATTCTGTCGCCATAAGGATGTTTTGATTTTCACAGTTGTGTGTAAACATTATTAAGGCGACAAATGTGTGTTTTGATTTAAAATTAAGATCCTTTTCGTCTCATCTATGAATATTTCATCTTGATAATAGGAATTCTAATCTATTTTGATGGATTCAAATCTAAAAATGTGTTACAGTTTCATAACATAACATAATGTCATTCTGTGACCCTAATGATGCTCTGTGATAAATCTCACCCTAATGCTACTTACGTCCTTATGCGTGTGTATGTTTATGTTATTAACTCTCTTGCCAATTTGGAAATTACTGACCCTTACTGCGGCTTTACGGATAGGCCATTCGCAACTTCTTGATCAATTCTACAGATCACACCTCAAATGTATCCCGATAGCTGCCATTCGGCCAAAGTCTGTTATTTATTAAACAAGAGTTAACAGAGAAGTTTAGAATGCATGAAGCAATTTTTTTATTTGGAATTTCTCGATCAATCCTACGGTCAATACAATCTTAAAAAAATACCGAGGTGGTCTGAATATATTGCATTTTCCTTGTTTGCGAAGAAATTCGGCCAAACAAAAATGTCATATTTTTGTCTGCAAATTACAATGCATATATTCGAGGTATATTTTTGTCTCGCATAACTAGCCGAGATGATCCGAATGAGGGTAGGATAGGGTGATTAGAATAAGTATATATAATACCGTGTACATGAAAAATTAGATTCTGCATACTTTGTGCTCGCTAAACTTTCAATAAAAATCACTTAAAATATATTGATAGATAAAGAACAGTGTCACTCTGTTCATTTTAAAAGATAGAGCTATGCGGGCATTGTTCCAAAATATATAGGGGAATATTTTAAATTATATTTTAATCATTATCTTTATGAGTGCAATCGACGATTAATACAAAATACAGGTTTGCCATTAACAATAAACAATACCGTTTGGCAAGTTTATTTTCTTCGAAACTGTGTTAAGCTATATAGGAAACAATGATCTGCATTTAAAAGACAAGATATGTTAGATGTAGGATATGTACTTATTTATGGGATGAATAAAAACGCGTATACGAAAAGAGATCCTTTATGCTTTGTCCTCGCTAAACTTTCAACAAAAGTCTCTTAAAACGTTTTGATGGATAAAGAACAATTTCACTAGATACATTTTAAAAGACAAAGTCATACGGGCATTTTTCCAAAATAACTATGTTGGGGAGCATTTTAAATCATATTTGACACCATATCTTTACGAGTTCAATCTTCTATGAAAACAAGTAAAGTTTCGCCACTAACATTGAATTATACAAGTGTGTTCCATTCGGCAAGTTTGCTTTTGCTTGAAACTCATAAGCTATATTGAAAACAATGGACCGCATTTAAAAGAGAATATATGCTAAATGTAGGATAATAATCTAGTGGCATTATCTGAAAAGGGATCTCTAAATAGGGGAGATACTCTTGTTAAATATAATTACCCTCTCAGGATAACCTCTACTGTATGTGGTCACTTGAGTACTATATCTTACTGTTGTCAGTTTATTAGCTCTCTTTTGTGCAATATTTACCCGATTCAAAAGTTCATGCTATATCTGAACAACAAAATCACTAAAACAAAGAACATTTTTTTTACTAGATTTGTTTTCACAATTCGATTGCTTATCCTCCCAAAGCCAGTTCTACAACTTCTGGCGTATTGGCATCTTTTGTAGACCTAGTAAGTATTTAACAATAGGTGCCGTGGTAGTTTTATCCGCTGCAAGCACTGCACCTTTAGCTTTTCTCGCTTTTTTTCCTCTTTTTTTTTTCTTCTTATCCTTAAATGCGCGCGACCTTTGTAAATTGCTTGTCTGGGCGATGTTTCCGTACTATGAAATACCGCTCTGTCCCCACTGACCGAAGCTGACAGAGTTACATTATAAGGTATGGAGCTGCGCTTCAGCGTACGCAAATAATATATATTTTGTTTAGTAGTATGTCAGTTTGTGTACGTACATAAGATGATCATGTCTGTTGGGTCGATTTGAACTTTTACATTTTTCCTGAATTTATAACTTGTACACCCAAATATAAATAAAGATTTCGTGACTCGCGACCAAATGTCGTCACGTTTTCTGAGGTCTTTGAAGTTTGCTCTTAAATCATACAGATCCTGGTCAAGACAAATTTTTGTACGAAAATAGGCTCCCTCTATTAATTTTTTCCCAGTATTGTTTCAAACAAATATGAATTACCTCGTTACTGGGAACATTTAATATGTCACTGTTTCTGTTAAAAGTTTAATCGTCACATTAACAACCGTCGCCACCACTGAAATATTCGACTTTCAGGATAAGTGAAACTATTTCAATTATGAACAAAGGTTTTTTTTGTTAGGGGGGGGGGGGGGCGGAGGTAGCATCAAAATCATTAATTTTGTTACCTATCGCTAGCTGAAACATTTTTTACTGTGGACTTTATAACGCCGTATTTACAAGGCATTATTTACTTCAACATCGTTTTGTAGACGATATGATCGCGACCAACACGCATCACTTGTGATTGAGAGACAATTGAACAAAATAGTTGTCTTCTTACTTCAGGTAGACATAAATACACGTTGAATTATATATGAATTTAAAGACAACAAAAAGAAAAATACAATTTGTCAAGTGGATGGGGACTGAAGAAAATAAAATATAAAAGAGAAAGAGCATCTACTGTTGATAGGATGTAATTTGCCGACACATGGTTCAAGCGATAAATGAACGTAAATAATCAGGCTTAGTGAATAATTGATACACTTTGCAATTAAAAGAATTTGTATATACCTTTTATGATACACGCTTTCTGATAGTCCTAAAAGTGAAGAAAACCAGGAAATATGGAATTCTAAATTTTAAAATTGTTCACTACAATCCAAACTATCAATTACAAAAAAGTTTCCAACAGATCATAATTATTTTTGGCATACAAAACACTGAAATTTGAATATATCATCATTTGTTTTGTAACAGGATGAAGCCGGGTTGGGATTGAATTTAGCGAAGACAATCAAAGCAGTTTCGTGAATGAGATGTATTTGAACGATGAATGAATCTGACACCATACTTGTGCGCATAAATTCCAATAATGGATTTAACAGAATGATGCGCGACGAGTTCAACAACTGATATAAGGAAATGATATCGTTCCTAAAAGGAACTAATCAGAACATATAACATTCAACGAGAAATCAAACAAGAGTCAAAGTATAGAACTTGTAAACAAATATGATTGATGTATAAATGATCAATGAATAGAATGTATACACAAATATGAACAATGTATGAGTCTATCGACAAGGGTGATCAAAGTATAGGATTTATACAAAAGTATGAATACTGTGTGTTTCATCCACAAGTAGGATCCATGTCTTATTGATTTTAACACGTTTAACGATATTGAATTATTGATATCACTCGAATAGCGATATTGAAAAATTATTGATTCAAACATGGAACATATGTCCAGTTGACGATCACGATTCCCCGTTCCACAGCTCTCGTCGAATGGTTAAGGAGCCAACACGCATGGCCTGCCAATAGCAGTCTGCCCAAGGATCCGTCGAGAACCCCCTCATTCCAAACAGATACATCTGGTCCCTCACTGCGAATAAACCAATATCGTCCTACGAGCCAACGTCACCACTGACTCCAGCATCCGGGTTACACAAAACCCCACCGAGTTCTACGACTCCCTATAAAAAACAGGTAAAATATAATGACTGCGCCGCGTAGTACATGAGACACGGTTAAATACGAATACAATAATATACATTACGCATGCGCGCACATAAATTGGCTTTGTTACAAATTAAATCATTTCATCAGAACCTCCGTACGAGATCATTATTATAATACCCACGTTCGTACCTGAATCCGTGTCCGACAAAAATAATCTCACTGAATTATAAGAACTCAAACATTACTCATCCTTTAATGTATGCAACGTATAATTGAATTCAACTTGTCTGTTCAGCCATAAAATGGCCAACTTGAAACATACTATAGTCTATCTGATAACATGTCGTTATGTGACATAGGCTTGACTCTCTGTACAATTTAGAATAAATTCTGAAATATGCAATATATGAAACAAATCTATCACATAAAACAGATAGCAAGAAAGACTACGATGTTATATTTTACATAACTCTACAGCTGAAGATTGCTCCCGTAAAGTGGTTATTTGTGTGCATCTTTTCAGATACACGATAGTAGTAGATGGGGGTGACTGAGGGTCAAGGGGGCCTCTATAGGGTCAATGGGAAATTAACGTGGGGGGGCCTCTATAGGGTCATTGCGCCTCTATAGGGTCAAAAATGCCAAAATTTATAGGGTCAGTGGGGCCTCAATAGGGTCAATGGGAATTTATCATAGCGTCCGTATGTAGTGACGAAGACAACGTCCTCTACCATCAAAAACTGGGTGGGGGTGTTTTGATGGTAGAGGACGTTGTCTTTGTCACTACATACGGGGTGTGGGGACACTTAGCAATCATTGAAAAAATAATTAATCTTTTCTTGTAAAATGGGTGGTCCTGATAAGGACCGTTGGATTTTTTGTTTAAGAGTTCATCTAGAGGAGGTGTGGGCACCTCCCAGGCTTAGCCCTGCACGCAGGACAGCTCCCCCTCCATGTTTTGAAACTCATGCAGCGCTTGTTTGAGTTTTTTAGGATAAATGGAGGATGGTCCGCTTCAGGATCCCAATTTTCTTTATTTTCGTCCTGCTCCATCATCCGGCGGGGTTTGATAGGGATCTTGTTTTCCCTCTCCTCTTTCTCCTTCTTCTCCAAGTCTTGGAGGAGGTGCCACGCCACCTCTAAATGAACTCTAACTTGTCTCACGATTTCTACGTTATTCATTCTCTTGAATAAATGGGATAGCTCAAGTGTGAAGGTGTTGTTTTAATATACTAGAAGCGCGGACGTGAAGGAAAACATCCCTTACACCTAAAAACAAATAAAAACATCACCCCACTACCCCGAGTCTGACGTCATTCGTTTGACGTCATTCTAGGCTTCGCGGATTTTGCACTCCATCACCCCTTACTCTAAAAGCGCGGACCTAAAAGAAACTACTTTTGATAAAAATCAAACACACACCATACCATCCATATTTTTTTATAAAACCAAACACACACCACAAACATACAATAGATTTTTTTTTTTTTTAAATTTTTATAAACCAAACACACTCCACAAACATACAATCCATATTTTTTTATATATTTTTTTTATATCAAACTTTCACACACCCCACAAGCATTTTTTTTACTTTTTTAAAATTTTTTATATTCAACACACTTCACAAACAAAATTTTTTTTTATATTCAACACACGCCACAAACATACAAAGGGAAAAAGGTTTTTTTTGTTGGTTAGGTTATCACAAACAAACAAACAAACATACAAAACATATAAAACACAAAATATATATGGCAATTTGAGAGTAGTAATCTTTTCTAGAGATTTGGGTTGCCCTTAAAAGGACCGTTGGGTTTTAAGAAGTTATGTTGTTTTTTAACTTCTTAGGGGTGAAGTAGCAGCAGTGGTAGTAGCAGCTCCAGCAGGGCGGCCACGTTTAGCAATGGGTCTCTCTCTTTCGGGTGAAAGAGAAGGCAAATTCTTCACAGTCAATCTTGCAACTTACTTCGCCGTCAGGTAGTTTGTTGGACTGCATAAGTTGTTGTTGCTGTTGCTGTTGTTGTTGTTGTCTTTGCTGTTGTTGTTGCTGCTGCTGCTGCTGTATTCGTTGTCCCACCTCCCATTCTGTTCTTTTCCGAAGTATTTCTTCTCTCAGGACCTCTTCTACTAGATCATGCGCCATTTGAATGAACGTCATCGTCTTTCTCTCCGGGTGGGTTTCCATCAAATGATTCTTCACCCTCTGAATGTTTACCATACCTTCATTCAGCTTTGTAATCTTGGTTGCTGCCATCTTCTTTTTATTTTTGGAACTGTTGAGATCTTGACGAGTCAACGAGAATGACTACACTGGCCAACGCACCGCTTTATATGCTTAACGCGCGGACGCGATGGAAAACATGGTAGGGTTTCAGATCGACAGTGAGATAACAGATAGAGGAAAGAGGTAAGTTTTTTTTAGATCGATAGAAAGAGAGATAGATAGAACATAATTATTTTTTTTTTCAAATTCAATAAAAAACCACACAACACCATATTTGTTTTCAACAATAACCATTTTTTTTAATCAACAATAATCATTCTAACATAAAAATACTAACAATTCAACAATAAAATTTTAAACAGGAACATATTTACAAGGTTGACAACGTTGGGGTGGTAAACTAAACCTCCACCTTTCTACATCGACATCATTCTGATTGACATTACGCTTGTGAGCTAAAGACAAGAGATAACCAAAATGTTCACAAAACCATCGTTGTACTTTAGCATCATTTCTAGCATAGTCACTATTAAACCAAGTCAGTAAATGTTCTAAGGAATATCCAAGACTGCGGTGATGAAGAAAATGTACACAATATTGTCCACACACCATGGAATCTGATCCTTGTAATCGAACATTATTGAATCGAGTCGAGACGGCATTTCTTCTCATAAAGTCAATGATGTCGTTTTCCAAAGGAGGTAATCCATAAGAATCAAAATATTCCACACAGTGAGCGTTGGGAAAGTACACGGCAATCCAATGGGTTCCTGGTAGATGACTGTCGTCGGTATTGATGATATAGGCATGAACGTCTTTCGGTTTACGATGAGGTAGTTCATCTTTAGCACATACCACAGGATTCCAAGAAGAAGTGTAGGAACAACGAGTCAATAGGTAATAAAGTTCTCTAGTATCCATTTTTTTTCTTCTTTTTTTGTTTTCAATGGAAATAATAGGTCACCAATTCACACCTGACTTTATGCTTGAATTGATCTGTCTTGTAATTCCACGAATATTCACGTCGGATAGGCGCTGCACTCTGTTGAATGAGTCCTTCGATACGTCTGATCTCCAGAGGAGTAAGTGGAGGAAAAGAAGAATTCTGCAAGACTTTATACCACTGTTTCAACACGTGTTCATCTGAGATTTGGGACCAGGCCGTTTCCAAATATTCATCCAATTTTTCTTCACCTGTCATCATCATACATTTGTCGTGTTGTATCTGACTGGGATGATCGTTTTGACATCCATAACATTGTTCTTTAATCAGGCTGTTAATTCTTTCAGTCAATTCCTGAGCATAACAGGACACTAACTGTTTTTCTTGTTCTGGCCATCGACAAGCCATAAATCCAGTAAACACAGGAACTGAATTGTTTTCTTCTTCTTTTTTAGGTTCTGAACGAATGACTTCATCATCATCATCATCATCATCATCCTTTGTGGTAGTTTGTGACTGTTGAATCACTTCACAAAATCCCTCATCTATCTCCATAAGTTCTTCTTCTTGTTGCATCTTTTTTTTCTTCTAATAGTCTAGAATTACTTCTCTCAAGCTGTTGATCTCTAGAGTATTATCAAATTCTGCAAACAAGACGACGTTCACTGTCTCAGGCAGAGGATTTGTAAACTGAAGTTCCACTCGAAGGGGGCCTGATTTTATAGGGTGGAAATGTCCTTCATCGCTGCCTTGGTCCGGAGTGAAATCAAATCCCCACAAGGCATACCCTCCTGCATAATCGTCGTACGAAATGCCGTGGCTGGTGTTGGTGCCTAACTGTCCTGTAGCTTCATACAGGGTCAAGTAAGATCGTAAGTAATTTTTTGCGTTGACGCTAAAGTCAGGTTCAAAAGGTCTGGTACACAAGGTCTTGCCATCTCGACTGACTTCTATCTTGGAGACGTTGAAGTGCTGAAACTGGAACGGATTCTGATCGTGGACTCCGTTGAAGGCTGAATTTCTGACCATACCAAGCAGCAAACGTTTGGGGAGCTGCCCTTGGAAGATGTGATCTTCGACTATGGATCGGAGTCCAGCGGCCACAGTAAAGGTTTTCACTTCCACGCGTCTAAGAGGATACTTAGCAGTGGTTCTGCTCAAGGTTTGACTGATGTCGTTGGCCACTTTTGGTAAGACTTCTACACGTGGCACATAAAGTTTGGCTTCTTGGATGACAGTTTTCCACTCGTTAGCATTAGCCATCAAATGGAAAGCGGTACTACTGCAATTTAGTCTCAGACGTACATCTACTCCGTTTAACAAATACTTGTCTTGCAACCACATGTCCAAATGCAAACGATCCATCATTTCTAAACTGTGCCCTCTGATTTTCTTTCGACGGTCGTTAAATCCCACATTGTGCGGTTCTGCTGGAATTATATTTCCAGTTGCAGCATCACCAGCAGCATTCATTTCAACCCTTGCCGGAACTGACACCTCTGTGTTGTCGAACAATGTCAGAGTGTCAGGTTTCCAGACCAATGAAGCATCCAGATGAGTGTTCTTGGCTTCTTTTCCATACGTCAAGAGATTTTCCAAGTAAGCACGGTAAGGGTAAGTATCCAAACTGCTACTGACCAGTTTGTTATTCAAGTACAAATCTATTCCACAGAACAAGGAATGCATGAAATTATTGACTGGAGCGACTCTGGAATTGGCATCAGGAAGACTGCTGTCCGCCGTTTTGATCACTTTGAGATTCAGGTACAAGTAGCTGTCATTCAGATCGATGTAATCTTAGGTTTGTCCTTTGATTTCAAATTCGATAGGAGCTGAATCCGACAAAGACGATACAGGATGAAATTCCACCCATTGGGATTCTTGCATCGTCATCATGGTGGGAGGCATGGTAAACATATCCAGTTCTGACTTGGTACATTGGCAAGAATCTCGGTGCATCCTTTTCAAGAGTGTTAATAATCAAACACGTCTAATTCTCTGATGGTTCTTTTTCTTTTCTTATTCTTTTTGGAAGTATCGTGTGTTCTTTTATGAACTTTGAAAAGATTTCGATGTTGTCGTCGTCTCTTTCTGCCTTGTCCTTGCTGTGAAGTAATGCTAGAGCCTGAAGCGTGAAGCGTATTTATAGGATTTTCTCGGAGACCCAAAAGATCTTTACCAGTGTTCATCAACACATTTTTGCCTGCTCTCATAAAGGCTTCTTTAAGATTTTGTTTGTCAATGAGGACATTTTGCAAAAATTCTTTTCCTTGTGTCAAAGCGGCATCTTTTAAGGCATGAAATCCTCGAGACACCATCGGTTTCAAAATAGGAGCTACCGTCCGAAAAGCCGATCTTAACATATCTCCTAAACCATGTCCTCGTTGTCGAGCCACTCCTCGGTACACTGGATACATTTTTTTGGGGGAGATTACAAGACGTTAGAGAACCTTTTTTCCAAAATGTAGTTTCACCGTGACTTTTCCTTTGTCAATGAATGGTACATCTTGTCCCAAATCTCCTTTTATACTAATGTTGACACTGTCAAAATACGATTTACTGACTGGAAGATAATGAGGGTGTACAAATTCACGGTGAACGTGAAACGCGTTTCCACCTTCTTCGTACGGACCAGCATCAGTATTTACTTTGAAAGGAATGACTCTCAATAAGGGCGCAGCTGTGTGTCCCACCACGTTGTACTCTACCACATCGGAGTATACAAACATTAAATTCAGTCCAATGTTCACTTCGATAGGGGTGCGAAAAGCATCTGCGAATTATATGTTGGTTGAAACTTTTCGATTGGTATACTCTTTATTTCCACCCAAAATAGCATACAACCCAGGAGAAAATTCAATGGTCATGAATCTTCTCTCCTGCTCTGGTGCACCTTTTTCTTTAGCAGTTTTGTCGTAGATGACATCACCATCTGGGTCGAACATATAAAATGCCATGTTGAAACGGCGTGCCACATTACTGAAACTGACACGTAGAATTTTTCGGTTATTGTTTAAGGCTTTGCCAAATTGACCATCAAGGATGGACTCAATAGTGTCCACCAAATGTCCAGAACTAAAATAATACCCCGTAGGAAATCTCAGGGTATACTGACCAAAGACCTTTTTTTTTCATCTGAGACCTTTTTGAATGATCCCTTCATGTCAGGATTATTTTTGTCTCCTTTCCAGATTTTAGGATCATTTTTTTCCAAGTCATCTTGTACTTTTTTGTTCAAGATTTCCACAATGATAGTGTTTTGGCCTTTGTTGATGTTCATGATTTGCGTAGGATGAATGATTTCTACCAAAGCCACCTCCCAATGAGCATCGTGATCTAATTGGATGGATTGAGGTAATTTGGTCGTGAAACAACATAAGGTGTTGTTGGGAAACACATCCATGGAACTGTCACTAGGTAAAGTTAAATAAAATTGGTCATTCATAGTTCTAAGGTGGTTCTGGTCTCCGAGGAGTCACTCAAGTGAACAGAAGAATGATGTTCAAAGGGTTCTAAAAGAGAATTGGTATTATGCTGACTGGACGAAGAAGAAGGTGGACTGGCGTTGGTCGTACTCCCGTGGTGGTGACTGTTGTCCGTCGTCGTCGTAAATTTCAAAGAGGGACTGGGTAAAAGATAACCGATGCAACTGCTAAGTAAAATGGTCCACAATTGTTTGTCTCCTTGTTGCAAACTCAAATTGGCAATAGCTGCTCCGATGACACAATACACTACAAAAATTTGGCAGAAAAAGAAGATTTGATTTTTAGGCACACGTTCTCCGCACCACACCCAAAGCGGTTGTTTTTGTAATTCTTGAAGAGAAGAACTCTGCGAAGGAGTCGTTGAAGTCGTGGTTGCTGTGTTGAATGGCATGTTGTTGGGTTACTTCTTTTTCTTTTTATAGTCGACGACTTGAGAAGCAGCAATTCAAGAATCAAAACTAGGAGGATATCCTTTCCAACGTACTTTGACTTCTTCTACTCGACGTTTGCCTACTTTGCGTGTTCTTTGTTCGAGAATGCTTTCTATGTCGTGCAAGGCGTCTTCTTTTTTGGTCACTCGTTGTAACTCAGGCAAGTAAAATGTTCCTTTGAGTACTTCACCGTGCATGTCTTCCAATTTATAGACGGGAGGATCACGACCACGGACGGGGGTAGTGACACGAAACAATTCGGTAGTCCAGTTGAGTAAATAACCTTTGTCAAAAGTACTTTTGGTTTTTCCGATGCGAACCCAATCTCCCGTCTTTAACTCCAACAAGTTTTTCTTCTTCTTCTTTTTTTTTCTGGGGTGAACCAAACAATTTATCAAACACGGTCACTTCGTTTTCAGGGCTGACCTCTTCGGGGGCACATCCGATGCTTCGATGGTACGATTGATTGTACGCTTTAACCAAACGGGGTAACACGTCGATGTACTTGAGAGTATGTTGATGTGTAAAATATTTCCACATGCGTTCTTTCAAAGTTCTTTGAAAACGTTCCACGATACTGGCTTTGGTTTCAGGATTTTCGGTGGTAAAAAAAATGAATTTGTCTTTGTTTCAATTCTTTTTAAAAAGCTTGGTTTAGAAATTCGGTGCCTTTGTCAGTTTGCCATCGTAAAGGTTGGCGTCCACTTTGTTTCAAGACCAATTTTAAGGCACGTACCAATTCGGTACTGCTTTTAGAGGTCAAAGGCACGACCCAAGCAAATTTGGAAAACACGTCGATGACACAAAGCAAATATTTGTGACCACGATTGTAAGTGGCTAAATGAGAGACGTCGGCTAAATCGGCTTGCCATTGATGATCGATGCCTTCCACTTGAGTTGTACTTCTAGAAAATTTACGTCGAATGGGTTTGTGTAACGTGTACGTCGATTGTTCTTGTAATCATCGTCGTACTTAGGGTAAACGTACACTTTTCAATTTACTTTTAGCAGCTCGATATAATTTTTGAACTCCTCCGTAGCCAGCAGCATGAGCAGGATTGTAATAAATGGTGGCTAAAAGTTTCTCCATGATTCCCTCAAGAATAAGTCAACCAAGTACCAATGCTCTTTTCTTCGTGGGGTATCTTTTTGGATTGTTTACGTGTCCGACGTGCCACTGATGTAAAAGAAGAAGATGTGGTTTGAACAGGGGTCATTGGTTCTGTTTTGACTTCTGACTTCACTTCTTTCTTTTTCTTTTCTTTTTGGCGAAAGGGTTGTAGACGTTGTAAAAGCTGACCGTACCGTTGCGATTTTTCTGTTTCTGACAAATTGCTTTGTTCCATCAGGGTTTGTAATTCTTGTTGTAACTGGGACATCTCGTTGAGATTTGGATTGGGTGGTAAATGAGGTATCCGTTGTTCGTTCCAACGATGAAATTCCATCCATCGTTTGTAAGGTACTAAAGTCAGTTTTCGTCCTTCCATTTCATCTAAAAGGTACCAAAGAGGTGTGGTCTTTTCAGAGAAGGGTGGTCCTTTTTATCTTCTTTTTTTTGGTTATCGCATGACACCTCCTAAAAGCGGTCCAGCAATCGTTCCTAACAAAGGAGCTGCTATTTTTAACAATGGTCCTATCAACATAGGTAGAAATCCTCCTCGTTGCACCAACATTTTTTTCTTTTGTTGAAGAGGTATTTTCTTTTTCACCATTTGACGAAGAACGTTCCGATGTTTCCCTAATTTTTGTTTCTGTATCTTGGACAAAGGTACCGTTCCTTTCGAAACGTTCAAACAACATTCACACACGGTATCGATGATTTCTTTAGGGGCTGTTTGAATGAGTTGTTTTCGCATGGGAGGATTGGATTTGGTCAGGACAGACAAGACATCCCAATGTTTGGCCAGACGAGGTGGAAGTCGTCCTTTTTTGGTGGTTTTACTTTTCTTCTTTTTTTGGTGGTGGTGGTGGTGCATACGTTTAGGAGTCATCTTTTTTTAGTAGGGTAGAAATCAAGTCTGAAGTCTCTGGCAGGGTACCCTTCTATTTTATACTGGAACACGTCTCCACTGATTGTCTGCACGACGTACCATCTTCATGACAGGCCTCACTCGACGTTGAGGTGTTTTCAAAGGACTAAATCGTCTCAATTCTTCTTTGGATAAATCCACTAAACTTTGTAAGATACCAGTTCTTTCTTGGACTTTGGTTTTAGGGGATGGTACTTTGTTGGTTGCTGCTGCCATGGCCAAATCAGCTGAAGTCGAGGGTCCCGAAGTGGTCACTTTCGAAATAGGTTTCCATTTTTGCATCAAATTAGGAAATACGGATCTTAAGTCTGGTTTGACAGGCATCATCGTAAAGGGTGGTGAAGAAGAAGACAAAGATGATGAAGTGGACGCAAAAGGAGACCTCGTCATCATTGGGGACTGTTGTGATGGTGATGGCAATGGTGGTGGTGTTTTGCGGGTGTACGTTTGCGTCCTGGTCACAGTACCTCTCTTACGGCGGGTGCTAGTGGTAGTTGTGGTAGGTGTTGTTTTCTTCTTCTTGGCACGACTTTTCTTTTTCTGGTGGGTGACTTTCTTCTTCTTTTTCTTGGTGGTTTTCTTCTTTGGACTTTTCTTCTTTTTGGATTTTTTGGCTTGGGCATTAGGGTCCCATTTCAAAAGGGAACGAATCATGACCCCTCCTAAAGAACCACTTCCACCAGGAGTTAAAATGATTTGTTTTTTAGTCCGTGAATCGATTCTAGGATCGGCTAGCTGTGACAATGCCCCTTTATGTTTTTGAAAAAAACGTTGAGTTTGATGAGGGATGTGAATGATGCCTTGCAGTAATTGACGTGCCGTCAAAGTAAACCATCGTAACACTTCTTTAAGACTCGCTTCTAACAAATGAGCACGGACTTGTGCATTTTTTTCACGACTGATGTCATACAAGGCACGAATCAATTTAGCCGAAGGATGAGGTTGAAAGGAAGTCATCTCAAAAGAGTGTGAGACAGAAATGACGTGGTGGTTGTTTTTATAGTTTTTTTCTTTTTTAAAAAATTGGCTGAAGGGGACGTGTAAATGACAGGACCACCTTCTTGACCCCGAGGGTGAAACAATTGGGCACGAAATCTCAAATAGTCAGGAGTGGTTGGTTTTAAGTCGATGAGTAAATACTCGTGAGGGATTTGAGTGGCATCGTCGTACGCATAATTGAGCCAAGGAGCCCCTAACTGTTTGGCTAACACTTGTATTTGAGATTTGTCTCTGGGGCTTTTAAACAAGACCACGTAATGAGCGTTCAGACTAATGGTCCGATGGGCTTTACTTTGTTGAAATAAATTTTGAGTAATGTAGACAATACTAGCATTACGATGGTGTCCTTTTCGTGTAAACCAAAGTTTAATGTCTTCTTCGTCTTCTCCTAACATGTCATCAAAAATAACCAAATGGGTTTGACTCACGTCAGACACGATTCCATCGTCTTCGTGAGGAATACCATCCACAAATGAAATGGTTTCTCCTTGACTTTCTTTCAATAACGTGTAAGACGATTGCCACTCTTTGTAATACCACACGATACGTTGAGGTGGACGATGGAACAAATCAGCTTTTTGTTCGATCAAACGTTTGACAAATTCGGTTTTAGCTGAACCACTCGGTCCAGCAATCAACATGTTAAATGGATGGCGCAGATACAAAGCATTCCAACTTTGACGATCTAACTTTTCGTCAATCACTTTGACCACAGAAGAGGAGGTAGACGAGGTAGACGAGGCAGAAGAAGAAGATGATGTAGCCATGACTGAGGTAAGAAGATTTTTGAGAAGAAGACAAAAGACCCAAGACATTTTATACGTTTCATACACGTTTACTTTTTTTGTTTGTAAAAACAACCAAATTAAAATCAACACATACACAATTAAGGCTAACACTAAAACATCTAAAATGGTGCATAAACAATCCAATGTACAACATTCTGGTCTCCTCGGAATGGAAGACATAATCACTGAGGTTGACATTCTTCTTCTGTTATTCTTTGTTTTGGTAGAAGAATGCTCTGACGGTGGAAAGGAAGGAGGAGTGTGGTGTTCCTCAGGAGGTGACATTTGAAAAACGGTAGTGGTGTGGTCATCTTTCTTTACTGTTGTGTCAGGTTCTTCTTTTTCTTCTTTAAGTCGTTTCCATTTCACTTCTTTTGGACACTTATGAACATGTTGCCAAATCTTTGGCAACCTGAGCCACTTCTTGTAGCCAAGCATGGAAACCAAGGTTTCTCCAGGGTCGTACATCTTTCCAATTGAAAAGTTGTTGGTGTAACTCACTAGCAAAACACACTTCTTGACATGTTTTATAGACAGATAAAGTGTGACGAATGTCTTCTTCACATGGAGGTTCCTCACTGATTTTCATTACCACTCTCAACGCTTTAAGTACAATTTGTCTTTCGTGCACTGATAAAATCAAGTTTTTATAGTCTTCTTCTTCTACTAGGTCCGAAGAAGAACAAAGGGTCATATTGTTTTTTTGAACTCAACAAATGAGTCCAAAACAACCACGGGTCCTCCAAAATAATCCAAGGTAAACACTTGTCCTCAAAAATATTCCACAACGAATGTCCTGGAAAACGAATTCCAAGATAAGCAGTCACTAAGACACACACTGCATAGCGTCCAAAATTCAATGGAAACAGTTCTTGTATCAAGTCTTTATAATCCTCTAAAGTCTGAACACGATCGTTGACTTCCTTCCACGGAATTCGTTTCACGAGTGACGAGTAGAGCCCAGACATACCGGTACATGATAGGGGTTGATGGCTAAGGTAAGTATCTTGGGTGGCATGTTTTTATAGCCAGGCTCCCAAGGTTGGTACCTTTTGAGAAAGACTCCGTGAACGTAGCTATTGCAATAGACGTTTCCCAGAATCAGTCTTCTATGACTTTGGAAGAGAGCATAGTGTACAGCTCGAGAAATGACTTTGAGTTTACGTTTCACTTGGATCTTGACAAACTCTTGGTAAATCATTTGGCGCACTTCCAAAGGCAAGCCACGAATGTACTCTGGTAAAGTTTCCGACTTGGAAAGAAGTAACTCTCTTTTGTATTCTTCACGATACTCGTGATAGTTTTTCTTCAAAATCAGACTTCTGATATGTCGAAAGTCACGGTAGTACGCAAATCGAGGAATGAATTGAAGTTTACGTTTCAGTTGAATCTGGACAAACTCATCGTAAATGCGTTTTCGCAACTTCAAAGGCAAGTCACGAATACGCTCTTCTAAGCTTGGTATATACTGAAAAATGTGTTCTTACAACTCCAAAGGTAAACAACCAATATACCATTGTAAAGTATCCTTCTCCGACATGTTTTTTTTACATCTTCTTGGTGACAAAATACTCACATACCAACCAAACGGAATCGGTGGGTAATTCATATCCCAAAAAAGTATCAGTGATTATTCTATCTAATTTTAAACGACGTAAAGGCGATTCGTCTTGAGGTGACAGTTCTTGTAACAGTTTTTGGAATTCTTGTCTGTTGGTCACTTTTTTTTCCTTCACTTCATTCCATCGAATTCTATATTCCACTGCCACATTGTAGGTGGTACCCTCCAATTTCTTAAAAGTGTCCTGTAGTTTTTCATGAATGTCTGACCATTTGAATATCTTAGCCTAAATCAAATGTCTTATCACATTCAAATACCAATGGTTAAAATGTTTGTGTCGTAAAGGATGTAACTGTTCTTTACGTTTCACTTGAATCTTGACAAATTCTTTGTAAATACGTTCTCGTACCTCCAAAGGTAAAACACGAATGCGATCTTGTAAGCTGGGAATATACTGAAAAATTCGTTCTTGCAACTCCAACGGTAAACCAGCAATGTATTCTTCTAAAGAAGTATTCTCCTCCGACATGGAATTTTTTTAACTACTTCTTCTTCTGTTTGGCATCTGGCTCATCGTACCCGTACTCTTCTGAGGCCACTAAAGGTAAAAACTGACAGTGCGGAGACCATCTGGCATGTTCAATGTAAGCTGAGTCGGTAGGCTCCCAATGGTGAAGTTTCACACCACAACTGAAACATTGAACTTTATCTCCTTCTCCCGAGTAGATAAATCCAGATCTGGCTAAAGCTTCGGGTTTAGGTCCTTGTAGATATTTATTGCCACTTGTCTTTGAATGACTCGAGTCGACTTTCATACTTGGAATAACCAGGTAAAGTGACAGGTATTCTGACATGCGAATATTTACCAATACCTATTCCCTTGTTGTCGTTATGGTCAATACAGGTTCCTTTAGTATTTCCACTAAAGCAAAAAAGGCGTACTGCCTCTTTAGAGGGTTGTCGATGAGTGAGACTTCCAGAGGGTCCTGAATCCAAGATGTTACAACACACGGAATCCGTTTGAACGTGTGAATCGGGGATGCCAAACCGTACGGAATCCGTCTCATCGCATGGTACTGCATCACACTCCAAGTCGTGATGATGGTACTTGGAGTTCACACCACCACCACCACCAACACTAGATTTCTCTCTTGGTAATAGTGGCGGGTGGGTGGTAGTTTGAGTACTCTTATTGTAGTTATGTGGAAGGATAACAAAATGACTCATCTTCTTGCTCGGTCAACGTTGAAAGTCAGAATGAAGGGTTAGGATTGGAAGGGGTTCCTTTTTTATACCTGTCGACTGTACCATCCGAAAAGTATTGTAATGTGATCCGTGGAAACGCCAAAGAAAGGTAAGCACAGTTTGGTGACCATCTGACATGTTCCAGGAGAGCTAAATTCTTACAATCCATACGAATAGTGACACCACAACTAAAACACTGTACTTTGGTTCCCTGTCCAAAGTAAACAAATCCTGCTCTGGCTAAAGAGTGGGAAGTAGGTAATCCATTTTTTCCTTTTTTGAATGTTCTCCATCGATGAGGACAATAACAATAGTCAGGAATGTGTTTAGGCCAATTTTTGAACGTCTTCAAGCGACTGGCACACTCACAATAGTCAGGCAAGGCAAATGTTGAAGTCATCTTTGGTGTTGTCTTTTTTTCTGTTCAAGAGGCTTTCCTTTTTTTATACTCCAAATCAGAGTGTCCGTAAGGCAAAGTCGTGTGATCTGGAAGTCTCACTCGTTTTTGGTACACGATGCGGTACACTTTTTGAACAGGGCGAGTAACGATTTGATGATTAGGTAGTCGTAGAATCTTGTGAGGTTCTAACGTGGGTACTCGAAAGTCTTCCACTTGTCCAGACAGTAAAGCATTTTTTAAAACCTCAAAGTTCACCACTTGGTTGGTTCGATAGTTGAGAGTCAATCCTTTGACTTTACAGGAGGTGTGAAGTTGACCTTGTGGGTCTCGGTATCAGTACCCATAATTTTTAGGGCCACCGCTGGCAAAACTCAGAATGGTGTCTTGAGGGTGCTCGTCTGTCCAGGCTCCTAAACGATCTCCTTGAATGGTATGTTGGGAGTAACCGGGTCGATGAATGTAGATGCAACTGTCGGTATCAAAGTACAGAACACGATCTCCTAAGACTTCTAACGCTTCGTCGTACAATTTCAAACGAGCATGAGCGGTCACGTAAGCGGCAATGACTACGTTGCTAAACTTGTCAGGTTTGACAAACTTGGGTTCTTCTTCGAAATTGACTATGATCAAATCATCGCGGACGATTTCAACGTGTTTGACTAGTATACTTTTGTCGTCCACTAGTTGAAAGTAACGATAAGGATCGGTGACGTATTCCGTTTTGGGTAAGATCGTACGTTGAGCTATTTTTCCCCACAAGCAATTGAGCATCACTTTGGTTAACGATCTTTTTCCTACATTTTTTTTCCACCTCTTCCAAAGTGATGCCTTCGATGTCACGGTACTCTTCTTTGAATTGTTCTTGGTCTTCGGGAGTCTAACACCACAAAGGATAACCACTAGCTTCTTGTTTCAGTTTTAAAAACTGATTGACGTACCCCGAGAAAATGCCTGGATGATTGGTGGCGTCGTCCTTTTGGTATTGGGCTGTAGTTGGAAAGTGCCAGATTTCGTACACTTTCAACAAACGGTATCCACGATCCAGTGCCCGAAACAATTCGGCGCTAACCCACGTTCCTGTCAAAGACCGTTCTTCCTTCGTGTGGTGACAGGGCTGATCTTGGTTGCACGTTTCGGCACACGTCCGGCATAAAGGAAACATCAGTTTTCCTTGACAATGGTGAGGCAAGATGGTATGGTACAAGTTTGTAGGAGGTAAGACTTTACATTTAATTAATCCTTCGTATTGACGAATGTGTTCCACGTCAATGTGTTCCGTCAAAATTTCAGGGTGACCGGTGGGAAAACGAGCATATTTACACACCCAAGGATACAAAGAACACACGTCGATGTATTTGATTTCTTCTCCTTGGGATTCATTCACGTCGTACAGCAAGCGAGTGGCATTGGTTCGTCCTCCAAATAAACTGTGGCGCGGATCTAAAGGTTCGATTTCGGCCGCGTCGTAACTTTGAGTAATGTTCTTAAATTCAGGATCGGTTTTCAAACGTCGATCGTACTCGTGCTCCCACATTTCTACCACTTGGTATCCTCGACTTTCTAACTTGAGGCGTCGTTGGCAAGTCTGTTCGTGTAACTGTTCCATGGTAGAATCTGAATAAGGGCCTTTCATCTCTCGATCAGGATAACAAGTAGGGTATCCGTGAAACAAGCAACCCTGAAACTCGTATACCGTGTGCGGGTTTTCTAAATCAAATCCATCCACGGAATAACCTCCAATCTTCTTTTCTCCTCCTCCGTTTCTAGCATGTTGTATCCATTTGTCTTCTTTTTCACACAAGTAATGAAACCAACGTAAAGCTTTGACCGAATATTGACGACTAGCAAAGAGAAACGTGTTGGAGTCGATGATGGCCAGTTGGTTCTCGGGCATGAAATTTTGCCTGTAGACTAAGGAACAGGCTTTAGGTAAGGTGGCTGCATCTTTCAAAGGATCAACCTCTCCGTGATCGAGAAATAACTCTCGAAACTTTCCACAACAACGTCTTAAAATATCCACATCAGATCGACAATATTTGAGCATCACTTCTTGAAAGTATAATGGATCGGTCTGGTGAGCGCGGTACCAAGTGTGAAAAGCTTCTCGCTGTTCGGGGCGCATTCCGTCGGGGTCGTAATTATGAAGGTCAGGCAAATGAGGTAGGAATGCATGTTGATTAGCTTCCGCGTTGAAGAAGTGAGGAAAGTAGCCTTTAGCCATTTCTGTCGTGCCAAACGTTTTTGGCATGCGACTCAAAGGCATGGCCAAATAACTCATAGAATCTTCAAACTGTACTTGTCCTACTTTCATGTAGATGAGCTTTTTTCAGTTCATGGTGACTTCAGGACGTTCGGTGCAATGGTTCAAATAATAATTGAGTAAAAACTGCCCATCGTATCCCGAAAAATGTGAGCTATGACGGTGGCATACCGATGACAATCTCCGTTACGTTGAATGTCTTCTTCGCTCCAACTGTCGTGGGTGGTAGGGTCTAAAACCCATTCAGCAAACTCAGACAAAGTGTTAACTCCACGAAAGATTTTTTCACGTCCTCCTGGAATTCGACTACAATGAGGACAGTGAAAATTAATCGATTCTTGAATACACTGATCACAAGCATGATGCGCCACACAGAAATTTGGAATGTGAATGCCCGTTTCTTGCATTCATTCAAAATCAAAAAAGATGAAATCTACTTGTTTCTTGTTCTTGTTCTTCTTTATTTCTTTCTTCTCTGTCTTGTCAAACTTTTGAATAAAACATCGATGATCAAAATCGACGATCTGATGACAAATAGAACATTTTTTCTTGCCAGCACAAACGTGTCTCGTGGGGTTGTTGGTACGAATTAGTTGTCCGCACGTAGAACACGATTTCAATAAGTCGCAAGCACATTTTTGTTGGTGACCTTGTGTCTTGCGATGCTGTTGGTAACAAGAAGGACTGACAAAACTTCGTCGACACACCTCACAATGGACGTGATTTTGTTGTTGTTGTTGTTGTTCAGGAAGGCATGGTTGGTCTGCTAAACAGCCCCGACATCTTGCTCCACAATGAATGTGTTTCTCTCGACTGTTAAACCCATAGTTGCATTTCTCACAGTAGTAAGAGTATCCCAAAAATCCGGTAATACTTGTGATGGTATCAAAATGTTCTTGATGGTGATAGAGGTGAATGTATTTTCCTTCAGGAAAATCGGGGCCTCGAAACACCATATCTCCGCGCACTTCTTGAGGGTGAACTTTCAAAGTATAATGAGGAGCCAAAACATCTTGAAGTTGCTGTATTTAAGAAATGCCACACACGGTCTCTTTAGGGATCCCAGCTTGTTGCAATAGGAGTTCTGCTTCGTTTCGTTGTTTGGCTCTGTCCGATTGTCGAATGCTCTCCCAGGCTCTTTTCCATTCTGCGGTCTCGTTCTTGTTGGCATACATTCGCCCCACCACGATGGCCCGAGCCAAACACATTTGGTCTTGTATATTGTCGATTTGGACGACACTACGTTTGGTAGTACGAAGATCGTCCACCAATAGCGGTTTTCTTTTTCGTCCACTTCCTCGAGGAGGAGCAACGTGTGTCATGTAGAGTGTGGCCTTTCCATCGGTGATGGTAAACTTGTCATTGGATTGTTGCACATGTTCTATTTTGGACATGACTTTGTCTGACGTTAATTCTGCCGGGGTGCTGAACTCGATCCAAACGGGACTCTTCAAGTTGTCATGATGGATGGCCAGTCTCAAGCGATCATCTTCTTTGGCTCCACATTGTTGTTTCAAGTTCTGTAACACAGAACTCCACAAATCGCTAATGAACCCCGCCGCTTTCTCGGGAGGTACTTCGGACTTGAAGTCTTTGAAGTGAACCGTGTGAGTGTAGGCAGTGGTTCTAAATTTTCGAGAGGTAATTTTTTTAGTCTCTCGAATCCGATAATAATTTTCAGGAGGAGCCAAGGTACTAGATTGTGTTTCTTGGTCTGGGGTTCTGGTGTTGGTAGTGGTGAATTTTGTTTTGGGTTGTTTTGAAGGTGGTAAGGTTTCAGGTTCACTCATCTCCTCTTCGAAGTCACTTGCATGGACTTGAGCAAGTAGTTCATCTAATGGTGTTTCAGGTGGCACGGAATGTCTTGGTAGTCGTGGCTTCTTTGTTTCTTCATGTTCTTCTTCTTCTTCTGGTTTCTCATGGTTTGGGCGTGATCTTTTCATCTTAAAGTTTACTTTGAAACTGATTCAGTTTTTTTCATCCAGGTACCTTTATATAGAGAGAGGAGAGTATATAAAGAGAGACCTTCGTACCTTCAGAATCAGTCTTTGGTGATTGAACTTTCAAACTGTAAAGATGGAAGAGTCAAGAAGAAGAAAAAATCAATACTCTAAGAAAGGACATCCTTCTGAGTATAATTGGGATTATCTAGCCCGAGGAAGAACAGTGAGAGATAAAAGTCAAGATACTTGTTATATCTGCCAAGAGAAAGGTCATTGGGCTCCAGAATGTCCACAACGACAACATCAAATCAGAGATAAAAGTCAAGATACTTGTTATATCTGTCAAGAGAAAGGACATTGGGCTCCAGAATGCCCACAACGTCGAAAGCCAAAAAAAGAAAAGAGAGACAAAACAAAAGATATCTGCTATCATTATAAAGGACCAGGACATTGGTCTTCGGAGTGCCCTCAGAAAGAAGAAGAAGAAAATCTACCAGAGGAGAGTTAGGAAGAAGAAGAAGGATCTTCAAACCTAGAAGAAGAAGAAGAACATATCATCAAGAAAAGTAAGAAGAGAGTGAGAAGAATGGAAGACAGTGAGAATGAAGAAGAAAAGGAAAATATGATTCCTGTGACGATCAGGATTCCTATGAAGAAGAAATTCAAGAAAAACAAAAGAGACAGACAGTGAAAAAAAGGAATTTTGTTATTTTGTTTTTTTGGAGTGTGGTGTTATATGTTATTGGTGAATTATTTTGTAAAAAAAATGGCAGAATACACCAGACTGGAAAAAAAGTAAGTGATTTTGTGTTATTTTGTTTTAGAGTATAGATGCACGCACGCACGCACTCACACTTATATACAACACAATGGGATTTTTTAAGTTTTACTTGATTTTTTGGCAATTTGATTTCGTTTCTAGAAATCTGGGGGGGGGGGCCCTTAAAAGGACCGTTGGGGTGTTTGTTTTTTTCTTGTTGTTAAAAACAAACTTATGAAGTTTTTACATAATCAACTTCAATTGTCGTAGTCCTTTACCACGACCCAATCCAAATCCTGCTAATGCTGCTGCTACTGCTGGTGTTTTGCTTATGGTGGTAGTCACTGGTGGTGTTTGTGGTGGTGGTGGCATCTCACTAGAACTGGTAGGTTTGGAATGTTTAGCCCGTGATGGTCTTTTTCGTTTAGGTGGTTGAGCCAAAGAATACTTATATGCGTTTGTCAACCATTTTAACTCTGATAATATCTCTTCTAAAAGACTCACCGATTTTTCTTCAGGACTGACGACTTCCTTTGCTGTTTCCTTCTCCTCCTCCTCTTCTAACTGTTGTCTGATTTCTTCCTCACTTTTTCTTCTTCTCTCTTCTTCTTCTTCTTTCTGCTGCTGAAGAAGAAACATTTCTTCATCCTCTCGTTGTTTCTTCTTTAAAACATTTTCCATCTCTTCCTGTTGTTTCTTTTTAAATTCATCCATCACTGGTGTAGCAACAACAGTAGCAGTAGTAGTAGTAGTCTCAGGCTCAAAATTTTGATTTAGAAAATCTAAATCAAAGTCTTCCGGCCGGAAGTTCAGCAAAGCAGCAGCATTAATCATTGAAGGCTCACTCCAATACATACTTGTCTTTCCGGTCTCCATGAAGGTTGTCGAAAAAGTAATAAGCCCTACGAACGCTACAATACCTTTATACCCGAGATGACGTCATACCCCTACTCTCTTCCCATTGGAAGAAAAGCCGACCCACTTGTAACGCGCTATTGGATTGGTAGTTCATTTCGATGCATTTCAATCCGATCGTAAGGTATATATACCACCACTTGTCTCATAAAGCTTTACCTAAAAAAAGAAGAATCATGTGGACTACAGTAGAAGCTTCAAGCATTGTGTCAGGGATGCTCTTCAATCCTGACTATCTCATGTATGTTAGAGCATCATGGGCAGTCACTAGAATTGATGAAAGTGCCTACTGGGAAAGAAGAATATACATTGAAAGACAAGGATGTTTGAAAAGAGTACTGATATATGGGGAAGAAGTAAGAAGAAGTAGAAGAATAAGAAGAAGACCTAACAAAAGATGTCATTGCTAAAAAAATAGCAAAAAAAAAAAAAAAAAAAAAAAGGTCCTTTTAAGGACCACCCATTTTACAAGAAAAGATTAATTTTCTATGATTGCCATATATATTTTTGTATGAATGGGGGCATGTTTGTATAGAGTATGTTTGATATAAAAAATATAAAAAAAGGATAGTATGTTGTGTGTTTTGTTTCTATGTATGGTTTCTTTTGGGGGAAAAAAGGGGGATGTTTTCCATCACGTCCGCGCTTCTAGCATATAAAGAGGTGCCTTCCACAGTTACGCCATTCACACTTTCACTCTACAAGAATGAACTCTGTTGAATTATTACAAGAAGCTTGGGATAGAATGGTGGATGTGGAGTCCTTGATGGAAAAGGTTGGATTATTGGTGGAGATATCCTGCCACCAAACCATACGTCACCAGCCAACTAGCGGCTCTCACTTCAGCGAGAAGGTTGGTGACTGATGTCTTGGTGGAGGAAAGACAAAAAACTTCCTCAACCCCTTGCCGTGTGGGGTTCATCAAGAAGAGCCTGGATTTACTGGATGAGGTGGAGTACTTCCTGAACCGAGTTCAGGAAGATTGTTATATTTATCCACCCGCCAGTAACGTCAGGCGCGAAGAGGTGAACCTTCACATGGTGAAGGTATTGTTAAAGAAAGTTTTAGAAAAGGAAGTAACCCACATTAAGATCTTGTGGGCTCTTGAACGATCCAAGAAAGAACAGGCCAGGAAAGAAAAGGAATTCCAACGCCTGAATTTAAATTGGATGAAAATCCAGGATAAGTTCAGGCGGATGAAACATCCTGACTGGCTACCTGATTCTTTACCACCAACACTTCCAACCAAGAAAAAAAGATCTCACACCACCTTCCTAAGTTTCTTCACACAATGTTGGAGAAAATAATAATCCTCCTCCAATGGTCCTTATCAGGACCACCCATTTTACAAGAAAAGATTAATTATTTTTTCAATGATTGCTAAGTGTCCCCACACCCCGTATGTAGTGACGAAGACAACGTCCTCTACCATCAAAACAACCCCACCCAGTTTTTGATGGTAGAGGACGTTGTCTTCGTCACTACATAAGGACGCTATGATAAATTCCCATTGACCCTATAGAGGCCCCACTGACCCTATAAATTTTGGCATTTTTGACCCTATAGAGGCCCAATGACCCTATAGAGGCCCCCCCCCCACGTTAATTTCCCATTGACCCTATAGAGGCCCCCTTGACCCTCAGTCAACCCCCCTCTACTACTCACGATCACAAAACCTTGTTTTGGTTGGGCAGAGCCCGATGTAAGTACTGAAGAGTTTCCCCCTGAATCCCTAATACATGAGTCCACTATTTACTGAGATGGACTCAGCTATCAAGAACTCTGAGTGACTTCCAGACGAGAATCATCCATCAGGAAGCCATCCGTAAAGTGGACAGCTTCCTGACAAAACTCGTTGTATTGTGATAAGACAACGAGAACTTTACTCTATAAGTACCCTGGTTGTGGTGAAATTCCACAGCCAGAGAACATGAGGCATTCGGGTTTCTCACTGCAAGCACTTTGCTCATGCAGCATTGGGTGAACCGAACTCAGTATTTTGAAATAGCTAAAGTCGAAAATAAACCACCCTCTGCTAACTCTGTACGCGGTAAGGAAACCCGAGTACATTTTAGTTCATATATAATGCATTGACATTAAGTACACACAATTCCGTGACATTTGTCTTCTGGAGTGATGTCACAGCAAACTTGATTGAACAAGTCTATATATATGTCACGCTGAATTCAGTTGACATTGATGTTGGCATCTTCACTGATACCAAGATCTGTCGATGCTTCATTTCTATTTGCTATTATCTGCTTTTCATGTTTCCCGGTTTCACGCTCCTTGTTTTTCTCCGTACCAGCCACCCATATTCCTTAAGCTTCTCCTTCTCTGTTTCTCTTTTTTCTCCTCCCATTCTTTTTACTTCGTGTGTTTTGTCTTCTTGTTCTCCATTCCCATCTTTGTTTGAACATATTTTATTATAATTCGATCTTCACTAACTCTTTCTTTTTGCAGCCAGTGGCTTGGCTGAAACCGGATGGAAGATATCTGCCAATTGATATCAACCCCTCAAGCACCAATGGACTTTTTCCAAGATAGTTCCCATAAGTTGTAACAAGTGATCATTTTGTGACGTTGCTGAAGAGACTAACTGATGGCCCTGTGTTACGAGGTTGTATGGGTGGAATTTAAAATTATGTTTGGGTCACAAAGCTTTATGGAACTTTAACATAGCCCCAAGTTTTGGGACCGTATGGGCCTTGCGGGATTTGAACATGGACCAAGTTTTTGGGAAGGTATATGACTTTTTGGACCTTAACACGGGCCAAGCTTTTAGAACCGTATGGGGCTTATGGGACTCTAACATCATGGGTCTATATAGCCCTCTTTGGGAATCTAAACATGACGGATGTCACGATAATCGTTGATGAAAATAAAATAGAAGTACACACGCACATCTAACGATAGACAAGGAACCACCAACACACGTCCTTGGCTTCCAACACATTATTTGCAATCTGACACCCATCATACAAACTCATTTGTAAGGGATTAACACGGGCTCTTACTTACCATAACACGTCCTTAAAGGCAAACACTCACACATAAAATTCAACGCCCATCTTTTTTACAAACCAGCACACATCCTTATAATGCAACGCCTACTTTTGCAACAGACAAAAATGTGCACGGGGTACGATATCTTAGGGTATGATCACTAATATATATTCTTACTAACCAGCATTTTCTTTAAGGGGTGAGAGTATGTTTGTGTATGTGTGAGCACTACTGACCTTTACAGGGGTGAGAATATTTCTGTGCATGAGTAAGCACTCCTACCTGTTTCTGGGTTGATTGAATTCTTGTAGATGTATCAGCACTTGTACCCTATTCAGGGGCGAATGTATGTTTTGTGTATTTTAGCACTTCTACCCTTGTGTGTGATGGTATATAAGTGTGTTTATGGGTATAATGTATATATATTCCTACCCTTCTTGTTCGTTAGTAGGTGTGAGTGCTGATCAGTAGATGAATGGGTATTCGTCAGTCAAATTGGTGTTGGTTAATAAGTGTAGAAATTGGTCAGTAGCAATGGTGTAGCAAACGCCGCAACTGCAGGAGGTGGGGAGGTCCAAATTCCTATCAAACAGCTTTTCTTATTGGAAGGAGGCTCAAGAATTAAGGTTCGAGGGGGTGCAGTAGATGACTGGGTGTTGGTCAGTCAAAACGGCTTGCTGGTTAGTAAGTTTAGTTTTAACATTATGTCTTCCCTTGTCGCCATAGTGCCACACTAATGGTAATTTAACATTATACTTTTCCCTTTGTCACCACCGTGCCATTTTTGAAACTATTCCCACTACTATATTTTTAAATGTTAAATTCCCCTTGTCAGTATGGAGCCATTTTAATGTTAAATTCCTTTGTCCGCATGGAGCTATTTTCATGTCAAACTCCTCCTTTCCATATAGAGAAATTTAATATTTAATTCTCTTTGTCTGTATAGAGACATTCTCTTTGTCTGAATAGAGACATTTGAATGTTAAATTCCCCTTGGACATACGCGGTCATTTTGTCCGTACAGGTTCATACATCCAAAATGATGTCAGTAATGTTAATTCCCATTGTCGGTATAGGGTCATTTTTGTCCATATATCGCCACACTATTCTACTAATGGGGCACAGGCAACTAGGTTATCATAGCAGGAAAATAATAAACAAATAAAATGCTATGTCGGGACCGCATTTAAACATAGACGTTGATCCCTATCCGAATTATAGATGGTGTTATTGGTGTATCCAGAAATATTCTCTAATTTTACGCTCAGTGTTGCTACTAAAAATTTTGAGTCAGGCAAAATAATCTCCATTATCTGATATTGAACACCGTTTGTTTATATAATGTGGTATATTGTGTGCAAATGTCCCTGAGGTGCTCTTTTTCTCGCATGAAATTCTCTTGTTGTCTCACCTACATTTTTTGCCGCATGTGTTCTTTTGGAGTTAATCAGCTATCTGTTGTAACTTGACATACTTGGATAGTATTGTCCTTGTAAAAAGGGGAGTAAGTGGTTAGGAAGCAGCAGACGCTTAGTTTTTTGGAGTTCATTAACTTGTTAGTCCAGTTGGGGGGGAGGGGGTTTGTCATGACATTTCTTCTAATGACTATTTCACATATGACAAATGGCACACCAACAATAGCGCGCCGACAAAACAGTGCAAAGACAAAAACACACAACATTAAAGATCATTAAGCAACTTTTATTAATTAATGCCTCGATATGCAGTAATATAACACTTATTATTTTTTAAAACGTTGCAGTTACTACAAGTGTCTTCTACAGTGCAACGTTATGAGCCATCCCGTGCAGATAGTTCATTATTGGCACCTTTGCCGTATATGGACTTAAAGCTTGCAGGCGTCAATTGAGTTGAATGTATTTCAACTTTGACACATCGGGACGTCTAACTCCGGATTGATAACTTTCGATCTGCAGCTCCACATGATCCGGTTCCTTGTGAAAATGATCGGTAAACTTGTAGACCGACGGATGATGACAATTGTCTGTTTACTGGAATGAACTATGCCAAGCCTCAGTTGAATTGGTGGTACGTGGCAGATTGTCATTCACGCGATCAAGCATGTTCCACAAGTCGATTTGGAAATCTCGGATGTGCTCAACCGCGTCTTCGCTGTCTTCCGACGTACGTGTCTTCCCAATAATCGGTTATCGGCGCTAGTTGTGGTGGACAGCATTGATCCAACTCGTCAAACGCTGCCGGTATATCATTAACTGAGAGGAGGCAGAGAGCTAACATCGTTTTGACCTATATGCGCAAGTATTCATCGTCTGGACACGAATCTACTAAATTAAATTCATTGCACTTTGCACCAAAGACACTGGCCGAGATGGGGAAAAAACATCCAACTAGCCTGGCTCCCTGAAAGACGGCTTTGCACGCGTTTTGACTAGCTGTCTCGAACTCTGACATTATACTCACAGCTGATGTTTTTGTAGTGTCCGTTCTGAGCTCTGCTCCGTCTTATCTGGTTGCAAAACGTAAATTATAGGATAGGCCGAATTACCTATCAAAACTTGGATAGTAAAGATTTGGTAGAAAACACTTTGGACGTCCCATCGATAAACCAATGATCCTGTTCATCTAGACGAAGTAGATTCTGATTCGTGCCAAACATCTGAATGCGATTTCCATCGTCTGCGCCCGAAGCCCACAGCAGGAAATTCGCACCTCTGGTCGTTGCTGAAGTGGTTCTGGTATGGTTATATCGGCCAGACGTTCACGTCAGCGTACAGATCACCTCGTTTCTTTTTGAGTCTTTTAATCTTTCTCTGCGAAGCAGTATACGCCGGCAACACACTGGCTGACACTAACAAAGCTTCTTCTGTGCTCTGCTGGGTAATTTGCGGAGGTTTTTATACGATCGTCACGGCACGCTGACGTATCTCAGCCACAGCCTTCGTCACTTAATTAAATTATGGAGCGGAAGCGGAATTATGCTCCAAATCAACAATTACTGCATCTGTTGCACCCAATTTCAGCCGACCTTTGAGGACTTTGTATACGCATTTCCATATCTCCATGACGTATTCCCATCAGAATTAACTTAATCTTTACGAAATCGATAGCCATCACGTAAAATTACTGGGGGGGGGGGGGGGGGGGTTGTTTTTTTTTTTTTTTTTTGCTTCTGCGATAAGGTTCTCTCCATGACTGGAAATGTTTAGGCCTTAACATGTTTGCGCTATTTATACAGTTTAGGGTACGCAACTAGCTTTACAGAATAACTCCTCAAATAATATTTGGAACTTATAAATTTTCTCACTTTCTATTTTGTCCGCGCGCTTTTGTCGGAACACCGTGGCAAAAAATATGTAGTGAGACCAGAATGGAAGTTTTGGATACACCTATAACACACTAAACAGTTCGGATAGTGATCGCCATCTATGTTTTAACAGGAGTTCATGCATTTTTATTATATTTGTGGTTATATTTTCACCAACATTATGTCATTATTATCGTTACAGATGTTGCCGACTCTCATAAAATTTTACTTAAAAAATCGCCTCCAATACAATATATACATTTTTCTCACAATTTAATAAATAATCAAGATTTCAAGCTGTTAATTGCGTTTTATCTATATTTATTCAGTGTCAAGTATTAGTACATGTCATTGTAATTGTCCAATGTTATGTTAAGTCACTGGCACTCCTTATCTGAAATATGGACTGAAGGTGACTCTAGTTAATATTTGTAATGTTTTTAGGTCTTTTAAAGTTCGTATTGGTGAAATGAATTGCACGAATTTAACATCATTGGTATGATATTGACATCATGTTAAGGAGAACTGGTAAGAATGAAACTGTAATTAATAAATTAATAATTTAATGAGAGATGGTATTTACACATACTATTTTAAAGAGCGACATAGTTTACATTTTGATACACAAATTTCATTTAAATTATGATGAATATATATATATATATATATATATATATATATATATATATATATATATATATATATATATATATATATATATAAATCTTACGCAATATGAATGTGCAATTAAATCACCAAATTAAGACTACTGCTGACTGTAAAAAAGTGATCTTAATTGAGGATTGGTCTCATTTGTGAGGATAACTTTGCTCTTTTTCTTAGTAAATGGGACTTAACAAACCTGGTGGCTCTTGAAGAGTGGGCTGTGTACATATGACAATTTCTTTTGATCTATTTCTTCTCTGTTTCAAAGAAGTTGTGTATTTGTAAAAACAAAGAGTTTTGTTCTAAAATTAGTGACACAGATCAGACTTCACTTTATGTGATTTGTTTATTTTGATCTTAAAATTAGAAAGAGGAATTATTTATTTAAAATATTCATTGGAAATACTAAAGTGCTTATAGATTGTATGACTTTTGGAGATTTATGTGAATTCATTGAAAGTATTCCACATTACATCATTTTGGTACATCAGGACATTCAATGCTATTGGAATTCATTCGAAACATTTATATTTTTGGACTTGTGATTATAACACTTAGGATTATTTGGACTTTACTTCACGTTATTGTAAGTGTATTTGAATTGTCTAGAAATAAACTGCTTGTTGCTTTTACTTGATTTTGCTGGTTTCACTTTCTTTCTGTTACATATTTCTAGGCCATAGAGTCGTAACAAGATATATATATATATATATATATATATATATATATATATATATATATATATATATATATATATCCAGCAATTTAAATTTATAATGAGGAAGGGCTCGAGAGTTAGATCATGCTATATATGCCATACAAAGGCGCTTATAATGACAAGCGGGAAAAATAGACATATGCCTTTTACAATCACAATCTGCAAAAAATAGCTTTCATGATCATGGTGTAATGCCATGGTAGAATATGCTGGCATGAGGAAGATGAACTCTTCATCCTTGCATGTAGTGGTACAATTTTTAAATAGTTTCAAGATTATGGTTTAATCTAATATTATATTGTGTCATATTTTTTATTACTGGCTTTGTTATAGACCCAAGTTCAGAGGTATTTGCTCCAGTCCAGTTCAATTGACCCGTGGAAACGCCTAGGGCCTACACCACAATCAAGGAGCCAATATAAATAAGCTAATATTTATAAGAAGGCTAATATCAAACTATACATCTAACTACATTTATATTTGTCAACTTAGTATAATAGTAAGGCTTTGTACAAGGCTTCATAATGGGCTTCAAATGGAACCTATGCAGCTGTATTTACTTCGTATTTCAGATACAGCCGTATATATATTTTATGAAGCCCTGTATAAAATCTGCTTTGCCATGGATTGGTATGTCCTGTTTTTAATGTATTAAACTTAGTTGTTTACAAATATGTTTTTTAAATGATCGTATAATGACCTGTGTATTAAAAGATTGTAAAAGGTTATATATTGACACATTGTCTGAAGATTCAACACATTGATCATAATTTTTGTAAGAGGAACATTAACATGCAAAGGATATATTGTTGTCAATTAATTAATTGGAGTGAACTTATTTCAAATTGTATTTATTTTTATTTTTTTTAATTTTTTTTTTGGGGGGGATGATTGTTTTGTGTTGAAAAAAACTTTCCTAATGCCTTTGAAATATGTTATATTCAAATTGCATAACAGAGTTTCTGGAATATTATTAAAATATCTACAATCATAGATTCCACTTAGACCAAGGAAGAATTTAGCAATTTTATCTGGTCGTCTACCGTGTTTTGTCTCTGGGTGAGGCAATTTACTCCAACTGCATCATCAATCAATAAACTTCGACTGTTGATATGCCGTAAAACACTCAATTATATAATTATGATTGTGTTAAAATGCATCTTCACTTGTGTAATAATTGATCCGCTCTGTAAAGTTGTACACATATACACAAGGACAGTTTCTTTTCTGCGAGGAGATGGGATTTTAAAAAATCAACATTCCAGACGTTTTTTATTTATACTTAATGGTTGCTGGAAAAAATTACCTTTTTATTTTAATGGACCTTGCTTTGCATACTCTGTACGTGGGTACGTCTTCAAAATGTACTATTGGAATGTCATTGTGCTATTCCCTAACCAGTGTGGACTGTGGAAGATTTAAATGTATTCACATGTAAAGTCTCATTTCCTAGTGGCAAATGTTACCTGACCCAGAAATCATAAAATTATGAGCTATAATATGCACACGAGCTTCCACTCTGAGCTAAAAATATAAATTACTTTTCAAAATCAATTTTTTTAACTGGTTGGTCAACAAAAGATTCTCAACCTGGAACTCAACGTGAAGAGTTTTTTTATTTCCAGGCCAGGGACGTTATGTTTTTAAAACCTGAATCGAAATAAATAAAATATAAGAGAAACGTGAGGCTAGAGCGATATTTTCTACACGCTGCTTCATTTTAATGTTTAATTTACAACTTGAAACCATGCACTGTTTGCTAGAAATGACAATAAATTTAAATCATGAATAATTAATTGGCCAATTTAATTTTGGAAAAAGGTGAACGTCATATAATTGCTGAAATGTAATAAAAAAATATTCAAATCAAACCCAGATATAATGAAAAATCTATTATTCAAATTAAAATTATCGAAAGATGACTGCAAAACCATGATTCTTCAATAAACCTGATAATGGTAAGAGCACTCACTCTCTCTCTCTCTCTCTCTCTCTCTCTCTCTCTCTCTCTCTCTCTCTCTCTCTCTCTCATACCTATTTTGCATGAATCATGTATGTATACATATAATTGTATGAAATCATATTGATCTACTGCCACTATCCATTTTGTGACGTCATGTGTATATTGACTGAAACCTCGCGACATCATGGAGACTTGCTGCGATACGACATGTGCGCGTTCTTAAAAAACGCTTCATTCGATCAGTCAAAACATTTGTTTTCTTTTTCTGTTATATGTTACTCGATTCTCTAAGGTAAAAGAAAAACTTATATAATTGATGATGAACATTCTTTTAGAGAACTTAAACATTGCATTATTTCGGCAATGTTCGTTAAGGTCCGTTAAGTTTTGACTGAGAACTAAATTATAACTTCCTTCATTAGATCATTGTAATCTGAATCTATGTTTTAAAATTATATTGTCATATTCTGATCATTTTTTAAATGAACTCTGCTTACACAAGTTAAAAAGTTATTCTGTACCACAATTACTTTCGCGACTATCTAACGGCTGATGATATTATAAACTGTTCTGACTTCCACTTAGCAAACAACTAAAAAGGTTAAGCAATAAACAGTTTTCTGCTATGACCGGGTCGAGGATGTACCCTATCGCCTTTTAAGCCACCTGATATAAAAAATCAATTCACATTAGCCATCAACATTATCCATTTCCAAACTCGTCGAAAATGGAGAAACCGAATCAGAAAAATGATTGGTACGGCAAAAAAAAAATCCTTTCAATGACTACCCGCTTTAGAGTCACATCAGCCCCTATCCCCATACCGCGTGAAAAACCATAAAACTCATGATTTTCAACCCTATATACTGAACAAACTGACCGATGTCATATATATGGCGGTGATAATTGCGTCCCAACTATTACTTTAAAGGAGCGGAAAGTGGACCATGATCAGACTTATTTTCTCACAAAATTACACATCAAAAAAACTTGGTAAGCACATTACAGCAGAGCTAGTAGAAAATGGGCATTTCTGCTTCGATTTCTCACTCAACAAATGAAAAGTTGTCAAAGTATTTATCCATTTTTATAAACAAATAATTTTTATAAACAAACAAAGGCAGAAGATAAATGGTGAAGTGCTCTTAACTTATATGAGTGTTTTTACTGGAAAAACAAGTATGATACTTATCTTAAATGCTTTCACCTGAAAATTTTCCATAGAATTCTACCTGCAAATATTCTTTTACACAAAATGAGAATTAGACAAAACAAGCTACGTTCTTTTTGTAGAGAAACAGAAGATTCACTTTTTCATTTATTATTTGATTGCGCCATAATTAAACTTTTTGAGATACAATTGTTCAGGTGACTGAAAGATAAATGCATACACATTGTACAATTTAACTTCACAGCAGTAGATACACTATTAGGAATAAATAAGCAAAACAAATCTGGTAACATTTTACAATTTATTTTAAATTTAGGAAAGAACGACATATTGAAATTATATATTAATAATAAAGTAACACTTGGAAACAGTTAAGAAATAGAAATCATATCGGTACAAATTAGAAAAGTATACAACGTACAAAAACTGTGATTGGGAGAAATTCGGTCATATACGGTAAGCTTATAAAGGTATAATTGATATATTATTTTTGTTATGAATCATTTGCAAGCTTTCATACGTAAAACATAATGCACGTCTTGTCATATAAGATATGTCAGGGAATATCTTCATTTTCGGCTGATATCTTTCAAGGAGTAATGTACTTGAGAAGAATAAGGGAATAATTATTTTAATAGTTATGCCCTTATTCTTCTGACTAGTTTTTTTTTTCTCTCTCTCTCTCTCATCATCATCATCATCATCATCATCATCATCATCATCATCATCATCAGATATCTCCCATATAAATCTCCTTCTTCTTGTACTAAACAAGAAGAATAAAACAAAATGGCAACTTTAAATGCTGTCAAAACATCTAATCAAATTTTCTGAGAGCAAGAAAATAACCAAGGCTTTTCAGGAACCAAAGAAAAATATTAATTCCACCATTACTCACCGGTAATATACTTCAGAAAGCAAACATGGACGTACTGAATGCACTAGCTAAAAAGCAAAAACTAAATACAGTGCCAACAACTAAAGCAACGGAATTAAAATGCAACGGATAAAACTCGAACCACATAATTTATCCTGTCTAACTGTGACGACAGACCCAGATCCACAGGAATTAACAACAAAGGGATCCAGTCATTTCAGCAAAACTGCAAAAACTGAAGATAACTAAGACTGATGACTCTATTGCAGAGGACACGGTGCTGTGTGTGTAAACATGTCCAATCTTAAGAGCTGCGTGATTGCTATCAGCTATTTGTGACTCATTTTTGACTGATTGTGTCCACATTGTACACATCAAGCATTTTGCTTCAATGTGAGTGTTCTCAGAAGAGAGTAATGTATTTAGAAGCCACCGTTTCTCAACAACAAGTTAGCTTTTGCTGTTTTATTCATTATTGCAAAGTTGTAAAGTTAATTTGCTGTTGCGAGAACGGTGATTTCTATAATCGTTAAAGCGCGCATATAGAAATCATTACGTGGTATCAGAAATTTAAAAAGCTGAACACTATAGTGAATTAAAAAACTGAAACAGATTTCAACACTAAAGGCTTTGTCATTAGAAGATAATGTCACTGAAAATTGGAGACGTTGGTTACAGCAATATAAATTGTATATGTGTGCTACTGAGAAAGACGGGAAAAGTTAAAACTGCTATGTGCTACATTTATAACATTAGCTGTAGAGACATTCAATACATTTTCATTTAAAGAGGAAGAGAAAGATATAATTGAGCATAAGATACATACATTTGATGAATATCGTTCCCATGGAAACATGGGGCTGATGAGGGGCATGTTTTAAACAGCAGATTACAAAAAGCTGGAGAAAGTTGTGATCAATTCCTCACGGTTTTAAAAATCCTAGCAAACGATTGTGGATTTAGTAACCTCAAAATGGGTTAATACGCGGTAGAATTATTGAAGGGATAAGTGATTATCATACAAGAGCAAGACTGATAAAAGAAAAAAGAATTAATCACTTGAAAATGCTTTGACATATGCTGAGCAGCTGAAACCTCATCAGTAAGAATAAAAACCATTAGAGCCATGGAAAAAACAGAGAAGGGAAGCAACAGAGAGCTAGACCGCAAAAGAGCTTTACAGTAAAAAGCAAGACAAATTAAGAGATACATTTCTGTATAAAGCGTGAATTAGATTATAGGGGAAGACACTGTACAACAAGACTCCAAATGTGTAAAATAAAATGTAGAGGAAGAAACCATTGTCAGAAAGTTTGCTACAGTAAGATAACCAAATATCAACAAATAGGATATATAGGTTGTAGATACAGAGCACACAGCAACACAAGAAAGGTTCGTTCAGTTGATATTGAGAGAGAATTTGTTGTAGATGTAGTGGATCAGGCCAACCCGAATAGTCCTTGCCTTTATACTTATTTATACCTTGATTTCTGCAGCAGGAATCCAGATGGACTGTATACTAAGATGATAATTAATTACTGGGTCGACATGCGGGTATGTCTGCCACGCACGAATGCCTATACCACCAACTTTGTAGCATCATTTTTTGGTGATGTGTGCATGGTCGAGATGGTATAGGGGTTGGTGCTTAAAGGCAAGGCGATGGGTACCGTAACCCGCGGATCCGGGTTCGAATCTCCGTGGAGTACGAATTAAAATTCTCTAACCTGTATGATAAAATTAAATATTCGTGTGTGTGTGTATATATATATATATATATATATATATATATATATATATATATATATATATATATATATATGGAAAAAGTGAATATTTCCATGTGCCGATTATTATACAGAAACATGGCTTAATTCAACAAGTTATCTGTTCATCCTTTAGTATAATAAAAAATGAACATACGACTGATGTCCTGTTAAATTAATATACATAGAGATAGACAGAAAGTTACATTTAATCTCCTACTGGGTATCCAACCTGTGTCCGCGGATTACGAAACTCATCGCCTTGCCCAAGCACCAACATCCATACCATCTCAGAGTAAGGACGGAACTTAATCGGGAATATAGACATTAATGTCGCTAGAGGACCCAGAAAAGTTTTGTGCGTAAAGCTCGTGATTCAGATGTTCAAGTCATAAACTTTTCTAAGTGACTGGTAGACCTAATGGCAGAGCCGTCACAAGTTTGCGCTGGATGAAACGGCGCCCACGGCGAGAGTAACTTTCGGCGCCCTTACTCGGATAAAAAAAAACGCAAACTCCGCGAAATGGCGCCCGTATCGCCCGCCCCTTTCGACGGCCCTGCCTAATGGTGTCACTTAATTATATCGTTTGTGTATTGTTTGCTATCGATGTAATTTATTGCGTGTAGAAGATGAATATCATGCATTTTCATTGATAAAATTGATCAAGATCTTAGAGAAAAGTATTCAGACAGCCCTTAGTATACTAATCCATCGCTACAAAAATTGTATGGCATTATGTAAACACAAAATCCTTTTTCATTCAGAGTTGCATTATTCATCTACCATTTGTTGCGTGGACAGGAAAATACATAAGATATTTAGTATGAACACAATATGCATATGTGCGCTTCAGTTACTAGATTTTCTCTTTGTATCTATTATTGTATTATGGGCCGGTGGCCTACATTACCAAATAAAGAGTTTTGAATCTTGGACCAAGAAAAGTCATAGGGTATTCAGCATGTACTGAACAGAAGTTTAAATTTGTATAGGCAAAACTTTGCCACTTTAATGTTTTAGACTTGCTTTCTTTTTTAGACACACCCAGCAGACCCGTCTTTCTTCGACATACCTCTTGTATGCTTCTCTTCTCCCGTTAAATCGATCTGGTCAAATTCAGTTCATTTTGGATTTTCCCAGCGATTGATCGAACTGTTAAAATGAAAACAGTAACAAATCTTTTCGCACAGAGGACAACATCGGAAGAAATAAGAATATATACACAGGGTGTTCTGCGTACTTCCTGATCGAGAAGTATGTACCATGATTTGCTATAGAGAAACAAAAGAAAGTTACTATGAAGAATGTTCTCTTGCCTGGTAAAGAAATCAGACAATTTTAGGATACCATACGAAAACTACCTCACATAGCATGATCAAAAGTATTCAATTTTATTTCCTACGTAACTGAGAGTAATTTCATTTTAATCATTGTAATTTGGTTCTTACACACTAAATTTATTTACAGTAAAACTATACATGACAATATGAACAAAACGTATTGTAAGAAAAACAGGACCATGTTGAATCCATATATTTATTGTCACAACTCGACACAAACAAAATAAATCTAACTCGATGAATATCGATGGCAGGCCATCGCGAAATACCCACTCTCAGAAAATGGTGTCTGTTACAGATTGAAAGCAATTTGAAGTAGTGATACTTTATCGGTTGGTCATCGCAAATCCCCACATCCACTACCCTCACAACCTAGCCTCATCTTCCCACCCTACCCCTAGACAGTTACCAAGGGGTCAGAATCCAAAATCCATTACATATAGGATATCCCTTCCTACTATGACTCAATATACAAAGTTTATCAAAACGAAAAGAAACGAAAAAATGCCACTTTTTAGACCAGTCACAGCACCACAACCAAAACAAATCTTCAACATCCCCAGTCTTTCATCCTTTGTAATTTTTCAAAAATTAAAAGTAATTTAATGTTAAAGTACTATCAAAGGCCTTTAATCTGACACCTATGATGACATGTTTGGTTCATGTCCTATTTCTAACCACTTTGACCCTCTAGCACAGGGCCTCTTGGTCCAAGGTTGCAACATATATGATATGTCTTTGAAACCACTGGAGGCCGCAGTATATCGTATTAGTTGCAGAAAATGTTGGAGCCATTTCTCAATAGTGCTTTTCGCTTCTTTTCACACAGCAATACCGGTCATATATTTCGCAGCGAAATGTTCCCAATTATTCTCGATAACATCACATGAACCGCTGAGATCCGGAGTTCCCTTCAAATTTTCCGCGCTATCCTCAGCCATATCTGAAGGAAAACATTGTCCAGTAGGGTAACTGATTCGAACTAAACTTATTGTCCCAAGTCCATTAAAATGAACAAGAGCCACTATCTTAGCGACTGGTAGATCAAATGGTGTCACTTCATTATATCTTTTGTGTATTGTTTGCTATCGAAGTAATTTATTGCGTGTAGAAAATGAATATCATGCATTTTCATTTATAAAAATGATCAAGATCTTAGAGAAAAGAATTTAGACAGCCCCTTGTATACTAATCCATCGCTGAAAAAATTATATGGCGTTATATGTACTTCCTGATCAAGAAGCACGGACTGTACCTGTACAATGATTCGCTACAGAGAAACAAAACAAAGCTACTATGAAGAAAGTTCTCTTCCCTCGAAAAGAAAATGAGACAATTTAGGGTACCATACGAAAACTACCTCACCTAGCATGATCAAAAGTATACAATTTTATTTCCTTCGTGACTGAGAGTAATTTCATTTTTAATCATTGTAATTTGGTTTTTGCACACTAAATTTATTTACAGTAAAACTGTACATGGCAATGTAAAAAAAAAACGTTTTGTAAGAAAAACAGGACCATGTTGAATCCATGGATCGATTGTCACAACTCTGCACAAACAAAATAAATCTAACTAGATGAATGTCTATGTCAGGCCATCGTGAAATACGAACTTTCAGAAAATGGTGTCTGTTACAGATTGAAAGCAGTTTGAAGTAGTGCTACTCTACTTCATCGGTTGGTCATCGCAAATCGCCACATCCAATATCCTCACAACCTAGCCTCATCTTCCCACTCTATACCTAGACAGTTACCAAGGGGTCAGAATCCAAAATCCATTACATATTGGATATCCCTTCCTACTATGACTCAATATACAATGTTTATCAAAACGAAAAGAAACGACAAAATGCCACTTTTTAGACCAGTAACAGCTCCACAACCAAAACAAAATCTTCAACATACCGAGTCTTTCTTCCTTTGTAAGTTTTCAAAAATTAAAATTAATTTAATGTTAATGTACTGTCAAAGGTCTTTAATTTGACACCTATGATGACATTTTTGGTTCATGTCCTATTTCTAACCCCTTTGACCCTCTAGCACAGGGCATGTTGGTCCAAAACAAAGGGTTCGGGGCAACAACACATATGATATGTCTTTGAAACCACTAGAGCTCGCAGCATATGGTATCAGTTCCAGAAAATTGTGGAGGCATTTCTCAAATAGTGCTTTTCACTTCTTTTCAAACAGCAATACCGGTCATATATTTAGTAGCAAAATGTTCCCAATTATTCTCGAAAACATCAAATGAAGCGCTGAGATCAGGGGTTCCCGTCAATTTCTCCGCGTTCTCCTTGGCCACCTCTGAAGGAAAACATTGTCTAGTAGGGTAATTAATACAAACTAAACTTCTTGTCCAAAGTCCATTAAAATGAAAAGAATTCACTATCCGTGGTATATCTTCTATTTTATCGTTTCCTCCAGAGTCTGTAACTTCTTGCCCATGGCCTAGCCAAGAAAAATACCATGCTGGTAGTATTCGAAACCTGACATCTCACTTTCTACTGCTATCTGGTCATCCCTTCTTACTGACCTGGGAAGAAACAAAATACTTTATACGTTTTTTGAAACAAAATATCCAATAAACTGTAACTGAAATTGTTATCGATTTGTACATGAAAACGTGTTTGCAACAGACGATAAAAATAACTTTTTAAATAATAATTTGGGGCGTTAGGGAGCAATACCAGTGAAAGAATTAAAAATAACTTACAGTTTAGAATTTCCTTAATTAGTCCTAAATTGTCTTATACACTTCAATAATCCAGAAGTTAATCCAAAGTATTCCGAATGAATGAATGTTCCTAATGAAAGATTGTTCCGAATGAATGGGTCTGGGATGTTCTGATATAAAAATGAGTTTCAGTTCTAAATCCAAAATATTAATAATCGCAGGTAAACTCCTGTGGATGTAGAGTATTGTTAAGTTCCTTGAACAATAGTACTTAAATCCAAAACGTACTATGTAGAGAATAGATTTTCCACCAGCTTATTTTACAAACGATAAACTTCCTCTATAACTCGATGATCTGGAGAACTGCTAAAGAATGAGGAACGCAGTTGTTGAATATCATTATATACCAATCTGCTGTGCAAAAAGCGAATTAAAATCTCTAGTACTACGTTCTAGCACTATCCAGTGAACAAGTTATTCTAACCAACCAGAAACCAGGTCACACGTGATACCAATGAGTCAATCGCGTGATCACAATGTTATGTTGAACTGACCGACATAATTATTGATTTTCCCTGGACATAAACACTGACTCATTGTTGACGTACATATGTACTTTACAAATAGCGTAGGCTACTGAATTACACAAATTATAATACAATGGTAATAAACCCAAATGAAAACAATTTATAATTTAAAAGATGATACAAAATTCCGTAACAAATGACACACATGAAAAACGGTTTGCGTAATGTTGTTGATGCTTATGATAAATCAACAAAAGTGCAAAGTCATAATGGCACTTTCGAGCATAAACTTTAGTATTATATGACAGGAATGTTGTGCTTATTAATCTTGATATTGCAGCACAGTAAGAGGGCATCACTTGCATGTAATGGCAAAATATGGTCAAACCCACAAGCAATTTGTATGAGATCAAAGCTTTCCTTTATGAAATATAAATAGTACCTCTCAGTATAGTCATAATTGTACCAGTCCCAAAAATGCATTGCATTTTGTTCGTCCATCGTTCCTTCCTTCCTTCCGTCTGTCCATCTCATCTTAGGGTGTCTTTCTGTGTAGTAAAATCCTCCATCACTTGTAATTCGTTGCCTTGAAACTATGCACCATTGAATATTGCAAAGACAATGGAGATGTGTATGATGCATAATAAAGGTTCCATGTGAATATTTTTACACTATCGTGTTTTGAAATCTGTCATTTTTCTAGTGACCTTCACACAGTAGGGTCCATAGTTTCTGTAATCAGCTCTTTTTTTATAGTTTTCAGTGCAATACCTTGAAATTTAGTTTCATTTATATGTGGAGATAAATGCAACAAACTGACAGCAAACAGTGCACAACTAGAAGACTAGAAAAAGGACAACCACATGCAAATAAAATCATCATCTGTTTACAGCCACCACTTTGTTAATTAAATAATGCATTCATTTTGCTCATTGCTCACTCACTCACCTATAATTACTACTGTTTGTTTTTAGTTCTTCCTGGTGTTCTTATTGCTATGGTGATTACTCGCATCACAGAAATAATCAAATATCCGGAGTATAAATTGCTGTAACACCAATTTACACTAAGAAAAAAACAGATGGCGCTTTAGCTCATCCCTTTGTAGGTCAATACCAACCAACTGGTTTACAACATCATTAGTCAAGTAGAAGCCAACTAGGGGAAACGTAAACATTTTCAAGCATGAATTACATTAGCTATAGTCATGTAAACTTGAGTAATTTCAACGCTTTTTGTGTTTATTGTTTGTCTTGTCTGTTTTGTGTTTGCCTTTGACAAAGACTCATTAAGAGTCTAAAGCGCTTAGGCTAGTTATAAACTACTTTTGCACTGTCCGTTGTCAGTTTGCTGCATTTATCTTAATCAATCTCTGCCACACGCGATCCCTTGCTGGATCCAGGGCGCTTGAAAGGACTGTTATTCGCCATATGATTTGTATTCTCTCTCTCTCTCTCTCTCTCTCTCTCTCTCTCTCTCTCTCTCTCTCTCTCTCTCTCTTTATATATGTATATATATATATATATATATATATATATATATATATATATATAGAGAGAGAGAGAGAGAGAGAGAGAGAGAGAGAGAGAGAGAGAGAGAGTGATTATCATACACTACAAAGTTATAACACTCCCAATTGGGATACGAACCTTGGTCCGCGAGTTATGGCACCCATCGTCACGCACCAACACTCTCGCATAAGCGTGCATCCTCAAGTAAGGATGGAACTAAGTCGTGAATATAAACAGTCATGCGTAGCAAACACACTTGCAAAGCCACATAGAGAAGTCATAGCGTATACAACATGTACTGAACAGAAGTTTAAATTGTATAGGCCTTTTTGTTTTGACAGACTTGCTTTCTTATTACAGTGAACCATATAGCAGTCAGTAATGTACTCGCAGTATTGACGTACCGAGCAGACGCTCCTTCCCACGACATATGTTCCTCTTCTTCCATGAAATAGACCTGGTCAAATTCAGGTAAGTCTGGGTTTTCCCAACGACCGATTATTCTGCTGAATTGCTAAAGTGAAACCAGTTACAAATCCTTTCGCAGAAAGGATCGAGTTGGAAGAAATAAGTATATCCACATATGACATTCAGACAATTTATTGCACCATTTGAAAAGTAATCAGGTACATAGTCAAAAGTATTCAATTTTCATTCCTACATGACTGAGAGTGATTTCAATTTTAATCATTTGTAATTTTGGTTCTTACGTACGAAATTTATGTTCATTAAAACTTTATATGAGAATGTAAAACAATATTTACTTAAAATAACAGGACTATATTAAATCATTGATCGATTGCCACAACGCTGGACCCAACAAATAAATCTAACAAAACAAAACGCCACCGCGAAATGACCACTTTTTGGAGATGGTGTCTGTGTCATATTAAAAGAATTTTAAAGTAGTATATCTTCGATGGTTCGCCATAACAAATCTTCACATCTACTCCACCCACAACCAGCCCCTACTCTACCCCTGGACAGGTGTCTTGGGGCAAGAACCCAGAATCCATTACAAACATGATGTGCCTTTCTACTATTACTCGCTATACAAAGTTTGTTAAATCTAAAGTAACTAAAACATGCCACTCTTCATACCGTCCAGAATACATTCTTTACATTGTATACATCACCAGTCTTTCATCATTTGTAAGTTTTCAAAGAATAAATTCATTTCATGCTAAAGTGTTATCAAAGATGTTTGATTATATGTCTATGGTAACATGCTATGGCAATGTCCAATTTTTGGTTAATTTCTCAGAATTCGTAAATATTAGCTTGAGAATTTACATTAACCTGGTGTCATCTTATTAGAAGACGCTAGATAGATTTCTTTACATACGAGTATTTTGTGACTATTTTTATTTCTTGAAGTTAAAGAGTGCTTCCCTTTTGGACTTTTTCCCAATGTTATTAAACAAAGAAACGGTTTACCATATTAGCAGAATGATGTACCCGGCACGTACGATGTAAATATAATGGTTTTCCCGACGATATTGGACTGTCTTTCCCACCCTGGATCAAGACAAAATTATATTATAATAGGAGAATGATGTACCCGTTTTCTTCACGAAGTAAAGAAAACACAGTGCACACCACAAGAATCTATTTTTATCAATGATGTCGTGTTCCCTTTCCGCTTCCTCTGCATGCATTGTGGGGAGAGTCAGGGGTATCAGCCGAAAAATACAGGTAGCAGGGTTTATTTTTAGCAGAATGCGTACTTTAAAAGGAAATTAAAAATAATTTGCTACAAATAGATTAATCTTATTTGCTCCATGGACATTCTTCTTAAGTCCGACATGGTTTTATCGTGTCTGCGCAAATACATCTGACACTTTATAGGGTCGTCTCAAAACAGTTTTGTGTAAATTTTCATTATTATTAATGTTAGCAGCTAAAATTAGGGGCGACACTTCAAGGAGCACTGCTCTATAAATGTTCATAAATTTTACTTTGCACTTTTTTCTGTTTGATTAAAATGCCGAAAAGTCGTGAAAATAAGATTGTGTTAAATGGCCGTAAATCACATATAATGAAGGTCCAGTTTAGACGTACGTAGAGATTTCCCCGTCTAAAAATAGCTTGACTACGAGCAATATGGGCACGTCACGCCTCTAAGTGTAGTCTGAAGCGGAAATAGCAGGTAGACCTCAACAGAGTGTATTTTTATACTTTGATGTTTATTTCCAGGACAATATAAGAATATTTACTGCTGTTGGGGAAGGGACGTAATAGTTTTAATGCACATTATTGCATTTTCCTAATAGAAAAGCAGTTTTGATCCGCTATTTTAGAGCAATAGATAAAGCAAGTAAATTGTTGTACAAATATAATTGTGGGGGCCATCTCAGTATGCTACCGATTGAAAGTTTATACTATAATATTCTCTCTCTCTCTCTCTCTCTCACACACACACACACACACACACTGTGTGGTTGAATATATCCAGCGTTCATAATTGGCAAAGTACCGCAAACACTCTTTATCCCTGGTAACCCATTTTCCTAGACACTGTTGCATATATGATCATGTGCAACTTCATGTGTGCGTTCACATTTATCACTTATGTTAACACCCATTAAAAGCAGATTGCGGTTGTAATGACCTACATTTCTTGCTAAACTGCCATTGCCAAGTTTTTGGATTATATACTGTGCAGGCCAAGCAGGCGAGACATATCATTCAACAAAATTTCATGTTGGTTTTTTCATAGCACAGACCTTTAAATTCGTATCCAGTCAAAGATGATAACATCTTTCATTTGGATTGATTTTGTAAATGGGAATACAGTCAAAACTGTTTCATGCAATATTTCAATAACGTCCTCTTTGATATACGCCATGGCATGATCTCTGTTGAATCGTTTGCTTTCTTTTTGTGTCAGGTCTTCTACCCATGATTCTCCAAATATAATGCAACTATTTTTCTTAGATCAGTGTTTTCAAGTTTACTATATGTAATGCAATTGCATTTGTAATCTCAACAATATTTTTGTGTCACTCATGACTTGATGTTGGTGGCGGGATGTTGTGATGATGGGTTGTAAGGGAGTAAGCCTTTACAGCTGAGGTTATAAGATTGACACAGTTCTTAACCTTTTTAATGACAACCCAGCCTTTATCTCTATAGTTTAGAATAGACCAATTGACACTTTCTGCGAGTGATGTCCCGTTGCGTAAAGTCAGAGGTCATTCAGAGTAGAAATACATTATGCTCAATGCTGTTCATTTATATGTCATAAAAATTATTTTAGCAAAAGAAATGCAAGAATATGTTTTGTCTCAGTTTACAGTAGAAATAAACTGTTATATAACATACATAAAATTTGCATTATTTACGCGTGTAACTGTCAAAAATCACTCGAAATGGAGACTGTTAAATCCGAATGACCTCTGACCTACAATGTGTAAAAACAAACATTGCGAGTGATGTCAATTCCTATTTTGTTCCCCTTGTAAGATCTTTTTTGCGTGGGTTGGGGCGTTGGAAAAAGTTGTACACAGAAGAAGAAAAAGGCAGTGCTGTTCTTACAAATATTTACCTATAATATTTAGTTCCCACAGTTCAGTTAGATTCATAACCACCACACCCTGTTCCACAAAGTTTGCCCCAGGAGCTAAGCCTTGGGAAACAGTGAACCAGTTTATAAATCCCATAGTATACTCACATCATCTAGCACCATATAAACCTGTACAAGTGAGGTTTGATCATTCCTGTAACCTAACAATATGTTAGTATCATATATCCTAGGCTTGTAAAGTTAGGACTTTAGTGTGTCGTATCTGATTACAATCGAGATTTCCGACATAATGGAGTATAGGTAGATCTCTATTTTTAATCAGATTGGAGTGCTGCGTCTTTCCTCCATAGATTGCATAATTCATTAATTTGTAAACAAATAATAGAATAAACCGTGTTATTTAAATATAAATATATATGCTTTGGTTCTTATGAAAATAGCTGAAAATACAGAGATGTTCTTATGACGTATACAAATTATATTTTACAATTTAATTTTATGCAGTAGTGCTGTCCTTACAAAAAGAAGTATATCAGACAAAAAATTAAATAGGCACGAATTAGTATCCACCCCTCTATTTTCACACTCTGTAACTGGCAAACGAAAATGATTCCTAGCTCAATGCAGATATGTTTATATCTTTCATCACCTCTATTATACCCTTGGATAATTTCTCTTATATGCGGCCAAATGACAGAAACTTAATCTTCGACAATGGGAAATCTTTATCGACAAGAAATCAAAGAAATATTAGCATGATGGGGGAGGGGGGTTTCCTTGTGTGTCAATTAACAGAATTCGTGTTAATTCGGGAGTTCAATGAGAAGCACAAATAGGAAACATTATTTAAAATTCATATAAAATCTTTGAAGCAAACCAGTCATGTATAATCCGACGGTCGTTCATTTTGTAAATGTAAGAACCTCTGTGAAAATGTTTTAGAGACCTTTGTATAAAAAAGAATTAATTAAACCACGGTCATCTAACTTTGCCCTATGTAATATCAATCATTTCTAAACGAATTCGACATTTTTTGTGCGAATGTTTAGTCTGTTCTTAATATTAAAAAGTATTTTAGGTAAAATAAGGTGACTTACGCAGACTGAAAAAAAAGTGTCTGACGTGCCAGTAATGTTTGTCATTGGTTAGTAAAAGAAAAAGAGATGAAGTCCTTTCTAAATTCTATTGTTTTATTTCTGGATGACAAGCTTGAATTCTGTCGTCATTCTGTTTGAAACTCCCATAATCGATCTGACAGCTGCAGTTGTAACAACATATAGGAATCAAACCAGTGCAAAGAAAAAAGTAAAGGAAAACGGTGTAATAGCAGTAGGCCGTCGTTCAATTTTTTGCAGCCTTCGATTTTTTTTTCCAGTGGCTAATGTGTGTCTTTCGTTAGTATGCGAGTACGTCAATAGATGACAAAGAAACTATAAGCAAGAACTACTATGTGTTAGTGATGTCAAAGAGGAACAAGTATCGTTCCGTAACTATTTGGCAAATTTTAAAAGGTTTGACTTTTAGGTATGAAACAGTTTAGAAAATCCTGATGGAGGAACTGGATATAACTAAAAATAAGGAGAATGACGTGGACACAATAACGTTTCATGGTACAACACAGGACTTTAAAAGTCTTTACCAAGTACCATCAAAAATATAAAAAATTCAGAAATTTATTTACTTAATATATTAAATGCCATGGGTTTATAAAAATGTTCCAGATGTTCTTAAAAATAGAATATATTAAATATTTGTCGAAGTCTTTTATGTAGCTTTCATTGTTTATTTTTGTTCTTTGTCCAAATGTGGTGTCCATTTAAGGAAAATGAACTGCTTGTGACAAACCAGTTTTATTAAATGTAAATTCAGTGTGGCGGGTTACCTACCCTCGTTACAAGGTGTCCGCTTTATTTGGTTGGTTATCGTTGTCTAGCTGATGATCGACCTCGGTGTTATTGCCCGGATCGAGTAAATAATAATATAAATTATGAAACTTATAGATAGAATAACTAGAGATCTGAGCAGATATATAGAACAGAATAACACGAGCCCCCGTACATGAAATATAACAATTTAATCAATTACATAAACAAACTGGGAAAATACATTACATCAGGAAGATACACTTCTTTTGAAAATAAATCATTTACTGAATTTGAAAACGAATATACTTATTGCAAATAGCCGATCTGTTTAAACGATAGAATTAGTTCATCATATAATCGAGTGTACAATCGAAGTCATTGTCCGTGCATAAGAGCATAACCTGGTTAACGATGGACCCTCCAAATTCACCGTTGCTGTTTTCTTTGTTCTTCCGATTTTTTCCCGTCCGCACTCTCTCTATCTCGCCTCTGTCGGCCCTCAACTTTGTGTGGATACGTGGGTGCGTAGGTACGTGGATACGTCAGTGTACAGAGAAGCAACCTAAATTTTCTGTGAGATATCCTACTGGGAATAGACCCTTACTCCACTCTCGTTACATCAGATATCGTCCTATCTGAATTCAAACAGATACCAAAGGCTATCTGGTCAAGTCAAACATGGCAGACCATAAACAAACCTAGTTTCATAAGAATAATGTACTTCCTTACGGCTATTTCATCGCTGACTGACATTTACAGCACACGAGACATAACAGTTCCGTTCTCGTCTCAATTATACAAATGAATGAATGAAATTCACTTCATGGCTTAACTACGCTAATTTCAGCGAATACACACACAAGTCTTTATCATACATGAAATCATCTAAGATCGGTGAATTCACACGGATTTTCGTAACTCATATCAACTAAAGTAATGCATGAAATTCTTAGAATACATGATTCCTATAACAATAAAGACGACAAATTCAAACAATTTGTCAAACTTATATAAAGAAGATCATTGTACGAATTCAGATAGATGAACTCAAACACAGTTATACTCATATCAAGAAAATTGATCTACGAATTTAAACAAATAAATTCATGCAAAAATAAGCAAATAAATTCAAGCAAATAATTATATTGGTATCAACAAATTACATGGGATTGATGCAAATACCTTGTGCTTTCAAGCCTTGCTCGCTTTTTCCGCCAGAATTGTGTCCGTCAATTTTCCAGACATTAGGTCCCTTGAATAATTGTTTTACGAGATAATTTCTTCTAAATTCAATCTCGGAGTCCGCAATATTTTTCTCTTGCAGAAAAAAACGTAGACTGACTAAATTTTGCGATGTGGCATATTAAAACCATGAAATTTCGTGTGGGAAAACGCCCCATATTTAGCGTAGCCAATCAGATTAAACGGATCTACCGCCTTTTATAAATATGCGACAATTCGGTCAGCGTAACCTTCTAGATTTCACGCTATTTAAGTAACTGATTCTGGACAATCTCAAAAAGATAATACTACGTCGACTAGCTTACAAATGGTTTCTGTACCCTCTCAACTCTGACGTTTTTCAAAACCAAGATAGAAGTTAACCTTTTCCTTCCAATCTGTCTGACCGTTGAATAAACGAATGCTTAATTAAGAATCGATCTCGCCCACAACACGAACATTAAAACCATTGCAGTCTAGCGATTTAATATGGTACCTGTCCTCATAAATCTAATTAATGGTTCTCTGTCAAACTAAACTGTGCTCTACAGAAATCGACAGAAATTTGCACCCTTACATTCAGTATTCACAGAAGCTTTGCTTTCTTGCCCTTCTGTAAGAGATAATTTCTAAGTTTTTTTCCGCAATCGACAACTTTCCGTATGCACAGGATGTCGCCATATTTATAAGTTCTTCATCGGTGAAAGCAGTAATTGTCTGTGCCTTTGGCGCTGTTTAGTCCATTCCAGTTATAAAACAAGATTACTACGATAAAAAAAAATCACACAAACGATGTGAAGCAGTAACACTATCATGTCTACCAGTCTCTCTATGAAGTTTATATAAATCTCTAGAGAGCTTTACGGACATAAAATGGTGATTCTATGGAAAGATACTTCTCGACATTTAATAGCGTTTTATAATTTTGATAATATCTACATTTTGAAGACTGTGTGATATTGTCATGCCAATTTAAACTCGTCCAATCCTTGACTCTTTGAGAAAAAGCTATTAAATACACTAACACTTCCAAATATTGCGATATCCATACAAAGTCAAAACCATAGTTAAATAACATATTTCTTACATGTGCCACCTAGAGATTCTGTTTGAGTAACGTGTTTATTTCGTGCGGCCAAAATGTTACAAAAATGGTGTATTTGTGTAACGTATGAAAGGGAAGGCAAAAATGAGGATGTTGACAATTTTTAGGTTTGCATTATCGTTGACTTTGAGATATTTCTTGCCCTTGCCTCTTCTTATTGTGAGTGGCAACGTAGAGCTTAATTCGGGACCAGCGACGGGTCGCACGGACAACAGTAATCAACAGTGATAGGCAGTCAAACATTATCTGAATTCGGGACCGACCATTTAATTTTCTGGGGGGGGGGGGGGGCGGGCTGCCATTTTTCTGAAAAAAAATTCTGGACTTCAAATACCTTGAAGATATTCTTGCTCTGATTTAAAGAAAAAAGAACCTATTATATCCATTATATTAGTTGAAAATAAATATCTTGAGATAAAAGACAATAATCTCAGGCACCCCTCCCCTTACCCCCCAAACATTAAATGATCGGTACCTTGTCTGTTGCTGATGCTGGTGATGTACGTGTGACGAGATTAGCCTCCTTGAATGAAGCGATGAAAGAAAATCAAGGGTCAGCAGCTATTATTGAAGCACTAGAAAATATGATCAAGGAGATGAGAATAATGAACGATAATTTCACGATGTTGAATACGAAAATCTACCAACTGAACACTCGGTGCGGCAGCTTGAAAAGTGTTACTAATGATTTGAAGGCTTGCACTGATGTTCTAATAAAAGACAGCGAGAATCTGAAATTTGAAAATAAAACTCTGAAAGATAAGATTAAGACAATCGAGAGTGAATTGGACAAACTCGAAGTACATTCTTGTCGAAACAATTTGTTTTTCTCTGGAGGGCCCCGCGAACGAAAACTGGGACAGCTATGAGTCCAAGGTTACGCCCTTCATCCAGGACAAACTTGGTCTGTCACGTGTAGAGACTATTGACATAGATCGTATTATATGATACCGCAATGTGACATGTCTGTAACCAAACGGTCATTTATTACTTATCAATACGTAATTTTATGGTTGATTTGATAATAGCAAGGTTTAAATTATCAATGCAATCCCATGCTTTATAGTTCAGTTGTTCATTCATTTGTGCATCCATTTATCTATCCTTTCATTCATTTATTATAATTTTATTTGATTGATTTGCTGCATCTGATTAACTTTTGTAGTTCATACATTTGTTTAATTTTTCTGGGGTTTGTTTGTTTATTTATTCACTCTTTAATCCATTCATTCGTTCATAAAGTCATTCGTTCATTTATTTGTTCAGTTAGGAATAAGAAAATAAGTGTGGTTATAAGGAATAAATTATGAAATTACGTGTATAATGATGTTTGATCCTTGAATTCACAGTGTCTTCGCCGCCATATTTATTTTGGTACGTCTATTCCCTAATTTCAGTGGTGGATGAGGTCAAGTATTAAGTGGTAAACAATGAAGAACCAATTATTCGACTTCCATGCTGAATTCCGTCTTTTGTTTCGAGCGATCTCTAATCATTTTACTCTAATGATGAACAATCTTCCGCAGATATGAATATATACTTTTATAGTTCAGAATTTGGTACAGCCGTACCGTAATGGGAGTATTACCCACAACGGCCTTAAAGTTACTACACGTAGTATATTTGAACAGTTACTCTCAAACACAAGATGAAAAACAAAGCACGTGAACGAATATGCCGCCATATATAATTTTAAGTGATAATACCAATTCTTCGGTAAAATTTTTTGTAAATTTATGTATTTATAATTTATGATTCAGACAGCATTAGCTTCATTCTTGTAAAGAACTCGATTCATATAACTATAACTAAACTATAACAGATGAGGTCTCGTATAAATTTATTAATCAATTAATGATCTTATTTTAACATATTTAAAACTCTTGTTACCATTTGTGGGTCATTCTAATTCCAACTGACGATTGCATAGGTATTAGAAACATTTTAAAAGTAGACTTATAATCGAGTCAGATATTACATATATTATCCCATGAACTTGAATATAACTTAAACAAAGTTAGGAGTAGAAAACTCTCATTGGAAAGCCTAATTATAATTTAATCTCCTCCTTGACGTTGAAATAATCATTGTCATCGTCACACCAAAGGCAACCTAAAGTATTGTGATTAAGATTTCAGACACTTTTCACACACTTTCAGTCTCTACTATAAGTGTTGATAATGATGATGATGATGGCGTGCTTTTTCATGCAGGATCGTTTCTATTACGATGTTTCAAGATTTGTGATAATTGTTTTTTCAATTACTTTTAGGCCACTATGAATTGCGCTTATTTTATATATTTGTATATTAATTTGTGTCGCTTTTAGGAATATTACTACATTTTAAACATTAAAATCAATCTCTACAAATAACAGTATTATGCAAACTTGAGTAAAAGTAATATAACACGTCTGCATAATAAAGGTGATAAATGTTTTTATGTAGTCCTATTATACTGTTGTTTCTATAACAGACATTATCCATACATCTCTTCTTTTGTGTTTTACAGCAAATAAGTAACTACAAAGCGCAAAGTCCCCCTTTGTCGTCTGAAGTAGTCTGCTGTTTCAAATTTATAGATACAATGTCTTTACGAATCAAAACTCTAATTGTAATAGACAAATTGTAGGATCATCAATGTTATTGTTAGGTACTTGGCTGGTATTGATATACCATAGTTGGAGATGAAAAAACGACATAGTAGAGATATACAAGTTGTTGAATACCCCGTATACAAGTTGTTGAATTCCCCGCCCATCCCACCCCCTCCTCGAGGCATACCGTAAGGGGCTTAGAGTGATGCAACACCCTCTCTCTCTCTCTCTCTCTCTCTCTCATCAATACAGCATGGAACCATTTGGCCTCAGACCACAATTAATTTTCTTATATAGTCTCTGCATTTGTTTGTCAGCACTGAACTTTCCACTGTCTCAAAATTCTAACAAATCATATGTGGATATAAAGTATCTTCAAAGATGAACTCACGGTGAAGTTCTTGTCAAAGGTTAACCAGCATTCTTCTGAGAGTGAGAGGTTGGACTGTAAACAAAGTAAAGTGAAATGGGTCACAGATTTTACTTCCGGATCAACACCAATGCCTCATTACTCACTGTGCACTGTCGCCAAAATATATACAGACAACCACACCAGAATGCTCATATTCTAACGAATAAACAATTACTTTCATATCAATACCAAGAATGCCTAAATCTAACTCATGTATCACCGCCAAATTGAGAGAGGAAAAATTGCTCTAAAAGTAGACTATGACTACATTCGTGTGTACTGAACCAGATGTATTAATTGTGACCCGAGTCCCGTTGCCAAATTCAATAAGGCATTTGCCTTGATAACGAAAATCAAACGCCAAAACCAAATGGGCCTAAAACCCTGTTTCTCTGATTCAGTTGTAAACATACAATGTGTTTGCTATTTAATGCATCAAAGATGTCCAATCTTTTGGTTATAAAGTACCTACTTATCTGTATGCAATCGGCCACTAGGGTACACAGGGGCTCGTTACAAACAAAATTAGGAGTATCGGTCAATGGATAGTGGGCTGGGGGAATACAACCTATAACAATATAACACAAGGGAAGACACGACTACTCACCCCTCGCTATTTCCAACCCTGCTAGCTTGTCCTATTTTCGTCTCCTAATGTAAAAATTATGCCAGCTGTAATCAAAAATGGATCAATTATCTTAACATCTCAACCGACCTCGTTCAATTCATGACATATTGAAGAAAATTCCATATTTGTTCGCCGATTTTGTAGAAGGGAGAAGTATGATGACGGAAGTTACCGTTAGCATTTGGCTAGTCTTGGATTTCACCCTTGACGGAGAGGTAAGTTCCGAACCACATTCCCAAACAAACGTAAAATATTGAATAAATGTTTCATTTGAATAATTACCTGTATTTACGCTAGTATGCTTATTTTACCACGACACAATAAAATTATCCATTTCTTCGCTCGATATCGTCTGCTTGTATTTCGTGCTAGTAGTATATGGTGGGTACTGGGCCCGTGGTGGCGCTATGGCCCCTATGGGATTTTAACATGGCGGGGGCAACTACAGACCCTATGGGATTTTAACATTGGGAGTGGCACTATGGTCCCTATGGGATTTTAACATAGCGGGGCCTCTACAGATCCTATAGGATTTTAACATAGCGGGGGGCTCTACAGACCCTATAGGCTTTTAACATTGGGGCCTCTACAGACCCAAACGGGGAATTTGAACAGGGTAGACAATCATGGGAAAATTAATCTTTTCTTGAGTAATGGGTGGCCCTGAAAAGGGCCATTGGTTTTTTTTTTGCTTGATACTTTAGCATTCACATCGCCTGGTAGGTCTTCTTTTTCTCATGCTTCTTCTTACTTCTGGGCCATACATTAAAACTCTTTTTAAGCAACCTTGCCTTTCAATATATATTCTTATTTTCCAATACGTGTTTTCTGAAATTCTAGTCACAGCCCATGATGCTCGAACATACATGGGATAGTTCGGATTGAAGAGCATCCCTGAGACGATGTTGGAGGATTCCACACTGGTCCACATTTTTTTCTTTAGGAGTAGTCTTGGAGAAAACCGGTGAAGCTTTATGAGACAAGCGGTGGTATATATACCTTACGATCGGATTGAAATTCATCGAAATGAACTACCAATCCAAACGCGTGTTACAAGCGGGTCGGTTTTTCTTCCAATGGGAAGAGAGTAGGGGTATGACGTCATTTGGGGTATAAAGGCATCACAGCGTTCGTAGGGATTTTTACTTTTTCGACAGCCTCCATGGAGTCCGGAAAGACGAGTATGTATTGGAGTGATTCAACAACGATGAATGCTGCTTTGCTGAACTTCCGACCGGAAGACTTTAATTTAGATTTTCTGAATCAAGAATTTGAGTCTGAGACTGTTGCTGCTGCTGCTGCTGCTGCTGTTGCTGCTACACCACTTCCCTCTTTGCTGCCAGTGATGGAGGAATTTAAAAAGAAGCAGAAGGAAGAAATGGAAAATTTTGTAAGAAACAGCGAGAGGATGAAGAAATGTTTCTTCAGCAAGAAGAAGAGGAGAGAAGAAAAAGTGAGGAAGAAATCAAACAACAGTTAGAAGAGGAGGAGAAGGAGAAGGAAGCACCAAAGGAAGACAGTCAGGAAGAAAAAACGGTGAGTCTTCCAAGACATTTTTTCTGAGTTGAAATATTTGAGAAGTTTATTTGAATATTCTCTCACACAGCCCAAACGAAAAAGGCCATCACGGGCTAAACATTCCAAGTCTACCACTTCTAGTGAGATGCTACCACCACCACCACCAGTGACTACTACCACCACCAAATCAGCAGCAGTAGCAGCAATAGGAGGAATGGGATTGGGTCGTGGTAAAGGACTACGACAATTGAAGTTGATCATGTCAACTCCATAAGTTTGTTTTAACAAAAAACAAACAAACAAACACCCCAACGGTCCTTTTCAGGGCCACCCAGATTTCTAGAAAAGAAATCAAATTGCCAAAAAATCAAGTAAAACTTTAAAACCCATTCCTTGTATAAGAGTGAGTGAGTGCGTGCGTGCGTGCGTGTATCCATACTCTAAATAACAAATAACACAAAAACACTTACTTTTTTCCATTCTGGTCTATTCTCATTTTTTTTTACAAAATAATTCACCATGAACATCACACTCCAAAACAAAGTTCATTGTTCACTGTCTGTCTCTTCTGTTCTTCTTGAATTTCTTCCCATCGATAGGGATCAAGATCTTCACAGGGATCATATTTTCTTTTTCTTCTTCATTCTCACTGTCTTCCAGCCATCTCACTCTCTTCTTACTTTTTTTGACGATATGTTCTTCTTCTTCTTCTAGGTTTGAAGATCCTTCGGCTTCCTCCCTCTCTGGTAGATTTTCTTTTTCTTGTTCTTTCTGAGGGCACTCCGAAGACCAATGTCCTTTTCCTTTACAATAATAGCAAGTATCTTTTGTTTTGTCTCTCTTTTCTTTTTTTTTGGTTTTGACGTTGTGGACATTCTGGAACCCAATGTCCTTTCTCTTGGCAGATATAACAAGTATCTTGACTTTTATCTCTCTTTTGGGTTTGTTGACGTTGTGGACATTCTGGAGCCCAATGTCCTTTCTCTTGACAGATATAACAAGTATCTTGACTTTTATCTCTCATTGTTGTTCCTCGGCTTAGATAATCCCAATAATAGGAAGCATAATGTCCTTTCTTGGGGCATCGACCTTTCTTGACTCTTCCATCTTTACAGTTTGAAAGTTCAATCACAAAGACTGATTCTGAAGGTAAGAAGGTCTCTCTATATATACTCTTCTCTCTCTATATATAGGTACCTGTGTGAAACTGAATCAGTTTCAAAGTAAACTTCAAGATGAAAAGATCACGCCCAATCCATGAGAAACGAGAAGAAGAAGAAGAAGAAACAAAGAGGCCACGGCGCCAAAGACATTCCGTCCCGCCTGAAACACCGCTGGCTGAACTGCTAGCTCAAGTCCATGCTAGCGAGTTCGAAGAGGAGATGAGTGAGCCTGAAACCAAAACTTCTAACCCACCCAAAACAAAACTTACCACCACCAGAACCCCTGACCAAAAAAGACCTACTACCGTGGCTCCCGAAAATTACTATCGGATTCGAGAGACGCAAAAAATAACTTCTCGAAAATTTAAAACCACAGCCTACACTCACACCGTTCACTTCAAAGACTTCAAGTCTGAAGTACCTCCCGAGAAAGCGGCGGGGTTCATTGGCGATTTGTGGGGTTCTGTGTTACAGAACTTGAAACGATAATGTGGAGCCAAAGAAGACGATCGATTGAGACTGGCCATCCATCACGACAATTTGAAGAGTCCTGTTTGGATCGAGTTCAGCACCCCGGCAGAATTAACACCAGACAAAGTCATGTCCAAAATAGAACATGTTCAACAATCTAATGACAAGTTTACCATCACGGATGGAAAGGCTACACTTTACATGACTCACGTTGCTCCTCCTCAAGGAAGTGGACGAAGTAGGAAACCGTTATTGGTGGACGATCTTCGCACTACCAAACGCAGTGTCGTCCAAATCGACAATGCTCAAGACCAGATGTGCTTGGCCCGGGCTATTGTGGTGGGGCGCACGTATGCCAACAAGAACGAGAGTAAAGAATGGAAAAGAGCCTGGAAGAACATTCGAAAGTTGGACAGAGCTAAACAACGAAACGAAGCAGAACTCCTGTTGCAACAAGCAGGCATCCCTAAAGAGACCGTGTGTGGCATTTCTCAAATGCAACAACATCAAGACGTCTTGGCTCCTCACTACACGTTGAAAGTACACCCTCAAGAAGTGCGCGGAGATATGCTGTTTCGAGGCCCCGATTTCCCCGAAGGAAAATACATTCACCTCTATCACAACCAAGAACATTTCGATACCATCACCAGTATCACAGGATTTCTGGGACACTCTTACTACTGCGAGAAATGTGACAAAGGATTTAACAATCGGGAGCGACACACTCATTGCGGTCAGAGATGTCGGGGGTGTTTAGCGACCAAACCATGCCTTCCTGAACAACACCACGTCCATTGTGAGACGTGTCGACGCACTTTTGCCAGTCCCTCTTGTTACGAACAACATCGCAGGACACAAGGACACCAACAAAAATGTGCTTGCGACTTATTGAAATTATGCTCCACGTGTGGACAGCAAATTTACACCAACGACCCCAAGAGCCACACTTGTACTGGAAAAAAAAGATGTAACATTTGCAAGCAGATCGTGAACTTTGATCGTCAATGTTTTATTCAAAAGTTCGACAAGACAGAGAAGAAAGAATTAAAGAAGAACAAGAACCAAGTGGATTTCATCTTTTTTGATTTTGAATGCATGCAAGAAACAGGCATTCACATCACTAATTTCTGCGTGGCTCATCGGGCTTGTGAGAAGTGCATTCAAGAATCGATTCACTTTCACTGTCCTCATTGTAGTCGGATTCCTGGAGGACGTGAAAAAATCTTTCGTGGGGCTAACACTCTGTCCGAGTTTGCTGAATGGATTTTAGACCCCACCACCCACGACAGGTGGAGCGAAGAAGACATTCAACGTTACGGAGACTGTCATCGGTATGCGACCGTCATAGCTCACAATTTTTCGGGATACGATGGACAGTTTTTGTTAAATTATTATTTGCAACAAGGTACCGAACGCCCTGAAGTCACCATGAACGGAAAAATTTTCATCTACATGAAAGTAGGACAAGTGCAGTTCAAAGATTCTATGAGTTATTTGGCCATACCTTTGAGTCGAATGCCAAAAACATTTGGCATGACAGAAATGGCCAAAGGCTATTTTCCTCACTTCTTCAACACGGAAGCTAATCAACATGCCGTCCTACCGCATTTGCCTGACCTCCATGATTACGACCCCGACGGAATGCACCCCGAACAGCGAGAAGCCTTTCACACTTGGTACCGCGCTCACCAGACCGATCCATTTGACTTTCAAGAAGAGATACTCAAGTATTGTCTATCCGATGTGGATATTTTAAGGCGTTGTTGTGGAAAGTTTCGAGAGTTATTTCTCGATCACGGAGACGTCGATCCTTTGAAAGATGCGGCCACCCTACCCAAAGCCTGTTCCTTAGTCTACAGGCAAAATTTCATGCCCGAGAACAAAATAGCCATCATTGACTCCAACACGTCTCTCTTTGCTAGTCGTCAATATTCGGTCAAAGCTTTACGTTGGCTCCATTACTTGTGTCAAAAAGAAGATAAATGGATACAACATGCTAGAAACGGAGGAGGAGAAAAGAAGATTGGAGGTTATTCCGTGGATGGATTTGATTTAGAAAACCCGCACACGGTGTACGAGTTTCAGGGTTGCTTGTTTCACGGATGCCCTACCTGTTATCCTGATCGAGATATGAAAAGTCCTTATTCAGATTCTACCATGGAACAGTTGTACGAACGCACTTACCAACGACGACTTCACTTAGAAAGTCAAGGATACCTAGTGGTGGAAATGTGGGAGCACGAGTACGATCCACGTTTGAAAACCGATCCTGAATTTAAGAACATCACCGAAAGTTACGACGTGGCCGACATCGAACCTTTGGATCCGCGAGCCAGTTTATTTGGAGGACGAACCAATACTACTCGCTTGCTGTTCAACGTAGACGAATCCCAAGGAGAAGAAATCAAATACATCGACGTGTGTTCGTTATATCCTTGGGTGTGTAAATATTCTCGTTTTCCCACCGGTCACCCTGAAATTTTGACAGAACACATCGACGTGGAACACATTCGTCAATACGAAGGATTGACCAAATGTAAAGTCTTACCTCCGACCGACTTGTACCATCCCATCTTACCTCACCATTGCCAAGGAAAACTGATGTTTCCTTTATGCCGGACGTGTGCCGAAACGTGCAACCTAGATCATCCCTGTCACCACACGAAGGAAGAACGGTCTTTGACAGGAACGTGGGTTAGCGCCGAATTGCTTCGGGCTCTGGATCGAGGATACCGTTTGTTGAAAGTGTACGAAATCTGGCACTTTCCAACCACAGCACAATACCAAAAGGATGACGCCACGAATCATCCAGGCATTTTCTCGGGGTACGTCAACCAGTTTTTAAAACTGAAACAAGAAGCCAGCGGCTATCCTTTGTGGTGTCAGACTCCCGAAGACCAAGAGCGATTCAAAGAAGAGTACCGTGCCATCGAAGGGATCACTTTGGAAGATGTAAAAAAAATGAAGGAACAAGATCGTTTGCCAAAGTGATGCTCAATTGCTTGTGGGGAAAAATGGCTCAACGACCCATCTTAACCAAGACGGAATACGTAACCGATCCTTATCGTTACTTTCAACTGGTGGACGACAAAAGTATACTAGTCAAACACGTCGAAATCGTTCGCGATGATTTGATCTTAGTCAATTTTGAAGAAGAACCCAAGTTTGTCAAACCTGACAAGTTTAGCAACGTAGTCATTGCCGCCTACGTGACAGCTCATGCTCGCTTGAAATTGTACGACGAAGCGTTAGAAGTCTTGGGAGATCGTGTCCTGTACTTTGACACCGACAGTTGTATGTACATTCATCGCCCCGGTTGCCCACACCCTACCATCCAAGGAGATCGTTTAGGAGCCTGGACGGACGAGCACCCTCAAGACACCATTCTGAGTTTTGCCAGCGGCGGCCCTAAAAATTACGGCTACCAATACCGAGACCCGCAAGGACAACTTCACACCCAATGTAAAGTCAAAGGATTAACCCTCAACTATCGAACCAGCCAAGTGGTTAACTTTGAGGCTTTGAAAAATGCTTTGCTGTCTGGACAAGTGGAAGACTTTCGAGTGCACACCTTAGAACCTCACAAGATCGTACGGTTACCTAATCACCAAATTGTCACTCGACCTGTACAAAAAGTGTACCAAATCGTGTACCAAAAACGAGTGAGACTTCCAGACCACACCACTTTACCTTACGGACACGCCGATCTACAGTATAAAAAGGGACTCCTTGAACAGAAAAGCCAACACCAAGATTGACGATGACTTCAACAACACCGTGTGATGAACCCACTAATACAGACCTCAAGTTTAAAGAATACAAATTTCCCGTGGCCTTGCCTGACTATTGTGAGTGTGCCAGTCGCTTGAACACGTTTAAAAATTGGCCTAAATGGCATGGATTACCTACTTCCAACTCTTTAGCCAGAGCAGGATTTGTCTACTTTGGAGAGGGAAACAAAGTGAAATGTTTCAGTTGTGGTGCAACCATTTACATGAACCCTAAAAGTTCAGCTATCCTGGAACATATCAGATGGGGTCCAAACTGTGCTTACCTTTCTTTGGCGTTTCCACCAATTGCATTACAGTACTTTGTGGATGGTACAGTCGACAGGTATAAAAAAGGAAACCTTCCAAGCCATATCATTCATTCTGACTTTCAACGTTGACCGAGCAAGAAGAAGAAGAAGAAAAAGATGAGTAATTTTGTCATTCTTCCACCAAAGTACAATAAGAATACTCAAACAACCCACCCACCAAGGGAGAAATCTAGTATGAACTCCAAGTGCCATCACGACTTGGAGTGTGATGCAGTGCCATGCGAGGAGACGGATTCCGTACCCTTTGGCATCAACGATTCACACGATGAGACGGATGCCGTACGCTTGGACATCGTCGATGCAGCACGTGTGCCTCACCGTCCTCCCTCTAGAGATGCAGCACACCCTATACTCCTTTTTAATCGTACATATAATTGTCATACACATACCTACAGGAGTAAAGAATTGACGATACCTGTGGCTTTGCCTGGTTATTCCAAGTATGATAATCGACTCCAGACGTTCAAAGACAAGTGGCCTAAATATCTACTACAATCAACTACTGACAAAGCTTTAGCCAGATCTGGATTTATCTACTTGGGAGAAGGAGATAAAGTTCAATGTTTCAGTTGCGGTGTGAGACTTCACCAATGGGAGCCTACCGACTCAGCTTACATTGAACATGCCAGATGGTCTCCGCACTGTCAGCTCTTACCTTCAGTGGCCTCAGAAGAGTACGGGTACGATGAGCCAGATGCCAAGCAGAAGAAGTAACAACATATCGGAGGATACTTTACAATGGTACATTCGTGGTTTACCTTTGGAGTTGCGAGTACACATTTACCAGTATTTTGTCAATCCTAGTTTAGAAGACCGCATTCGTAGTTTGCCTTTGAAGTTGCGAGAACGCATTTACCAAGAGTTTGTCAAGATTCAAGTGAAACGCAAACTCAAACACTATGCTTACTTCCAAAGTATGAGAAGACTGATTTTGGGAAGACTCTATCGCTGCCACCTTGGAGAAGACTATCACAAAAGATACCAACCTTGGGAACCTGGATATAAAAACCCACCACCAAAGATACCCACCTTAGCAATCTCACCCTATAAAGTCTCACCATGTCAGGACTGTGGTCTTCACTTGTGAAACGGATTCCGTAGAAGGAAGTCAACGATCGTGTTCAGACCATAGAGGATTATAAAGACTTGATACAAGAACTGTTTCCATTAAATTTTGGACGCTATGCAGTGTGTGTCTTAGTGACTACCTTTCTTGGATTTCGTTTTCCAGGACATTCGTTGTGGAGTATTTTTGAGGATCAGTGTTTGCCTTGGATTATTTTGGAGGACCCGTGGTTGTTTTGGACTATTTTAATGAGCCAAAAAAAAAAAAAACATGACCATTCATGCACCACCCTTAGTAGAGGATTATAAAGACTTGATTTTATCAGTACACGAAAGAAAAATTGTACTCAAAGTGTTGAGAGTGGTGATGAAAACAAGTGGGGTACCTCCGTGTGAAGAAGACATTCGTCACACTTTATCTACCTTTCAAACGTTTCAAGAAGTGTGTATTGCTAGTGAGTTACACCAACAACTTTTCAATTGGAAAGATGTACGTGACTGGAGAGGTCTTGGTTTCCATGCTTGGCTACAAGAAGTGGCTCAGTTTGCCAAATATCGGGCCTGTCACTAAGTGTCCAAAAGTGAAATGAGAACGACTGAAAGAAGAAGAAGAACCTGACACAACAGAGAAAGATGACCACACTGTTGTCCAAATTCAACCACCCCCTGAGGAACACAACCCTTCCTGACCGTCAGAGACATTTCATTCTTCCACCAGAACAAAGACGAACAGAAGATTGCCACCCCCAGTACCTGTGCCTTCCATTCCTAGGACAGTGTTTTGTTCTTGTTGTACATTGACTTGTTTGTACAGAACTTTAATTCTTTTAGTGGTAGCCTTAATCTTGTACCTGACCATTTTTGCAGTTTGCATTTTTGTCCTTCATGACTTGTAAAATATGTTTGTTTGTTTGTTTGCTTTTACAAAAAAAAAAATAAACGTGTATGAAACGTATAAAATGTCTTGGGTCTTTTGTCTTCTTCTCAAAAATCTTCCTACCTCAGTCATGGCTACATCTTCTGCCTCGTCTACCTCTACTTCCTCTGCTGCGGTCAAAGTGATTGACGAAAAGTTATATCGTTCCAGTTGGGACGCTTTGTATCTGCGCCATCCCTTTAGCATGTTGATTGCTGGACCGAGTGGTTCAGGCAAAACCGAATTTGTCAAACGTTTGATCGAACACAAAGCTCATTTGTTCGATCGTCCACCTCAACGCATCGTGTGGTGTTACAAAGAGTGGCAATCGTCTTACACGTTATTTAAAGAAAGTCAAGAAGAAACCATTTCATTTGTAGAAGGCATCCCTCGCGAAGACGATGGGATCGTGTCTGACGTGAGTCAAACACATCTGATCATCTTCGACGACATGTTAGGAGAAGACGAAGAAGAAATTAAACTTTGGTTTACACGAAAAGGACACCATCGAAATGCTAGTATTGTATACATTACTCAAAATTTCTTTCAACAAAGTAAAGCCCATCGTACCATCAGTCTCAACGCTCATTACGTGGTCTTGTTTAAAAGCCCCAGAGACAAAATCTCAAGTGCAAGTGTTAGCCAAACAGTTAGGCACTCCTTGGTTAAAGTATGCGTACGACGATGCCACTCAAACCCCTCACGAGTATTTACTCATCGACTTAAAACCAACCACTCCTGACTATTTGAGATTTCATGCCCAATTGTTTCACCATTGGGGTCAAGAAGGAGGCCCTGTCATTTACACGTCCCCTTCGGCCACTCTCTGAAGAAAAAAACCTATAAAAACATCTACTACGTCATTTCTGTCTCACAATCTTCGAGATGACTTCCTTTCAATCTCATCCTCCTGCTAAATTGATTCGTGCCTTGTATGGCATCAGTCGCGAAAAAAATGCACAAGTCCGTGCTCATTTGTTAGAAGCTAGTCTTAAAGAAGTGATACGATGGTTCACTTTGACGGCACGTCAATTACTGCAAGGCATCATTCACATCCCTCATCAAACTCAACGTTTTTTTCAAAAAAATAAAGGGGCGTTGTCACAACTAGCCGATCCTAGAATCGATCCACGGACTAAAAAACAAATTATTTTCACCCCTGGAGGAAGCGGTTCTTTATTAGGGGTTATGATTCGTTCCATTTTGAAATGGGATCCTAATGCCCAAGCCAAAAAACCCAAAACACCAAAAAAGAAGAAAAGCCCTAAGAAGAAAACCACAAAAAAAGGAAAGCCCTCAAAAGAAGAAAGCCCCCAAGAAAAAGAAAAGTTCTGCCAAGAAGAAGAAAACACCCACTACTGCAAGGAGCCGCAAAAGAGGTACTGCTGCCAGGACGCAAACGTACACCCGCAAGACACCACCACCATCAGTGACGAGGTCTCCTATTGCGTCTCCTATTGCGTCCACTTCATCTTTGTCTTCTTCACCACCCTTCATAATGATGCCTGCCAAAACAGACTTAAGACAAGTGTTTCCTAATTTGATGCAAAAATGGAAACCTATTTCGAAAGTTACCACTTCGGGACCCTCCACTTCGTCTGATTTGGCCATGGCAGCAGCCGCGAACAAAGTACCGTCTCCTAAAACCAAAGTCCAAGAAAGAACCGGCGTGTTACAAAGTTTGGTGGATTTATCCAAAGAAGAATTCGAGTGAGACCTGTCATGAAGATGGTACGTCGTGCAGACAATCAGTGGAGACGTGTTCCAGTATAAAATAGAAGGGTGACCTGCCAAAGACTTCAGACTTACTCCTCACCTCTAAGATGACCCCCAAACGTGCACACCACCACCACCACCAAAAAAAGAAGAAAAGCAAAAAAGGACAACTTCCACCTCGTCTGGCAAAACATTGGGATGTTTTGTCTGTCCTGACCAAATCCAATCCTCCCATGCGAAAACAACTCATTCAAACAGCCCCTAAAGAAATCATCGATACCGTGTGTGAATGTTGTTTGAACGTCTTGAAAGGAACGGTACCTTTGTCCAAGATACAGAAACAAAAATTAGGGAAACATCGGAACGTTCTTGCCAAATGGTGAAAAAGAAAATACCTCTCCAACAAAAGAAAGAAAAAGGAGGATTTCTACCTATGCTGTTAGGACTGTTGTTAAAAATAGCGGGTCCTTTGTTAGGAACGATTGCTGGACCACTTTTAGGAGGTGTCATGCGATAACAAAAAAAAAGAAGATAAAAAGGACACCCTTCTCTGGAAAGACCACACCTTTTTGTACCTTTGGATGAAATGGAAGGACGAAAACTGACTTTAGTACCTTACAAACGATGGATGGAATTTCATCGTTGGAACGAACAACGGATACCTCATTTACCACCCAATCCTAATCTCAACGAGATGTCACAGTTACAACAAGAATTACAAGCCCTGATGGAACGAAGTGATTTGTCAGAAACAGAAAAATCGCAACGGTACGGTCAACTCTTAAAACGTCTGCAACTCTTTCACCAAAAAGCTGTAGACGAAACAGCTCCACCCACTCTGAGAGATTTCAAAACCCTGATGAAAAGCGAACCGAAAGTCACCACCACCACCACTAAAACAGACACCGCCACGGGGATGACAAAAGAAGAAGACGAGCCCCAAGAAGTGTTTCAAACTCCGTCTGCTGGCATCTCTAGTCAAATTGCAGCTTCCTTGTTGACACCCTCTCCTACCCCTCATCGAGAAGCCATGAAAGCTTGGGTTAAAAAGAAGATGTCCACTCCTTCTTCAGCAGAAGAAAAAAAGAAAGACAGCAAGACTGAAGTGAAAAAAGACACCACCAAGAAGAAACCTGCCATCATTACCCCTTCTTCACTACCTACTCCTGTGGCTCGTCGAACGCGTCAAGCCGCTTCGTCCAAACCACACGACACTCAAATTAGTAGCATCTAACAGTGGTTGACTTATTGAGGAATCATGGAGAAACTTCTAGCTACCATTTACTACAATCCTGGCCATGCTGCTGGTTACGGAGGAGTTCAAAAATTATATCGAGCTGCCAAAAGTAAATTGAAAAGTGTACGTTTGCCCGAAGTACGACAATGGTTACAAGAACAATCAACGTACACGTTACACAAACCCATTCGACGCAAATTTTCTAGAAGTCCAACCCAAGTGGAAGGCATCGATCATCAATGGCAAGCCGATTTAGCCGACGTCTCTCATTTGGCCACCTACAATCGTGGTCACAAATATTTGTTTTGTGTCATCGACGTGTTTTCCAAATTTGCTTGGGTCGTGCCTTTGACATCTAAAAACAGTACCGAATTGGTACGTGCCTTAAAATTGGTCTTGAAACAAAGTGGTCGTCACCCTTTACGATGGCAAACTGACAAAGGCACCGAATTTCTAAACCAAGCTTTTCAAAAAGAATTGAAACAAAGACAAATTCATTTTTTTACTACCGAAAATCATGAAACCAAAGCCAGTATCGTGGAACGTTTTCAAAGAACTTTGAAAGAACGCATGTGGAAATATTTTACACATCAACATACTCTCAAGTACATCGACGTGTTACCCCGTTTGGTCAAAGCGTACAATCAATCGTACCATCGAAGCATCGGATGTGCCCCCGAAGAGGTCAGCCCTGAAAACGAAGTGACCGTGTTTGATAAATTGTTTGGTACACCCCAGAGGAGCAGACCACCACCACCTCAGAAAAAAACCTTGCTGGAGTTGAAGACGGGAGATTGGGTTCGCATCGGAAAAACCAAACGCACTTTTGACAAAGGTTATTTACCTAACTGGACTACAGAATTGTTTCGTGTCACTACACCCGTGCGTGGACGCCATCCTCCCGTCTATAAATTGGAAGACATGCACGATGAAGTGCTCAAAGGAACATTTTACTTGCCTGAGTTACAACGAGTGACCAAAAAAGAAGACGCCTTGTACGACATCGAAAGCATTCTCGAACAAAGAACACGTAAAGTAGGCAAACGTCGAGTAGAAGAAGTCAAAGTACGTTGGAAAGGATATCCTCCTAGTTTTGATTCTTGGATTGCTGCTTCTCAAGTCGTCGACTATAAAAAGAAAAAGAAGTAACCTAACATGCTGTTCAACACAACCACGACTTCGACTCCTTCGCAGAGTTCTTCTCTTCAAGAATTACAAAAACAACCGCTCTGGGTGTGGTGCGGAGAACGTGTGCCTAAAAATCAAATCGTCTTTTTCTGCCAAATTTTTGTAGTGTATTGTGTCATCGGAGCAGCTATTGCCAATTTGAGTTTACAACAAGGGGACAAACAATTGTGGACCATTTTACTCAGCAGTTGCATCGGTTATCTTTTACCCAGTCCCTCTTTGAAATTTACGACGACGACGGACAACAGCAGCCACAGCAACCACGGTAGTACGACCAACGCCAGTCCACCTTCTTCTTCCAGTCACCACAATACCACTCCTCTTTTAGAACCCTTTGAACATCCTTTGAACTAGAGCGACTCCTCGGACGCCAAAAACACTTTGGACCTACTATGAATGACCAATTTTATTTAACTTTACCTGGTGACAGTTCCATGGATGTGTTTCCAAACAACAGCTTATGTTGTTTCACGGCCAAATTACCTCAGTCCATCCAATTAGATCACGATGCTCATTGGGAAGTGGCTTTGGTAGAAATCATTCATCCTACGCAAATCATGAACATCGACGAAGGTCAAAACACTTTCATCGTGGAAATCTTGAACAAGGGAGTGCATGATGAGTTGGAGAAAATTCAACCTGGCCTTGAGCATTCCAGAAAGGTATTCACGAAGACCACTCATCCCTTTGCGAGCCATACCATGAGAATTCCTAAGGGGTATTATTTTAGTGCTAAACATTTGGTGGACACCATTGACGCCATCTTCGTAGCTCAATTTGGCAAAGCCTTAGTCAAAGCCGATAAATTTGTACGAATTGCTTACCATGATGTGGCACGCCGTTTCATCTTGCAATTTTTCAAAGAGAAGGGGGAACTCATTGACGACAAAAAAGACAAAAACTTACCCGAGCAGGACAGAAAATTCATGACTATTGAATTTTCTCCTGGGTTGTATTCTATTTTGGGTGGAAATAAAAAGTATACTAATAAAAAAGTCGCAAGCAACGTAGAATTCGGAGAGGCTTTTCGCACCCCTATCGAATTGAACATTGGACTAAATTTAATGTTTGTGTACTCCGATGTGGTGGAGTACAACGTGGTGGGACACACAGCCGCGCCCTTACTGAGAGTCATTCCTTTCAAAGTGGATACTCCTGCTGGTGCGTACGAAGAAGGTGGAAACACGTTTCACGTTCACCGTGAATTTGTACATCCTCATTATCTTCCAGTCAGTAAATCGTATTTTGACAGTGTCAACATTAGTATAAAAGTAGATTTGGGACAAGATGTGCCATTCATTGACAAAGGAAAAGTCACGGCGAAACTACATTTTCGAAAAAGGTTTTCAAACGCCTTGTAACATCCAGTGTACCGAGGAGTGGCTCGACAACGAGGACATGGTTTAGGAGATATGTTAAGATCGGCTTTTCGGACGGTAGCCCCTATTTTGAAACCGATGGTGACTCGAGGATTCCATGCCTTAAAAGATGCCGCTTTGACGCAAGGAAAAGAATTTTTGCAAAATCTCCTCATTGACAAACAAAATCCTAAAGAAGCTTTTATGAGAGCAGGCAAAAATGTGTTGATGAACACTGGCAAAGATCTTTTAGGTCTCCGAGAGAATCCTATAAATTCACTTCACGCTTCTGGCCCTGGCATTACTTCTTCCTCCACTTCACAGCAAGGACAAGGCAGAAAGAGACGACGACATCGAAATCCTTTCAAAGTTCATAAAAGAACACACGGCAGTTCAAAAAAGAATAAGAAAAGAAGAAGAACCGTCAGAGAATTAGACGTGTTTGATTATTAACTGTGAAAAAAAATGATGCACCGAGATTCTTGCAAATGTACCAAGTCAGAACTGGATATGTTTACCATGCCTCCCACCATGATGACGATGCAAAAATCCCAATGGGTGGAATTTCATCCTGTGTCGTCTTTGACGGAATCAGCTCCTATCGAATTTGAAATCAAAGGACAAACCGAAGATTACATCGATCTGAATAATAGTTACTTGTACCTGAAACTTCAAGTGAAGAAAACGGCGGACAACACCCTTCCTGGGGCCAATGACAGAGTGGCACCCGTCAATAATTTCATGCATTCCTTGTTCAGCGGAGTAGATTTGTACTTGAATAACAAACTGGTCAGCAGCAGTTTGGATACTTACCCTTACCGTGCTTATTTGGAAAATCTCTTGACGTACGGAAAAGAAGCCAAGAACACTCATCTGGATGCTTCGGTGGTCTGGACACCTGACACCTCGGAAAAGTTCAACATCACAGACCTGCCAGTAGCGGCGAAGTCTACTGAGGATGGCAATAATGGTACTAAAGATATAATTCCAGCAGTCCTACACCATGTGGTATTTAACGACCGTCGAAAGAAAATCAGACGCAGTTTAGAACTGATGGATCGTTTGCATTTTGACATGTGTTCGCAAGACAAGTATTTGTTGAACGGAGTAGATGTACGCCTAAGACTGAATCGCAGTAGTGCCGCTTTCCATTTGATGGCCGAAAACAACGAGTGGAAAACCATCATCCAAGAAGCCAAACTTTACTTGCGACGTGTGGAAGTCTTAACAAAAGTAGCCAACGACATCAGTCAAACGTTGAGCAGAACCACTGCCATGTATCCTGTGCGACGAGTGGAAGTGAAAACCTTTACCATTGCCGCTGGACTCTGATCCAAAGTCGAAGATCACGTCTTCCAACGACAGCTCCCAAAACGTTTGCTGATTGGAATCGTCAGTAATGCAGCCCTCAACGGAGTCCACGATCAGAATCCGTTCGAGTTTAAACACTACAACGTCTCCAAGATAGAAGTCAGTCGAGATGGTAAAACGTTGTGTACCAGACCTTTTGAACCTAACTTTGAGCAGAAAAATTACTTGCGATCTTACTTGAGCCTGTTTGAAGCCACAGGACAGTTAGGCACCAACACCAGCCACGGCATTTCGTACGACGATTATGCAGGAGGGTATGCCTTGTGGGGATTTGATTTCACTCCTGACCAAGGCAGCGACGAAGGACATTTCCACCCTATAAAATCAGGCCCACTTCATGTGGAACTTCAGTTTAAAGATCCTCTACCCGACACGGTGAACGTCGTCTTGTATGCAGAATTTGATAACACTCTAGAAATCAACAGTTTGAGAGAAGTGATTCTAGACTATTAGAAGGAAAAGAAAAAAGATGCAACACGTAGAAGAAGAACCTATGGAGATAGATGAGGGATTTTGTGAAGTTCAACAGTTACAAACTACCACGGATGATGATGACGAAGTCATTCATTCAGTACCTCGAATAGAAGAAGAAGAAGAAAACAATCCTGTTCCAAAGTTTATTGGATTTATGGCCTGTCGATGGCCTGAACAAGAAAAACATTTAGTCTCCTGTTATGCTAAGGAATTGACTGAAAGAATTAACAGCTTGACCCGAGAACATTGTCATGGATGTCAAATCGATCATCCCAGCCAAAAACAACAACGAACCAATGTTTGATGATGACAGGCGAAGAAAAATTGGACGAATATTTGGAAGAGGCTTGGTCTCAGATCTCGGAAGAAAAGGTGTTGAGACAATGGTATAAAGACTTGCAGGATTCTTCTTCACCTCCACTCACTCCTCTGGAGATCCGACGCATCGAAGGTTTCATTGAACAGAGTACAGAAACTATCCGCCGTGAATATTCGTGGAATTACTTGACAAAACCATTCAAATTTAAAGTCAAGTGTGAATTGATGACTTATTATTTCCTGTGAAGAAGAAAAAAATGGATACCAGGGAACTTCATTACTTGTTGACTCGCAGTTCCTATACTTCTTCTTGGAATCCTGTGGTGTGTGCTAAAGATGAACTATCTCATCGTAAACCTAAAGACGTTCATGCCTATGTCATCAATACCGACGACAGTCATCTACCAGGAACCCATTGGGTAGCTGTGTACTTTCCCAACGATCACAATGGTGGTGGTGTGGAATTTTGTGATTCTTATGGATTACCTCCTTTGGAAGACGACATCATCGACTTTATGAGAAGAAATGCCATCTCTACTCGATTCAATAATGCCCGATTACAAGGATCGGATTCCATGGTGTGTGGACAATATTGTGTACATTTTCTTCATCAACGCAGTCTCGGATATTTCTTAGAACATTTAGTGACTTGTTTTGATAGAGACTATGCTCGAAACGATGCTAAAGTAGAACGATGGTTTTGTGACCGTTATGTTTATCTCTTGTCTTTAGCTCAGAAACGTAGTGTGCATCAGAATGATATAGATGTAGAAAAGTGGAAGTTTAGTTTACCTTCCCAACGTTGTCAACCCTGTAAATACGTTCCTGTTTAATATCTTGTTGGTTGTTAGTTTGAAATTTTTATGTTAGAGAAGCTTCTTCTTGTTGTTCATTAAAAAATTTTGATTGTTGGAAAAAAAATATGGTGTTGTGTGGTTTTTTTTATTGAATTTGAAAAAAATTATTATGTTCTATCTCTTTCTATCGATCTGAAGTCACCCCCTCTTTTCCCTACACTCTCGATCTGAACCCCATGTTTTCCATCGCGTCCGCGCTTCGAGCATATAAAGCGGTGCGTTGGCCAGTGTAGTCATTCTCGTTGACTCGTCAAGATCTCAACAGTTCAAGAAGATGGCAGCAAGCAAGATTAGTAAACTGAACGAAGCTATGGTGAACATGCAGAGGGTGAAGCATCATTTGATGGAGACCAACCCTGAGAGAAAGACAATGATCTTCCTACAATTGGCTCATGATCTGGTGGAAGAAGTCCTGAGGGAAGAAATACTTCGGGACAGAACGGAATGGGAGGAGAGACAAAGACTACAGCAACAGCAAAGACAACAACAACAACAAAAACAACAACTCTTGCAGTTGATGAAACTACCCGACGGAGAAGTCAGCTGTAAGACAGACTGCGATGAGTTTGCTTTCTCTTTTACCAGAAAGAGACCTGCTTGTTTTAAAGCCGTGAGACCGGTGGCTAAACGTGGCCGCCCTGCTGCAGCTGCCACTGCTACCGCAACTAGAAGTTAAACATAACTTCTTCACCCCCAACGGTCTTTTTCAGGGCCACCCAGATCTCTAGAAAAGATAACCACTCTTACATTGCCATATATATATGTGTTTGTATGTGTTTGTGTGTTTGTATTTTTACCCACCAAAACAAACCCTTTCCCTAAAAAAAAAATAATGTTTGTATAGAGAGTGTGTGTTTGTGTTGGATATAAAAAAAAATATAAAAAATATAAAAAATAATTGTGTGTTTGTGTGTTTGATAAAAATTTTTTTTAAAAAAATGGATTGTATGTTTGTGGTGTGTGTTTGATTAAAAAATAAAAAATAAAAATAAAAAAAGGATTGTGTGGTGTGTGTTTGATAAAAAAACTTTATCAAAAAAAAGGGTGGTGTGTTTGTATGTGTTATTTTTTATCAAAAGTAGTTTCTTTTAGGTCCGCGCACTAGGTCTGTGTTTTTTTGGGGTAAGGGGTAATGGAGTGCAAAATCCGCGAAGTCTAGAATGACGTCATATGGATGACGTCAGACGCGGGTAGTGGGGTGATGTTTTTATTTGGAAAGGGATGTTTTCCTTCACGTCCGCGCTTCTAGTATATTAAAACAACACCTTCACACTTGAGCTATCCATTTTATCTATCAAGATGAACACAATTGAAATCATCAGACAAATTAGAGTGCATTTAGAGGTGGCATGGCACCTCCTCCAAGACCTGGAGAAGATGGAGAAGGAGGAGAGGGAGAAGAAAGTGCCTATCAGACCCCACTCGATGATGGAGGAGGAGAAGGAGGAGGAGAATTGGGAGTCGGAAGTAACCCATCCTCCGTTTATCCTTAAAATCACCAAGCGCTGCATGAGTGCAGAAAAATGGAGGGGGAGCTGTCCCGCGTGTCGGGCAAAGCCTGGGAGGTGCCCACACCTCTAGATGAACTAAAAAAAAACCCAACGGCCCTTTTCAGGGCCACTCATTAATCAAGAAAAGATTAATTTTCATATATCATTGCCATAGGTGTGTGTATGTGTATGTGTTTGTATAGAGTGTGTTTGATAAAAAAATAAAAAAAATAAAAAAGGATAGTGTGGTGTGTGTTTTGTTTGTATGTATGTTTTTTTGGAAAAAAAGGGGATGTTTTCCTTCACGTCCGCACTTCTAGCATATAAAGCGGTGCCTTCCGCAATTGCACCATTCACACTTCAACAGAAGAATGAATAGCATTGACTTGTTACAAGAAGCTTGGGATATGATGGTGAGTGTAGAGTCGTTGATGGAAAGGTTGGAGTGTTGGTGATGATATCCTGCCACCAAGCCATATGTCACCAGTCAACTAGCGGCTCTTACTTCAGCGAGAAGGTTGGTGAATGATGTCTTGGTGGAGGAAAGACAAAAAACTTCTTCTTCTTCTTATGCTCCTTGTCGTGTGGGCTTTATCAAAGCAGCCCTCGACTTACTGGATGGAGTGGAATACTTCCTGCACCATGTTCAGGAAATTGTTATATCTATTCACCCACCAGTTGCGTCAGGCGTGATTAGATAAATCTTCACACGACAAAAATATTATTAAGAAAAGTTTTAGAGCAAGAAGTAGCCCACATTAAAATCTTGTGGGCTCTCGAAAGAAGTAAGAAAGAACAAGCTAGGAAAGAAAAGGAATTCCAACGCCTGAATTTAAACTGGATGAAAATCCAAGATAAGTTCAGACGCATGGAACATCCGGACTGGCTACCTGATCCACCAACACTTCCAACCAAAAAAAAAAGATCTCACACACCCTTCCTAAGCTTCTTCACACAATGTTGGAGAAGGAAAAAGTAATCATCCTCCTCCTCCAATGGCCCTTTTCAGGGCCACCCATTACTCAAGAAAAGATTAATTTTCCCATGATTGCCTACCCTGTTCAAATTCCCCGTTTGGGTCTGTGGATGCCCCAATGTTAAAAGCCTATAGGCTCTGTAGAGCCCCCCGCTATATTAAAATCCTATAGGGTCTGTAGAGGCCCCGCTATGTTAAAATCCCATAGGGACCATAGTGCCACCCCCAATGTTAAAATCCCATAGGGTCTGTAGAGGCCCCCGCCATGTTAAAATCCCATAGGGGCCATAGCGCCACCACGGGCCCAGTACCCACCATATACTACTCGTCCTGAATTTTTGTATAGCGGTGGTTCCGATAAATAGGCCTATAAGGGGTTTATCACTGCTAATTTGAAAACTAAACTAAACCTTAAGGGAAAGATTAGTGATTTCCATACCTGTCTGTAGTGCCTTGACATATATTTGTGTACATAAGAATCAATGTTTTACTGTACTTTTATCTAACGGTAGCAAATGGTTAGTATATAGATAAGCATTAGAATTATAAATTACTGAAGTACATAATTGGATACATTTTTGAAACCGTGGGCGGCCAACACCTATCCAAACTTAAATTGGTTCCACCGTCCCCGTGGTGTACATGTTAACTGAAAGAAACTAAATTATGTATGCATACTACAGACGATCCATGTATAATCTCAGTGGTTTAGAATAACATAAACATTACTGTATTTTACTGTTGTCAGGTTGTTTGATTAAGCTGAAAAGGACCTGCCTACGTATATATCTACCTAATTACCTACCACCCTTGTTATCAACTTATATGTTAACAAATTGACATACCTTCCTATCAAACAATTAAGACACCTAACTACTAATCCATAAACTACCTACCCACCCACCTCCCTTACTACCTACCTACAGTTTTTAATGCATCTGTATCTGTTGTAAAATCCCTGAAATCTTTTCTCATTCGTTTAATCCTTTTGTCTATTTCGTCAATACTACCTCGCACTACCCATCTACTTATTTACCTGAGTACCTACTTACCTACCTACATATATACATACACACATACGTACATACATACATAGTGCTCATCCGTATACCGATGTTCATGGAAACCATAAGTGACCCAATTTTATTAACGAGGGAACCTTGTAGTGATTGATGTTCCAACAAGGCAATGTTGATTATAACACAAATAAGGAACATCTAATGATGTGAAATCACGTTATAATCGGTTCCAATGAGCCAAAAACCTTAAATAAATTAACTTTGGTCAATTTAATTGGATCCATAACACACACGCTTTCTAAGAAGGTCAACGGTATAATGAGCGTTTTATAGCTAGAGACCACTGTACCTACCTAGCAACACACCTGCATACATACATGCACTGTGCATGCACAATATTGAACGTCAAGAGTGAATTTGGAATAGGAAAACTTATCTGAATAAAAGGTGAGATGGGATGAAAACTTAACCCTTAACTTGAACTTTTGACACCAGATAAACAAAGAACACATGATCCTTGACCTGCTGTCAATTTATGTTTAACATTGTTAAATACTCTAGGCTGATTTTTCAACTTAAGATGTTTACCGGTTCATTCAAATACTGCTAAGCGTTTTGAATTGTATACGTACATGTACACCCCTATTTCAATCACTGAAGAGGTTGTATTGGTTCTCAGTTTAGTACCATTCATTTCATCGCTAACAGGTGCAGTGGCGGCGCGAAGGGGGTGGGGGTGGGCAATTGCCCCCGGGCGAGAGGGGGGGGGGGGCGCCGACGGGAGTTGTTTGTTTTTTGTTTTCTTTAGCTGTAACCGGTGCGTAGATAGTGTGTGTTGGAGGTTAGCAACTAACATACAAATTGTTCTCTGTGGCAAAGTAGAGATGCCACTAAGGAACATTGCCCCCGGGCACTTCGAACCCTCGCGCCGCCACTGAACAGGTGCAATATATTAGAAACATTATGAATGTGGAGCGCAAGATTAAGTGCGTGCGTACACTTACTGGGTATCAGAAGACGAATTAAAGCTATTCAACTAACAATGGCCTCTAGGTTTTGAACTATATATATATATATATATATATATATATATATATATATATATATATATATATATATATATATATATATATATATATATATATATATTGCGTGTGTGTGTGTGTGTGTGTGCGTGTGTGTGTGTGTGTACTTATGTGTACTTACTCGACACGAAGACGTTCACATATGGGTCCATCCTTACCTTAAGAGACTTAGTCAAAAGGCTTAGATTTGGGAGTGAGGTTCAGAAATGGAAAGTGCGTGGATATCTGTTTTATATACACATTATTCTAGTTTAAAATTTATTATGACCCGAAGCATACAATCCAAATATGTAGACATGCCTTCTTTAAGATACAAATTCTCATCAGACCAACTACATCCTTTTAAAGACGCACACACACATGCGCGTGCATTTCTAATTAAAACATACAGAGATACATTTTTGAAACAACATCTGTTGCAAAGATAGCTATAATAAAATTAACTGCACTTAGATTCGCCCTCTATTTCTGGGGCTTGGCCTGTTCCTGTACAAGTTTTTTTTTTTTTTAAGTTAAAATTGCTCCAAAGCAAACAGTATCAGTAGCGGATCCAGACCTAGCTCCGCCGTGCCCAGAATGGAGGAAGGGTGTTGGAGGAGTGGTTGGTACCAGGGGAGGGGCTTCCGTCAAACATAAAGCAACTTTTTGCATTTCAATGAACAGATAAACAAGTAAATCAGCGTTATCGGTAAAACACAGGTCCTTTTCAAATAATCGTTAGTAGTTAAGGGTTAGAGAGTATTCGACCTCTTAGAAAAGTTTTTAATTTGTATTTTTAAAGTCTAGTATCACTATACAAGTACATGTATAGACCACTCGTTATTCAAAACAAAACTATCCCAAGGTCCATGAACCATAATGATAATCTGTAAATTAACCACTTAACAATTTTTAATTTTTATTATTAAAATGTCGTATAGCTGATACGAGAACATTTCTGAACTTCTCATTTCTATGAAACAAAAATACACCAGAGTCCCCATGCCACATACTAATTTCTTGATTGTTCATTGAGTGGGACTAAACACAGACCAAGATTATCTCCAAACAGAACAAACAGAAAATCAATAAACATCTCGAAGTTTTGGACGTGCTCCAAATCATGCGAACCCCAACAGAAAATGAATAAATGATGTATCAGTAAAACATTCATTGTAGCATGCTACAAGTGAGATAAACACAAGGGCTCAGGAAAACCACTCGCCCTCTCGTCCTGACCGGATTAAAATTGGCTGGACCGAGTAAAACTTTACTACGTACTCGTCCCTGGTCCCAGTAGATGCAAACTCGCACCTTGAGAATAAATATGAGTGTATTTTCTACCCTTAACAAGTGTCGAAGTTTACAATCGCTTAAAATTTAGCGTGGGTCAATTATAGATAACCTGTGCCTCATTTGCCTACTTGTTGTCAGTCCAGAACATGTCGCAAAGGAAACTACTTCGTTCTCATTTACACAGCTACCCGATGTAAGCTTGATACTGAAATGGGTAAATATTATGAACATATTATGTTGCAGTTTCACACCTAGCCCTCGATTTCCTATTGTGCTCGCATTTTATAGTGACACTTTTCATCAATTTAGGCGTCATTCTGATGAGGAGAAAGTTTCCCTTTCAACGAATTATCACACATTATTATGAGTCAGACCTCTAGAAGTTACGAGATATAGAATGTCAACATGTATGTGATTTTTCATCTGGTCAGGCAATGTTACAGTTGCTCTAGGTAACCTGTATTTTGTAGACTGAAGCATTATTGATACATTGTGATGCCAAAGAGAAGATGCCAGCAGATATTTCCATAAGTATGCAATTACATTTTACAAGACAAATGTTGCCTGCTTACATTCGAAATGAGTATTTTAAGTGTCTCAGCCGATTCCCACCAACTTTCATACAATGCATGCTGTTGTAATTTAATTATAAAACAGATAATGTCAACACAACACCTGATTGGTCGAAATCTAGTTCGGGTAATGACATAGAAATGTTCCAGTTAATTTGGCCAATCAGCAATCTTCCTTTTCATGACGATCATGTGTAGCTCTCTAAAATGGAGGTTTGACCAAACTGGATCATTTAGTACGAAATTTCATACAGCAAGGATTTTATAGTTGAAAGGTTAATGGAAGGTAAGGAAATTACCGTGAAAAGAACAATTAGATTTGTAGATAATTTTAGGTTCATATGCCAATCTCTAGAGCAATTAGCTATGAACTCAAACGGTGAAAAGTTCGTTGAGACAATGAAATGCTTTGAAAGTATGCAGCTTATGTTTCTGAGAAAGGACATATACCCTTACGAATGAATGGATAACTTCGAAATATTATATCGCCCAAAGAAATATTTTACTTATCATTTAACCATTTCATACATATTAACTGATGACTAACGGAATGTACATGATGAGATGTCACACTTCAACCTTTATACATTAGAATCTGCACGACTTTTTGTGGAAAAGGACACTTTAATGTTGTGTTATATTTGTAAAGAATTTAGCAATGTCTGTATGTCAAACCATAAGTTACACTAAACGCACTATTATAATGGACCATGACTAGGTCATGATGCATCGACAAAAATATCAGATGTTAAACTAGAACTTGTTATAGACTATGACATGTTTTAGTGACTGAAAATGTAATTTGTGGCCGAATTAGTATGCTACCGCATAGGCATACTAAAGCCGAGCAGGAATTATATGTGGATGATGAAGGAACACAAAATTAAGGAGAGTTCGATAAGACAAATCCAAATCATATGGCATGTATCTAGATACCTCGATGACATGAATCTTTATGGATGAGGATTAACAATACAGCACCGTAAAAAAAAACTTCAGATGAGCAAATACTGAACGAATTAGACGTACATTTGAAGATTCTGTTACATCTTTATGATCAGTTTAAGGACTACCATCTAGCACCGGATAAATTTATACCAGACGACAATTATTTATCTTTCTTACAAAACAAATTTATTAATGATTAGAATGGTACGAAACCAACGTTGTCAAACCTATCGTGTATATTGAAAAACAAGAACACCTAGGTGATACATTACAGAAACTTAAAGCTTTATATACAATTAGGACTAAACCTGAAATACGTATACAGAGGTGTATTGTTTAAACAACAACCTTGGCTGAAATCCTACGCAGAACCGAATACAATCTTGAGACAGAAAGCTAATAATGATTTCAAACAAAAATTCCTCAACATTACTCAATAATTCTTTAAACAGATAGAGATTTTAGATAAATAACAACAGTAAAAAAAAACAATTTACAGAAAAAATGTACAGATGAAATTTTATTTCAAAAATACCAAAAATGTATGTCATTTGCCAGGAAACAGTTATTGACTATGACTTGGTGGTAGTCAGTCTAATAAACATGATAAAATAAAACTAATCAAAACAATTTATTGTGCGTTTATTGTGCTACAGCTATCAATCTAATCAAACCGATTCATTGTGCTTTTACTGTGCCAGAACTATCCGAATTGTTGACAAGTTGAAGAAACAAATACGGTGATAGTATGAGACTATTTATGACTGATATAGATTCATTATAAATTTTAAAACAAAAATGTTTTAGCGATATGAAAGAGAACATCAAATTTTATGACAAAATTAACATCGAAAGATTGGTTTGGTTTACCACGAATGAATAAAATGATTCCTGGCGTTTTATAAGATGAACTTACCTGCACATCATTTAGAGATTTTTTTAGATTACTATCAAAACTCTATTCATTAAAGACAAATGAATATGAAAAGAAAATTTAGAAACGAATAAAACAATCTGTGATGAACAGAATTTAAGATTCAAGGTGTACAAAGATTGAGTATTCAATCACAATGAAAATTCATGGAGATGAATTTATAAAGGATGTACAATCACGAGATACATAGTTTCAAAATGAACAAAGTAGCATTGTCTATGCATGTCGAGAAGCATTTCTTTGTTGAAAAGATAAATATACAGAGAATCTCAAATGAGCGATGATTTAATATTAAATTTATGAAACGGGTTGAATAATTTCATAAATTCAATATTAAATCGCTATCAATTTCAGAATTATGTTTATCGCATTGTTTTTATTTAGGTTGCAGAAACCCAACCTTACTTTAGTTCTATCAGGTTCTGATCAGTGACACTTGTGTAGTAGTAGAGTTTAGGTATTATAAACACTCCAAGGGTACCCTCTTTCGCCTAAGTGTCTTTCCAAAAAATGTGCAAGACTGGTGCCCTGTTCATGGACTGAGGCAATATTTACAACTGCGAGGGTATCGCTGGGGACCACTTTTTCTTACCTCTGGTGGGTCGCCCATAACTAGGCAGAGGTTCAACCAAACCTTGCGCACATCGCTCCTGTTATGAGGTTTTCAACTCTTCAAGAGTCATAGTTTTAGGATAGGTGCAGCCACAGAAGCTGCTAAGCAGGATCTGTCAGACAGTCAGATTCGGGTCCTTGGTAGGTGGAAGAGGTGAGTTTATTTACTCCTATTGGTTAACATTTAAACCATGCTTGTCCTGTGGGTGGATTGCTAGATCCACACGGAGTGGTAGCAGTAATGTAAAGAGAAGAGCCCGCGTTACAATAAGCTGCTGGGCATTTCTCTATATAGACTAGATATTATTGTGATGGACAGTGGGATGCATTTTCTCGGTTCTCCCACATTTTCGGTTTAACTACTCATGTTCTAGTTTTAGTTTGGCATTCGGAGAATTATATGTAGGGTAAATGGGACATATTCCAATCTACATAGCCACTTCTGTGCGTATTCGCGATAGTCGCATGCTTTTTCCAAATGTACTTTCGGCTACCGATTGGAAAGGCGTCCGCCATTTTCTTGATAGTAACAGTAAATTGAAATGGTCCTAGAAGGCGGGGCAAGGAAAATTCCCAGTAATGAGAATAATGCGCAAGGGTTTCATGAGCGTATTTCACAGAAAGTGATATGCTAGCGCAATGACATATCGAAAATAATAAACGCAAACACTGTATGTAAAGTGTACCAACTATGCGATAAATTACGCTACAGACACATCAGCACACTGTAGCCAATGGGGAAACTCTACACACAATAAAAGTTTGGTCCTTTTGTTCTGTTTCAAAGTATCTACAGTGTCTCCTTTAATCTGGTCCGGAATAACATGGTTCTCTTTAAATACAGTTTCCACTGATTTTTCTTTTGTCCTTGCTATAGAAGAAAGGGTGCTTTTTCTAAACATGGAAATTAGGTCTCTTTAAATCAATATGTAATCTTTTTATCATCGTAATATCTTCATACCCCTAAATCGCACATCTGTAGCAAAATTGGAACCATAGTATGATTAAAAATCTTTGTCGATTAATAAATAGGTAAATTCAAATTTTTCATTCAGACAAACATTTAATACATTGCTTTTTTGGCAATACAATTTATAAATGTATGAGTGTAACTGATATTATCAATCTTACATATTTTTATATGAAATTTCCCTGCAACAAAAAAAGAAAGATTTTAGAAAATAGTTTTCTTGATCGTCAGTGAATTTTGCAGGCAATAAGTCCTCGATAAATGAATTTTGAACAACATTCTGAGGCAAAGCCTTTACAACTCTTTCATTTCGTGTCAAATGTAAATTTCTATGTGCGTCATTTTAACCAAAATATCGGAATATGTGTTCCAGTGTCAGTTTGCTGGTGTAGGGTTTGAAAACACTCCCAAGCTTCAAAACACTCTAGTGTGTTTTGAAACTAGCTTTAATTCAAGACATTTCCTTATGTTTTATGACGCTCCCTTTAGATTCAAACGACACTTCGAAAATAAAGTAAATTTAATGCCAATAAAATTATATATTTGAATAGTATTACTACTATAAATTATTTATGAGCTTCTTTGCTAATGAACTACCTGTTGATTATCATTTTAGTAGTGTATTTGCTATTTAAATATTGTGTCGATGATCTTCATTAATTTAGCAGGTCTGCTAAATTCGAACTATAAGGAAGATTTGAAACTGTCAAGTGTGATAGAAAGTCGCAGACGATCTCAATCTTATGCCTGACACTGTCGTTTCAATTTGAACAGCATATAATGAAACAAGTCAGTAATAAACGCGACCGCTTTCTCTTCGGGGAGAAAGTCATCTTGTGTACAAATTGGATAAGGAAACCATCAGGTATTACAGTGCAACGTTTGCTCTTAAACGATGGTGGTGGTGGAGATGATGCATATGGACCAATCATTTCGTCATCGAAATCGCAAGGATGTACTTGTGCTAATACCGCTCTCCTGGTGCAAGGCCGCACAGAACGGTCTAGCCGTCGCTTCACTTCTGGCTTCTCAAAAGAGTTATGTGATCGTTTTGAGATGACACTCGCTCGTAGTATACCATACTTTTGTTCGATTATACTCTCTCACTATATAAAGAGATCTAATGCACGACGTTTACACCGTACAGAGCATCTTGTAAGTTTCTATGAATGTTTGTTTAAAAGTGTGTATGTGTGTGTGTCTATCTTTGTTTGTAATTACGAGTTTTTGTCATTATATCATACCCGTTCTCAAGACATTGGTTTGTAAGGACGAGTGTTCGGTGTCATATCATAACATAGCATATCTCTATACATTAGTTTGTAAGAATGAGTGTTGGTTTGTAACTGTAAGTGTTAGTTATCATCGCATATCCCTTCTCTCCCTTTTATTAGTTTTAATGACACAATACTATTTCCCTTTATTAGCTAATTTATTCTTTCTTTCATTCATTCTCTCGCTCATATATTTATCTTTTCCTCTAAATGTTTTAAACAATATTGCTCAAACAGCGATTGCTTGGGCGATATTTATCGTTTCTTCCCATTTTTTTCCAAGCAAGGGATAAAATCGTTCCTACTACATACACCCTTCGTCTAAATTGTACTAATCTTGAAAACTTCAATGCACTTTTGCTTGCTGTTTTAAAACAAAAGAATGAAATCTACTTCAATATAAAAATACCCCAAACATCACCCTAATTTATAGCGTGTGACCTTGTTTTGACAAAGTGTAACAATATCCTGATGTCTCATTCCTCGAGATCTCAGTCGAGAAGCACAAAAGAAGCAAATCAAATTGAAAATATATCTGCCATTAAATTTAGAATGCTGTTTTTCTTCTCCTTAATAAAAGTTATCTCAGTTCACTTCGATTGTACTCGCTCTCTCTCTCTCTCTCTCTCTCTCTCTCTCTCTCTCTCTCTCTCTCTCTCTCTCTCTCTCTATATATATATATATATATATATATATATATATATATATATATATATATATATTGTTATGTATGATGTTTATATAATATTATAAATATTTTAGGAAATTATAAATGTTTCTTCACTTTAATATTTGCTTAAATCTTAATGTTTATCAGGAAAAACATGTTTAACTAGTGTCCTTGAATTAGGTTGTTTTGATCAATATGTTTTCTCAATTTGAAGGTCAAGGTTGAATTTTGTTTACAGTTAGAATTCCATTAAGATGACTCATATTCTAGAACATTCTGTCATGTGACCAATCTTTATATATACCATGTTTGGTGGACATTTTTTCAGTTTTGACATTACCATCAGTCTTGTAAAGAGCTATTACAGTTGTGAAAATTTATTACAAATTCTAAGAGAGGAATTATTTTAAATATTCATTGGATTATAACAGTGCTCATAAACTTTTGGATTTTGGATTTTTAATTAATGATTTTGGAATTTAACTGAACTTATTCAGAGATTTTGGAATACTTCATTTTGACATCAGCACATCAAGATTTCTAATACATCAGGACTTTGGAGACCATTAACACATCATAACATTCAAGGACACAGCCGTGAATTCGGAACATTCTATATTTAGGACTTGTGATTAGAACAATCATTCTTATTGGATTATTAGGATTTCAAAACACATTACTGTAAGTGACTTTTTGATTTTTCATTTTAATTATCTAGTAATAAATTGCTTGTTGATTTTTTACTTGATTTGTTGGTTTCACTTTCTTTCTGTTACATTTTTCTAAGACCATAGAGTCGTAACAGAAATAGAGGGCTCGTCATCCGGGATTGAATTTCTTTAAAGCATATTAGAGATATTAAAGTTATTTTTGAAATTCATATTGATTTTGTCTCGGAATTTTTTTTTTTGTCTTTGGCAAAGATTTTATATAGAGAAATTTTTTTGTGTGAAACCAACAAGCATTTACAATGGCATCTAATGTTCAGAATTTCATTTCAAAACCTACCCAGGAGGGGTTAGAGTGCATGAGAAAGGATGAGTTGCTCGAGCTTGCAGAAAATACAGTCTATCTGAGGCAAAAGTATCATTGACAAAACAGGAGATAAAGATTATTTTAATTCAGTATTTAGTAGGAAAGGGAATTTTTGAAAATAGTGCTTTAAGTTTGAAGAGAAAGCCTGTATCTGGTTGTGACAGGAAATTAAGGGAATTAGAGTTAAATAACCAGATGGATTTAGAGTTGGCAAAGCTTCAGATTCAGAGAGAGAGAGAGAAAGAAGAGAGGCAGATACAGATGGAGAGAGAGAAAGAAGATAGGCGGATACAGATGGAGAGAGAGAAAGAAGAGAGGCAGATGGAGAGAGAGAAAGAAGAGAGGCAGTTACAAATGCAGAAGGAAGAGAGGCAAATACAAATGCAGATGCAAAGAGAAGAAAGGGAAATGCAATTTATTTTAAGAGAATTAGAACTGGCAAACAGAGCACACTCCACTCCTTTAAACACAAGTCCAGGTTTTAATGTTACTAGATATATTAGGTTAGTACCCCCTTTTCAGGAAAAAGAAGTAGATAAATACTTTCTTCATTTCGAGAAAATAGCTGAAAACTTGAAATGGCCCAGAGAGCATTGGACTTTGTTATTACAAAGTGTACTTATTGGCAAAGCTCGTGAAGTCTACATTTCACTGTCAGTACAACAAAGCACCGATTATGATGTGGTTAAGGAGTACATCTTGAAAGCTTATGAGTTGGTACCAGAGGCATATCGACAAAGGTTTAGGAATTGTAGAAAAGAAACTGGACAAACTCATGTCGAATTTGCAAGGGATAAAGAACAACTATTTGATAGGTGGTGCTCAGCCAAGAAAGTTGATCAAGCTTATGATAACCTCAGACAGCTCGTATTAATTGAAGAGTTCAAGAGGTGCATCCATAGTGATGTTAAAACCTATCTTGACGAGCAGAATGTGGAAACTTTGGAAAATGCTGCTCGTATGGCTGATGATTATTCCTTGACTCACAAAATTTCATTTGGCAATAAGTCGTCCTCTCAGCAGTTTTCTGGTAAAAAACCATTTCAATCTCATTCGAGTACTTCCAAATTTCACAACAGCACAACTGTTAGGAATCAAACATCTGATAAGACTGATCAGAAATCCTTATCTCTTCCTACGTGCACTTATTGTAAAAAGAAAGGGCACGTTATTTCTGATTGCTTCAAGTTGAAAAATAAGCAACAGAGTAAAGACAGAGCTTTTCCAAATGCTCTTATTTCTGCGAGGTCAAGGTCACGGTCTTGTATTGAAAGCAATACATTTGTTGTGTCAAACAAACCCCAGTCTGATTCTATTTTGGAGGCTTATGAACCATTCATGTCAGAAGGTTCTATATCACTTATTGGTGATTCTGCCAAGCCTATCCCAATTAAAATATTAAGGGACACTGGAGCTTCTCAGAGTCTTTTATTGTCAGGTACTTTGCCTTTGTCTGAGGAGTCTTCTTCAAGTGAAAGTGTTCTTGTTCAGGGAGTAGAGTGCGGCTTTGTAAATGTTCCTCTTCATTGTGTAAATTTGGCATCAGACTTAGTTTCTGGACCTGTGACTGCTGGGGCAGTGACTTCTTTACCCATAGAGGGTGTTCATTTATTACTAGGCAATGACCTAGCTGGAGATAAGGTTGTGGTTAATCCACTTGTAACTGACAAGCCTTGTTTGGATCAGAAAGTTGATCCTGTCGAAACTGAAATCCCTGATTTGTACCCTGCTTGTGCAGTTACTAGAGCTATGGCAAAAAGAGCTCTTGAGATTGATATTGATCAGGATATTATTCCTTTAGCTGACACATGTATTGGTCAGTCTTTTGATGAGGTCACTTTTTCCTCAGGTATTGATCAATCAAATGGTATTGATCACAGTGATCCTCTTTTGGCAACTCATTCTCTTTTGTTCTAATCAGGATGACAAACGACAATCCCTTGTCATTGAACAGGAGCAAGATCCCGAGATATCTTGTTTGTTTCAGAGGGCTATTAGTGAAACTGAAGCCACACAAGTTCCAGTGTGTTACTTTGTGAAAAATGGGGTCCTTATGAGGAAATGGAGACCACCTGATGTACCCGCTGGTGACGAGTGGTCAGTGAGCTATCAAATTGTTGTTCCTAAGTCATATCGACAGGAAATTCTTAATTTAGCCCATGAAACTCCTTTGGCTGGTCATGTAGGAGTCCGTAAGACTTATCACAAGATCTTGAATCATTTTTATTGGCCGAAACTCAAAAGTGATGTTTCTAAATACTGCAGATCTTGTCACACTTGTCAAATGGTAGGAAAACCCAATCAGAAGATACCTAAGGCTCATTTGCAACCTATTCCTGCATTTGATGAACCATTTAGTAGAATAATAGTAGACTGTGTTGGTCCTTTACCTAAAACCAAGTCAGGCAACCAATACTTGTTGACCATCATGTGTACATCTACAAGATTTCCAGAAGCAATTCCTCTGAGAAATATAAAAACTAAAACTATTGTGAAAGCTGTGGTGAAGTTTTTTACACTTGTTGGCCTTCCCAAATCTGTCCAGTCAGATCAAGGGTCAAATTTTATGTCTGAAATTTTCCAACAAGTTATGCATGAATTAGGCATCCAACAGTTTAAATCTTCTGCCTATCACCCTGAAAGTCAAGGTGCTTTGGAAAGATTTCATCAAACTTTGAAGAATATGATTCGATCATATTGCTTTGATACAGAAAAGGATTGGGATGAGGGTGTTCATTTGTTGTTGTTTGCTGTTAGGGAATCAGTTCAAGAGTCGTTGAGTTTTAGTCCCTTTGAACTAGTTTTTGGTCATACTGTCCGTGGACCATTGAAATTATTGAAAGAGAAACTTCTTTCAAATGAAGATTCAAAGATTAATCTTCTTGATTATGTCTCTCATTTCAAATACAAGTTGTCAAAGGCCTGTGAAGTAGCAAGAACTAATCTTCACACTACCCAGTCAAAAGTGAAATTAAGGTATGACAGAAATTCACAGGAAAGGAGTTTTAAACCTGGTGACAAAGTTCTGGCTCTCTTTTCCGTACCTCAGAATCCTCTTCAGGCTAAATTCTTTGGTCCTTATACCGTTGAAAAGAAAGTAAATGACTTAAATTATATCATTAACACTCCTGGGAGACGGAAACAGAAACAACTTTGTCATATAAATATGTTAAAGGAATATTTTGACAGAGATAGCCCAGCTAATTATTCTGTTAATTTAGTTGTACCTGTCCCACACAGTGAAGATATCAACGATGGAGTACAATCAGACTATAGTGACTCTGGTATAACCAATCTTCGGAATTCAGAAATATTGAACAACCTAGACCAGAAACTTTCACATCTACAACAACAGGAAAGAAATGAACTAAAACAGCTATTACATGACTATGAGCACTTGTTTCTTGATGTTCCAACACGAGCAAGTAAAATTTATCATGACGTTGACATTGTAGATTCTGCGCCTGTGAAACAGCATCCTTATAGGATGAATCCTCTCAAACAGAACTATCTGAAGAAAGAAATTCAGTATTTACTGGAGAATGATTTCATAGAACCAAGTAAAAGTAACTGGAGTTCACCATGTATTCTTGTTCCCAAGCCAGATAATACATTCCGTATGTGTACTGACTATAGAAAAGTCAACAGTGTCACCAAAACTGATTCATTTCCAATCAAAAGAATGGACGATTACATTGATAAAATTGGAAATGCGGAATATGTCACCAAGTTTGACCTTTTAAAAGGATTCTGGCAAATTCCATTGACGGAAAGGGCAAAAGAAATTTCAGCATTTGTAACTCCAGATGGACTTTATCAATATAAAGTCATGCCGTTTGGAATGAAAAATTCACCTGCAACGTTTCAACGTCTGATGAACATGATAACATTTGGTCTTGATAATTGTGACGCTTATATCGATGACGTCATTATCTACAACAACACCTGGGAAGATCATTTGGAAACCATTCGAAAATTCTTCGATCGACTCAGTGATGCGAATCTGACAATTAATTGAGCAAAAGTGAGTTTTGCCATGCTTGTGTCACATTTTTAGGACATATTGTGGGACAAGGTCAAGTTAAACCTATAGAAGCTAAGGTCAAAGCTATCTCTGAATTTCAAGTTCCAATTTGTAAAAAGCAACTGATGCGATTTCTAGGTATGGCTGGATATTATCGGAAATTTTGTTCCAATTTTTCCAAAATTGCTGAACCTTTGACAAGTTTATTGAGTAAGAAAACCAAATTTCATTGGTCTGACAAGTGTCAGGAATCTTTTGACAAGTTAAAGGCCATGCTTAAGAATGCACCAGTTCTTTCTGCACCAAATTTCAGCCAATCATTTAAATTATCTGTTGATGCAAGTGATGTAGGGGTTGGTGGAGTATTGATTCAGGAAGACAAAAGTGGTGTGGATCACCCTGTGTGCTATTTTTCTAAAAAACTAAACAAGCACCAGAAAAATTATTCCACAATTGAGAAGGAATGTTTGGCTTTGATATTGGCTTTACAGCATTTTGAAGTGTATGTCACCTCAGCTCTTTCTCCAATTATTGTGTACAGTGATCACAATCCCCTTACTTTCATCAACAAAATGAAATATAAAAATCGGAGATTGTTGAGATGGAGTTTGATATTGCAGGAATATAACATTGACATCAAACACATCAGGGGAAAAGACAATGTGATTGCAGATGCACTCTCACGTGCCTAGAAATGTAATATTGCTTGATGTAATTAAGTCCAGTATCATAAAACATGTTCTTATGTAATTTTGGTTATTATAGTATTAGATGTATATTCAAAAGAAAGCTTTATTACATAAATCTTTCTTTTTCTTTATGAGGGGAGGTGTTATGTATGATGTTTATATAATATTATAAATATTTTAGGAAATTATAAATGTTTCTTCACTTTAATATTTGCTTAAATCTTAATGTTTATCAGGAAAAACATGTTTAACTAGTGTCCTTGAATTAGGTTGTTTTGATCAATATGTTTTCTCAATTTGAAAGTCAAGGTTGAATTTTGTTTACAGTTAGAATTCCATTAAGATGACTCATATTCTAGAACATTCTGTCATGTGACCAATCTTTATATATACCATGTTTGGTGGACATTTTTTCAGTTTTGACATTACCATCAGTCTTGTAAAGAGCTATTACAGTTGTGAAAATTTATTACAAATTCTAAGAGAGGAATTATTTTAAATATTCATTGGATTATAACAGTGCTCATAAACTTTTGGATTTTGGATTTTTAATTAATGATTTTGGAATTTAACTGAACTTATTCAGAGATTTTGGAATACTTCATTTTGACATCAGCACATCAAGATTTCTAATACATCAGGACTTTGGAGACCATTAGCACATCATAACATTCAAGGACACAGCCGTGAATTCGGAACATTCTATATTTAGGACTTGTGATTAGAACAATCATTCTTATTGGATTATTAGGATTTCAAAACACATTACTGTAAGTGACTTTTTGATTTTTCATTTTAATTATCTAGTAATAAATTGCTTGTTGATTTTTTACTTGATTTGTTGGTTTCACTTTCTTTCTGTTACATTTTTCTTAGACCATAGAGTCGTAACAATATATATATATATATGTGTGTGTGTGTGTGTGTGTGTGTGTGTGTGTGTGTGTGTAGAGAGAGAGTCCCGTAGTAAGACAGTTGCATCAATCAGTGCAACTTCCTACTTTGCGAGAAAGAGTATTTGTTTGAAAGATAGTATGAGTGTGCTTGTTTGTAATTACAAGTGTTTTTCATAAAGTCATACCCCTTTTCTCAACGACATTGGTTTGTAAGGACGAGTGTTGGGTTGTAAATATGGGTGGTGGTCTGTAAAAACGAGCGTTGGTCATCACATCATAACATATCAAAGCTCAATACATTAATTTGTAAGTACGAGTGTTGGGTTATAAGTATGTGTGTTAGTTATTATAGCATTTTCCTTCTTCAATTTTTATTAGTTTTATTGATACAATAACTTTCCTTTGTTCGCTAAATCACTTATTCATTCATGAATTCAGTTATTCATATATATTAATATTATTTTCCACCAAATATTTTAAACAATATTGCTACAAGAGCGATTGAATGCTAAATATTTAATGTTCCTTCCTTTTTCTGTTTGATACTCTTATAATCCTTCTCATTCAAACTCTTTATCTCTATCTGGCATTACATTTACAATGCTATCTATTTTTCTTTCTTGAAATTTTTGTATATCTCAATTCAGTTCGATCGTACTCTCTCTCTTTCTCTCTCTCTCTCTCTCTCTCTCTCTCACACGCACACACAGACACACACTACATATGTATATATATATATATATATATATATGTGTGTGTGTGTGTGTGTGCATATATAGATAGAGAGAGAGAGACCCGACGTAAGACGGTTACACCGTTAAGTACAATTTGTAGTATGTGTGTTTCTCATTATATCACACTCCTTCTCTTCCTAGACATTGGTTTGTAAGGACATGTGTTTCATTGTACATTTGGGTGTTGGTTTTAAGAACGAGCGTTTCTCATCGTATCACAACATATCGTATCCCTGTACATTAGTTTGTAAGGATGATTGTTAGTTTATAAATAAGTGTCAATAAACTAATCAAACTATCGTACCATACCTCTTCTCTCCCTTTTATTAGTTTTATTGACACAATTTCTTTCCCTTATTCGCTAATTCATTCATTCATTCATTTACTCATAGATAACAATATCGATGTCTTCTAAAAGTTTCAAAAAATATTGCGATTACATGTTCCATATTTACTGTTACTTCCCTTTTTTCCCAGCTAAGCACAAACGTATTCTTTTCTTTACAAGTACAGACACACTTCAAATAAGCTACCCTAATCTTAAAAACACCAATGTACTTTGGCTTGGGGTTTGTGAACAAAATGTAATTCACCTTCAGTATAAAAGTACACGAGATATTGTAACCTGTGACCTTCTTTTCTCACAGTGTAGCAATCTACTATTGTCGCTTAGTCGAGAACGAGAACATAACCAAATAGAATTAAAACTTTACAATGCTATATTTTTCTTCTCTTTAATAAAAACTGATTTCCGTCCAAATTCTAATTTTTAATTAATTTTCTTATGTGGAACTGTTTTTCTCGTTAACAATGCGGAGTGTCTTCGCTAGATCCAATCCAACCTGGTTTCATCCCGTTACAACTATAAATAGAAACGTTTAAAAAAGATTTTACCGATTTAGAAATAAAGTTTACAAAAGCAACAATTGCATTTCAACTGAAGTAGATAAAAAAAGACCTCCGCATTAAGTAGCATAACTGATACAGTTAAAACCGGTATAAAAGAAAATGTAGAGACAATCAAAACTCTATTGAACATGGAAATTGATGTAAATAATAATGCGTTGTTCATAGAATTAAAACATTGAAAGAGGAAATAGGCAAATGCAAAATGATGTTTGATAACAAAACTAATTTAATGCCTGGATGTATATTATTTTAAAATCTTCACATTGTTCCAAGTCAGGAGTATCCAGAGAATATTGAATTAATTGCATATCCAGAAAGAGAAATACACTTTATAAAAGAATACGATTTGAACCTTATCGTGTTCATGTTGTCAATAATGAAACAAAAGGATTAATGAATATTTTCAAAATCTGAAACTTAACCCAGGACATTGGTTAGCAGTAATGGATTTAACTAGATTCCATCACTTTTTGCAGAATACGAGTTACACACAATATATGATATGCAAAAAGGTCATTCATGTAAGAGGATAAAGGCGCGTTGGGATTGGATTTAGCGAAGACGCTGAAAGCAATTGCTTGAATGAGACGTTTATTTATAATGTAATTGAACGATGAATTAATCTGACACCATACTTGTGCGCATAAAGTCTAACAATGGGTTTAACAGAATGATGCACACCGAGTTCAACACCTGATATAAGGAAATGATATAGTTCCTAAATGGAGCTAATCAGAACATGTCACTTCAACGAGTAATCAAACAAGAATCAACGTATGCAACTTACAAACAAATATTATTGATATATGGATCTATCACCATGAATCACCAATGTATAGAATTTATACACAAATATGACCAATGTATGATTCTATAACCAAGGGTGATCAAAGTATATGCTTTATAAACCAATATGAACAATGTATGCTCCTATCACCAAGGGTGATCAAAGTACAGAATTTGTACAAAAATAAGAATAATGTACGTTTCATCCACAAGTAAGATCTATGCATTATTGATTCTCTCTCTTACAGATATATTGAATTATTGATTTCACTCATATAGTGATATTGAATAGCATTGATTCAAAAATGGAACATGTGTATCTCGTGGCGTCCATTTGACGATCACGATGTATTTCCGGTTCCACAGCTCTCGAAAATGGTCAAGGAACCACCACGCATGGCCCGCCCATCCCAGTCTGCCGAAGGATCCATTAAGAGCCTCCTTATTCCATACAGTCCCGTTGGTCACAAAGCTTTGGTCCCCACTGCGAGTAACTCAGCACTGTCTTCCGAGCCAACGTCACCATCGGCAGCAGCATACGGGTTGCACGAAACCCCACGGGGTTTAAGACTCCCGGTCACAAAAACAGCTAAAAATATAATTACTGAGCGGTGTATCACATGAGACACGGTGAAGCACGACTACAATAATATACAGTACGCATGCGCACATGAATTGGCTTCGTAACGTTATATCATTTCATCAGGACTACTGGACGAGATTATAATTATAAAAACCATGTTTGTCCGACAAGAATAATCTCACTGAATTATATGAACTCGAACATTACTCGTCCTTCAATGCATCCAATGTATAACTAAATTCAATGTGCCTGTTCAGTTATACAAATGTCCAACTTGAAACAGGCTATAGTCTATCTGATGCCATGGCGTTATATGACATAGATCTGACTCTCTGTAAAATTTAGAATAAATTCCCAAACATTAAATCTATAAAAACAAATCTATCACATAAAACGGATAGCAAGAAAGAATACAATTTTATATTTTACATAACTCTAAAGCTGAAGATTGCTCCCGTAAAGTGTTATTTGTGTGCATCTTTTCACATATACGGTCAAAAAATCTTGTTTTGGTTGGGCAGAGCCCGATGTAAGATCTGAAGTTTCCCCCTCCCCCCGAATCCCCAATATATGGATCCACCTACATACTGAGATGGACTCAGATATCAACAACTCTGAGTGACTTCCAGACGAGAATTATCCATCGGGAAGCCATGGTAAAATGGACAGTTTCCTGACAAAACTCGTATTGTGATTATACACCGAGAATTCACTCCATAAGTACCCTGACTGTGGTGAAAATGCGCAACCAGATAACTCAAAGTAATCGGGTTTCTTACTGCAGGCAATTTGCTCGTGGAGTGAACTGAACTCATTATGTTGAAATAACTAAAGCCGAAATATAAACCATGCTCGGGTAAAGCTGTATGTGGAAACGAAACCCGAGTACATTTTCGTTCATATATAATGTATTGACATTAAGTACACAATTCCGTGACAATTCAAATAAAACGTCAGGGTTATATATAATGTTTCTCAACTTTTAGATTACAAGTGGTGGTGAAATTCTAACACACACACACACACACACACACACACATATATATATATATATATATACATACATACATACATACATACATAGATACATAGATACATATATACATACATAATTCAACAGGATATCAGTAATATGTCCATACTTTATTCGTTAAAGAGCCTTCGCCAAGTATTTTTGTCAATAAATAATTTGACGGCATTGTTGTATCAATTACGTCATTGTCTATAGGGCGAGATATCAACAACCTTACATCTATATACAGCATTTGTATACAAAGACACATTTGTAAGATTTACGAAACCATTAAACACTCTTCGCATACCTTGGCTAAATAAAACAAAATAAAATAAACTGAACAGAAATGCACTAAATATAGGGCCTAACAAAACAATGACGTCAAATTATTTATTTCCAAAAACTTTAAAAAATCTAATCTATCAACCTGAAGAGCATCTACGACGATGATGCGAAGCGGTTCAAGAAATAATGTATGAACATATTGCTGAATTCCTATTGAACAGTAGCAAATGTTTTAACACCGAACTGGACCTACAGCTACGAAATAAATGCGCATTCGTATTTTCTATAATTGTGTTCGAATAAATACCTTTTAGGACTGATTGAATGTTATTTCAAGTATCAAGGAATTTTAGCGCGGCTATTATTGAGAATTACTGAAACGTTATGCGGTTTTAATTTCTCTACATAGTATACGAAAATGTTTGTTTCGAGTAATTGAAACTTCTTGAAGATTTATAATATTTTATATATACTTATTGGTGTTGTCTGACATGCAGACTGGTGAATTGGGAACGAAAATTAAATCTAATTAAAATTGATAGGTTGGAACAGAACATCACAGCGGGTCTAGCGATTGTCGAAAGATGTCCATAGTCATTTCATGTAGTCATTTCATATGTGCTTGTTTTCAGGTCTCAATGATTATTTATTTGATCAATTCAAATAATAATTCTTAGGAAATAATTATATTTTTGGGAAGGTGATGCAGACGTTGAGTGGACCTTATCGGAAATTCGCAAATCTTCATGGAGCTGGACAGTTTGCTACGAAACGAAAAACCGAATAGATGTACTACACGTACCTTAATATGCGAATGGACATTCTAAATAAATATTGGAGTAATTAAGGCACAAACAGATAGCAAAAATTAAATTACGAAGGAGAACTTTATTGTAGTAAGTTTTACAACTTATGAACAAATGCAAAAGAAAACGAGAAGAGCGGATGCAAGAGTAAATGTATACATTAGAAGATGTAAATGTAGACAAATTAGTTGTACACATAAATATATATGTTTCTACGAATAATGAAAAATAGCAATATATATGTTTGGGAGAATAATGAAAAATAGCAATATATATGTTTGGGAGAATAATGAAAAATAGCAATATATATGTTTGGGAGAATAATGAAAAATGGCAATATATATGTTTGGGAGAATAATGAAAAATAGCAATATATATGTTTGGGAGAATAATGAAAAATAGCAATATATATGTTTGGGATGACCAAGTTCCATTTAGATTCTTGCTTTAGAAGGATAATACCTTCCCAGATTTGTGGTCAACTGCTTAATATTTTCTATATTCAGCAATTTCCAAAGTTTGTTAAGCACTTGGCTTTTTTCAAGTAATAAGGTTTAATGTATTGTTCTCGCAATTCCATATACTTTTTGCGTTATCAAATAAAATAATATTCGTTTTGAACAACATAGAACTACAATTTTCATCCATCCTAATTTCTCTTGAAACTTTTCATAACAACCATGTTCAGTCGGTTTGTCCATGTCCGGAAACCAGAAATACGAATTTTGCAACATATAAGTCTCTTAAACTCAAATGAATTTTATTAAATAATACCTAAGATCATATAGATCAATCATATACATATAGAGAGAGAGAGAGAATCTTTGAATCTTTATTCATTCCAACCTCGAAAGAGTTTGTCATTCAGGCGTCTTTTCAATTTTAGTATATGGCAAAGTGTTTTTCATTTATGTTATTGAACAATACATACTTATTAGGAAGAGAAACCAGAAGCCGACTTTGACCCTGCATTACTTAGAACCAAGACAAATTTTATCAGTTTGAAGGGATTATTTATGCACTCAGTGACTTTTTCCAGCACTTGCTTTGATGTAGCGATTCCCGTTTTACATCTCGTCGCAAAGTGTTCACAGTTGTTTCGGAGAAGATTATATGGACCCCAGCGATCAGGTTTCTTCACTAATTCTTCGGCGTTCCTTGCTGCATCCTCAGGAGAAAGACATTCTCCACTCTTGTAGTTGATACGCATAAGGGTGCGTTTTCCATTGTCTGTAAACTCATCAATACTCACTTTTCTAGGCTTTGCAACTGTTTTTTTACCGTCTCCTCCAAAGTCAGCCACTTTTCCACCGCCGAGATAAATATCGTGATGGTATTAATCTCCGCCCTCAATCCTACCTAAAACGGCGATTTGGTCACCTCTTTGCAGTGATCTGAAAGATCGGCAAAGTTTGTCCAGGGAAAATTGTATACATATATATATATATATATATATATATATATATATATATATATATATATATATATATATATATATATATATGTGTGTATATATATTCAACCTCAAAACAATTCAAGGTGAAACTCAGAATTATTAAAATGTTTTTTTTACGTTTACGTATTACGTATTTGCTATATTATAATTTTCGCGGGCTACTACAGCTTCCCAGCTAATGAATAAAGAAAAATACATGCGTTAAAAGTTTGATTGCACATATTTTAAACATCGTCATCGTTCTCGATGATGCGAATATTTGCGATGATTTGAATTATAGACGTCTCCTTTGAATAACTTTTTTGTTACTTATGTATTTGACGCACGTGCACATTTCGTCCATGTAAATATTTGACTTTAAGTTGTTATATGGTCAAATCTTATTTGCAATTGATAATTCTAATTGCTATATTTTGCACAAAATAATGAGCTCTATGTTGGGACTGATGGGATACTGATCCATAAGTTGCTGATCATATGACATTTAGCTGCATGTTTTTTTACTCTGCTTGTTTCATTTCTTATCGAGTAAATGTTTGCAAAAAAATAAAAAATAATTTTTTTTTAAAACAATAGTGGGCAGTGATGGCCATTGAAATCATAAAAGTTGCTAAAGAGATTTTTAATAAAATGACCTTTTATCGAAACAAAATTCAGATATCAAGAAATGTAAAATTAAATTAGGAGTTGAGGTATCAGGGTTGTAATTTCTTAAGAAAACTAATAAACTGAGTAGTCTTTCCCATAAACAAGCAATTAATACAATTTCCAGCAAAAAGTAAGGTTTCATGTACTCAGGTTGAGAAATTGTCATGACAAGTGCTCCTGATTTTGCCGTATCATGAGGGCTTGCTCCCCTTTCGAGCTCTTTATACGTCCGCCCGGTTGGCCAAGAGGCTTAACCGCGGCTTTCTTTACAACATTTATATGATCTGCTCTCTTTTTTCACCCAGCTACATGTGTTTCCTTATGCGCCTATTTCCCAGCCAGCACACCGGTTTTATTTTTAGTTTTTTTTTTTAGTTTTTTTTTAATGTTGCGTTGCCTATAAATATAAATGTAACTAATGTAACGAGTCATTTTTGACTGCTCACGTGATCATGCTCGCGTCTCTTCCAAATGAATGGAATCATCAACATCGTCATTTGTACGTGTACGTTGGACAATGCTGTGAGGTCATTTGAACAAAACTAGTATGCATCGTTTAGTCACACATTTTGGGCAAGTGTGCAGACAGGGTGGGAAGTGAAGACATTATATATAGATAAGGCTCTTTAATAGCAATGTACGCCGTATTTAATGAAAATTTTGACAGCGTGACATGTAAATCTTCTACTGAAGGAAAACTGCCATTATTTCATCTGCTGAAGGAAAATTTACTTGAAACTGCAAAACTTGCTAACTGACCAACCTAAATTTACCTGGAAAATATTGCATTGCTTTACTTTCTAGGACATATTCATACTGTGTTAGAATGAGTTAGTTTTGCGGAATTTATATCGAGCAAGTTGCCAACATATCAAACTGAATACGGACGCAGTGGCGTACTAAGGGTAAATGGCACCCGGGGCGACGATGATGGCCCAAATGCCAGAATACGAGGCACGAATTTTTATCAGCTGTTTTGGCGCCGCAAGACCTCTGGCATCCGGGGCAACTGCCCCGTAAATCTCCATCCTCCCCCGTTAGTACGCTACTGTACGGACGACTATAGTATACTATACAAATAGTATATTTATTGATTTCATCTGTAGAGCGCTGATTAAAAAGGCTGGGGTTTTCCGGGGGGGGGGGGGGGCCTTTTTATCCTTTCGCAATTCGATGCATTATTTTACTGTTCATTTACACTGATTCAGCGAATAAGATGATACGACACTGAAAATGCAATCAATATGAATGTTAATCGTTTAATTTTATTCGCTGAATCGATTTCAAAACTCTCTCTCTCGTTCTCTCTCTCTCTCTCTCTCGTTCTCTCTCTTTCTCTCTCTCTCTCTCATTTTAATCAAGATTTTCATCACGTTTATTATTTTGCGTCCGCAATTTTATTTTTCCTTTCATTGCTCATATACATAATGGCATTAGAAAATACGAGCAAATTTTAATGTCTATCTCTTCAGTTTATTTGTTAAGTTATTCAATTTCGAGTTAACGCACCTCCATTCACACCTTTTTTTTTTGTTCTTTCTTTCTTTTTCTCACTGCGATCTAGATTTATTCGACCTGTGACTGGAGACAGAGTCCGACGTCATTAATCAATATCGCTCTTTGTAATACCAGTCCGTGGAATACCAGTTAAACCTTGAGCACGGCTTTACCGTACGTTACCATAATTTAGAACACGGAAAAGATCTGATACGAAAGCCGCCGCCATACAATAAGAGTTCAAAAACCTCTTCGCTGCGGCAACATATTTACACTTTATTGACATAAGGCACTGGAGAAGCATCTCACGTATCTTATATTTTTATGCTGTATGGAATAAGATGTTACCACAGTATTAAGCCAACATGTCAATTCTATTTTATGAGCAAATTGTAGCAATTTCTGTAGTAATAGTATCTTTTTCGTTTTTTTTTTATTTAAAGAGCCTTGGATCAAAATAGGGACAACTCGGGATAAAGCCCATGCTTAAAATATCATCAATCGCGGAGTTCTTGAAAATATCGACTGACTTAAAGAGATATATTTCAATTTTAGAATAGCTCAGAATGTTAAGTTTCGGAACATGAAAACACCTTTTCATCTGGACAATTGAGGATAACATTATGTCGATCATGATGGAAGTGGGATCAAAATTCATGCAAAGGGAAGTTTTAGTTGTTGCCCAACTTTCACATTTCATCAAGGAGAATTTTAACACAGCGACACTTATAAAATATACGGACATAAAATTCAATTACTTCCTTGTAAAACTGCAGAGTGGTGAATGTGTTTCACTTTTATTCGAAACAGAAATGAATTAGTAGGTAATATATGCTATGAATAATCCTGTACTGTAAGCATTGTTATTCAGTATCGTTGGTTACTCTGAACGGTAAAACATTACTTCTTTTACCCACTATTCATTCAGGGGCTTGTAAAGGTTTGGTTTGGTGTTTTACGGCGAAGCAATTGAAGTAAAATGGAGTAAATAACACACCAAAGCAGCAGAGCAGGGTAGGTCCGATTGTAGGATTTGCGAGTCCTGCACGTTAACCACTGAGCCATCGCGTCTTGTAAAGACCAAGTAAGTATTCCATACACGTCGTTTGCCTTTACCATTAAATACAATTGTGTTAGTATTCTATCATCAGGTGAAAATCAGTGCCATTTTATGTGTAATCGAGCTATTTATAAAAGTACCATTACTATATAGTATCTTCATATCTTGAGTTTAGGCAAATATTAAATCGACAAGCCTCCACAGTAATATGATTTATTATTATATATTTCAGAATAAGATATTAAAATATATCAGTGAGAGAAAAATGATATCGCCACAGTGGAGATATCATTTTGGAACTACTTTACTTTCCCTTTTATTAAATAAATCTGCCCTTATGTAAGTTTTTCAAATCTGTATTTCCATATTTATACCTATTTCATTTTTCTTCTTCTTCTTCTGTTCTCTCTCTTTCTCTCTCTCTCTCTCTCTCTCTCTCTCTCTCTCTCTCTCTCTCTCTCTCTCTCTCTCTCTCTCTCTCTCTCTCTCCATCAGGATGAACAGATCTTAAACTGTGGCAAGACTGTAGACCCTCTAGTATACTAGTATATATGTATTTAATCAATAAAGAGGCGCCATTAAAAAATGACTAAAAGCGAACTCCAAAGAACGGAAATGTATTAACTTTTTAATTAGTTTTCCACATGAATCCTGCAAATTATTAGTGACTGAACTTACATGAACTGCTGTTATTCGATATTATGTACCCTATAGAGTATTGTATGCCTTTTACACTCTGTGACAAACGGACACATTTTTAAGAAAAATAAATACTTAAATATAGTAATACAATTGTTTAAGTAGCGATTCTAACTCTCAACACAATAATAATCACGTCTGAAAACGATGCAGAAATCGGGCATTGATAAGTGTTGATTGCAAACAATGAAATTAAATGGCAATCGAAATTTGGGTGCAGCGTCTGTTATCGAACTAGACTACAAGCTTCCCAAGGCCACAAAGTCACGTCTGAATGCAAACATGAACAAAATTAAGAACGAAAATCCACACAAGTAAACTCACAATCATTAAATAAAATTGTTTAAAGATGTTACGCTCTGAAACCTGTCGGATGTGACCTCTCTATGGTCTTCCTACAGTACCCACAGCCCAACAATGTTAATTGTATCAATTCACGCAAGAAATGTGTTAACGAAAATAAAACTCCATTTTTGTTTGACAACAGTCACTAATTTGACAAAATACACAATTTGAAGCATTATTTGTACAAGTTAAATTTGTGAAAGGTCGCTGTCCTAAAATTATTGTAAATTTCGGAACTTCTTTTTATCGATGTAGTAATGCAGCTGTTAATCGCATTGGGACAGAATGGAGAACAAAATCCGTGCAAATGGACGGTTTTTGCCTTGAAAAATATATAATGAACAATCTACGTTCTTTATTAGTAGATATAAGGAACTATTTCAGGAGTGAAGTGGAAACATTTCGTATTGTCACTCGTGACTTCACCACTCGTGACAACATAATGTTTCCTCACTTCACTCGTGAAATATTTCCTTATGTCTACCCACAAATGTTTCTTCTTCTGCTCTCTCTCTCTCTCTCTCTCTCTCTCTCTCTCTCTCTCTCTCTCTCTCTCTCAGGATGAACAGATCTTAAACATTGTCAAGACTGTCGACCCTCTAGTATAGATGTATTTAATCAATAATGAGGCGCATTACCTTATGTCTACGCACAAAACGTATATATCCTCTTTTTTTTTTACTTCAATTAAAAAAAAAAATTACCCATTGTCTGCCACAACTTCTGACTCTATTCCGAATTCCATAGACTCAAGACTTGCCATAGTGCTTGCTATACGCCGACCTTCCGTGTGTTGGAAAAGGAGAGAAAATGATCTGCTTGTGTTATGTCTGAAACAAGAATCTTCTTTAAAATTAAGTCACGAAGCGTGAGCTATGTGATTAGTCAAGGCGATTTGATATCGTATCAGTTACAGGGAATACAGACTCTATATGCAGTAGGACCATTAAACATAGCTATATAGATAATGTCCCAAGTGATTGATTATTTATGATACATTGTATTTAAATCATATATTACCAAATATATTAAACCTTTAAGAACGTTTACATTCTAAAAAGAAATCAATTTTAGTCCCGCTTTGACCCCTATAGACCAGAATGGAATGCCCTAATCATTACAATACCAGGTATTCTACTTATATAGTTTCAAACTGAAAGTAGAGTTTTCTTAGAATATGTATCGGGAAAATTTGTGCTCCCCCATACAGTGAGTAATACTATGGGAATTATCTCAGCACTTTCTTTACTGAAATTAAATGCAGCTATGGTGGATATTTAGTGGATCATTGATTGATCTGAGTCAAGTAAAATCATTGAAAAGAAATATCTGTCTTTTCTTCAAAATGAATCTTTTTTGTTATCTCCCTTTACAACACATGGAAAGAAATAGTTATTTATATTACAAAATAGATGCCTCATACTTCTTTGTTTAAGGTCGCGTGTCGCTAAGTATGACGTAACAGTCACAGGGAAACGATCGCGCACTGGAATACATAGGCCAATAATGTGCAATCAGCGTAAATAAGCCCATTTATTCTTTAGCATTTATGTAACACTCGAAAGTATGACTATAACAAAGATATCTATTTCAATCGATAAGTATCTGTTTTCAACATTCCAATTTCTACATACCCTCGTTCTCGATGACAAAGAAAGCTTGCAACGTTGAAAAACAAGTATTTATCTATTTAAGTTAATACCACTTTATAAGTGTTATTATTTCTTGAGTATGACACTGTATTTTGCGACATTTGTAAAAACATAAATCAACGAATTTGAGTAACGATACACTCGTATCTCACAGAGTGTTATCCCCGACCACAAGGAAGTTGCATAAATGGGGTGGATATATATGCATGAACGGTTTCTACAATTTCATTCCCAATGCTATTTTTCTCCTTTTTTAGAAATACTGCATCTGGCGATTTACTGCTTAACATATAATGTGGCAGGCGACTGTCACTCGTTCCCAGGGCTTACCAACTCTATAGCATGTTTCAAAATTGATCCGCTGCAGTCTCCCCATATGAAAAAAGCACTTATAAGTCGTGTTCCTACAGATTTGGAAGAGCGGATATGATAGTACTAGACACACAATTGTATCCGTCTCAGTTTAGTAAAGAGAGTCCTTTTTATAAAGACTGGCAACGGGCTATAATTATTGCTTAAAAGAACTATATCTGGCCAACACTGAGCAAATTAATCAGTCCACAAAGGTGAAGAAAAAAAAATTACATGACATTTCCCGAGCACACGAAATCTTAAGCAACATTTCGCCAAAGACTAATGTTTTGTTAATTAGATCCATACCATGGCCAGCAAAGACTGCTATCCCAGGTTTCAAAAGTTTAACAGCAATTAAATCTCCCCCACCCCCACCACCCGCATGACTATCATTTCTACACTTCATCATAATTAAATTGCTTAAATTTAAAAAACTGTATTTATGTTACTGCTGTTATTAATATCTTTTATACTTTGCAGAATTAAGGATCTAAAAGATACATCCTTGCCAGTGTCTAATACCACGTTAACATAACATGGTCAGCAGAATGTTTATTACAAAAGTCAGGCTTAAAAGTGTATCAGAAGTCCCTAGATTTAGTGCCCCGAACACATCTTTCTAGAATGTATGTTCCTATAGATTTTTTCCTTTAATTTGTTTACAAATTTCTTCTTTCCCTAAGCCTCTCAATCCGTAACCAGGATGTGTGCCTAGTCTTTAATGAAGCAACGTTTCCTCAAAGATGTCTCAAAGTTTGGTAAGAAAGCAATGTAATATTAAATGCAAAGAAAAATCATTCAATACAACATTCAGTCATACCGGTCACATATAAGTTATGCATGGGAAATTGCCATGTGAATATAGTCAATGGTTCAATGGCCTGGCAGGAAGGAGTTGTCTGATCCTTCTTTGTTACCTATGATCTCGTATTAGTCACATGATCATACATGAATCTCATAGCCAGGCCTACAAAATTACGGTAATCAATACAAAATGTAAAAACGCAGGCCATCCGAAAGTCTTGCAATCATATTTTCTTTTCTTTTTAAATAACATGATTTGTTCTTATTTAATATGAAATAATAAGATTAACATAAATATCCGAGAATATATTGCAAAATTATTACAGTTGCAAACCAATTACACAGTACTAAAAAATACTGAAAAAGATGAATGAATATAATCGTGTTATTTTTTTCATTTTAGTTTGAGACAGTAATTGTCAATTTATTAAGGATATCAAAACCAGAGTGAAACACCAGTATGACTAATCTAAAGAGAGCATATAAACGATGTCTCATGGGAATATCTATTTATGATGCTGCGCGAGTATAACACATCCCACATGTGTGGATATTGTTGTTACACTTTTTGAAAAACATTAAACGTGTATCAAATGTATAAAATGTCTTGTGTCGTTGATGGTAATCTCAGCATTTTAAACACTATGGTTATGGCAGCATCGTACTCCGTTCTCAAAGTGATTGACAAAAAGATAGATCGTCAAAGTTGAGAGGCCTTGTATCTTCGCTATCCCTTTAACATGTTGATTGCTGGACCGAGTGGTTCATGCAAAACGGAATTTGTCAAACGTTTAATCGAGCACAAGTCACACTTGTTTGATCGTCCACCACAACGTATCATCTAGTGTTAAAAAGAGTGACAATCGGTTTACACCTTACTTCAATAAAGTCAAGGAGAATCTATTTCGTTTGTAGAAGGCATTTCTCGCAAAGGACGTCATATCATTTGTACATCCCCTTTGGCGTCTGTCTGAAAAAAACCTCTAAAAACATCATTCATTTCTTTTCTTTCAAAATAGTATTCAACATGACATCCTTTCAATCTCATCCTCCTGTCAAATTGATTCGTGCACTGTATGCCAACAGTCGCAAAATAAATGCACAAGTACGGTCACATTTGTTAGAAGCTAGTCTCAAAGAAGTCTTACTATGGTTTACTTTGACCGCACGTTAATTACTTCAAGGTATCGTTCACATACCCCATCAAACCAAACGCTTTTTTGAAAAAAACATAAAGAAACGTGGCAGATCCAAGAATCGATACTCAAACTAAAAGACAAATAATTTTGAAACGTGGTGGAAGTGGCTTCTATGGTGGATTCATTATTCGTTCAATTTTCAAATGAGTGTTACGACTAGGGGTAAATGTAACAAAAGAAAGGAAGACTCAAACAAGCTTTCAAGATTCACAAAATATAAATTTAATTTCCTAAAATATAAAACTATTTCAAACAAACAAAGTGAAAGAATTAAAATTAACTTACAGTGTAGAATTTGATTAAATAGTCCTAAATTGTTCTATGGAATTCACTGATCCGGAAGTTATCCAAAGTATTCCGAATGAGGACACTAATGTGCTTATGTGCCAACAAGAATCAGTTATAAATTCAAATTTTATTAATTCCAGGTAAATTCCTGTGAATGTAGAATATCACAAAAGTTATAGAAATGTTTCCGATAATTCCAACGGAGCTGAACAATATTTAAATCTTTAAATAGCAGTACTTAATCCCAAATGTGCTGTCTAGAGTTATTTCCGAAGCTGATAACCACAAACAATGAACCAATTTCGTCTATGACTTGACAAAATATAAATTCTGGTCAACAAATGAATCACTCTTTCTGAATCATGAGAACCAGGTCAGAATAATAGTACATTTCTCCACGCGCCAGTCACGTGACGGGGTGAGTTATGTTTTAACGGACATAATTATTAATTTTCCTAGGACAGACGTAATGACTCACGTTGACATTCCGTATACATGTAATTTACCATAGCGTCGGCTACTAAATTTGAGAATTAAAGAATTATAATACTAAGGTCATAAACCAAATAAAACTATATCATAATTTAAAAGATGATACATATTTCATAACATGGGATTATAATGCCGAAGATAAAACAAAAAAAGAAAAATTCCCCAAAAGACGACAGATCAAAACAATGTGTATTGCAGCAAGTCCACACAAGAAAAAGAAAAGCCCGAAGAAGAAAAGTCCCAAGGAAAAAACATCTCCTGCCAGAAAGAGATTGAACGCGTACTTCTCCAGGAAACCACCTCGCTCAGTGACAGTGTCCCTTGCCACTACTACTACTTCTACTTCTTCTTCGCCCTTCATGATGATGCATGCATAACCTGATTTAACACCCGTGTTTCTTCATTTGATGAAGAAATGGAAACCCATTTATAAAGGATTTTCTACATCTCCGGCGGCATCGACGTCTTCTTCTATTTTAGCGACTGCTGCTGCAGCTAAACAAGATGCCTCTCCTAAGGCAAAAGTACAAGACAGAACAGGTGTGTTACAAAGTTTACTGCATTTATCCAAACAAGAATTGTCACGATTTAGTCCTCATCGTCGAGTGATGCCCTGAATCAAGTTGATACGACGTGCCGGCAATCAGTGGAGACGAATTCCAGTATAAAAAAGAAGTGTGGGATAAGATTCACTTCAGTGTTTTTGTTCCTGAAACAAAAGTTGTCTCCAAGAAGTGCACACCACCCTCCTCGTCGTCCCAAGACACAACCTTCCTCCAAGAAATGGAAAAGAGAGGGACTCCATCCTCGCTTAGCTAAACATTGGGATGTTTTGTCAGTACTTACTAAATCCAATCGCGATGCGAAAACAAATCCTTCAAAAAGTACCCAAAGACATCATCGATACTGTGTGTGAATGTTATTTGAACGTTTTGAAAGGAACGGTACCTTTGTCCAAGATACAGAAACAGCGATTAGGAAAACATCGGAATGTTCTTCGCCAAATGGTAAAAAAGAAAATACCCATTAGTCAAAAGAAAAAATGCTGGTTCAACGAGGAGGATTTCTACAGATCCGGATAGGACCGTTGTTAAAAGTGGCTGCTCCTATGTTAGGATTGATTGCGGGACCACTTTTAGGAGGAGTTATGAGATGAAATGGAAGAAGACAATAAATACACCCTTTTCTGGAAAGACATCACACTTGTACCTTTGGATCGTATGGAAGAACGAAATCTCACTTTAGTTCCATACCAACGTACGATGGAATTCCATCGTTGGTACGAATAACGGATACCTCATTTACCTCCGAATCCTAATATCACCAATATGTCACAGTTACAACAAGAATTACAATCGTTGATGGATCGAAGCGATTTGTCAGAAACAGAACAATCACCAAGTATTGCAGCGTCTTCAACTCTTTCACCAGAAAGCTTTAGACGAAAGAGCTAAACCTACCCTGAGAGATTTCAATACTATCACGAAAAGCGAAGAAGCTTCCACCAAGACAGACACAGCCACATGGATGGAAGACGAAGACACACGAGAAGTGTTTCAAGCTCCGTCTGCTCCAATACCTACTAAGATTGCAGTCTCCTTCTTGACACCTTTCCCTACTCCCAAACAAGAAGAAATGAAAGTTTGAGTCAAAAAGATGACGTCGACACCTTCTTCCGCAGAAGAAAAAAAGAAAGAAAGGAAGACAGAAGTGAATGAAGACATCAAGAAAATCAGCTTTGACGCAAGGAAAAGAATTTCTTCAAAACGTCCTCATCGACAAACAAAGTCTAAAAGAAGCCTTCATGAGAGCAGGAATAAATGTGTTGCTTCAAAACGGAAAAGACCTTTTGGGTCGCCGAGACACCCCTATTATTCGCTTCACGCTTCTGGCCAAGGTATTACTTCTTCCTCTACGTCACAGCAAGAACGAAGCAGAAAGAGACGTCAAAACCCCGTCAGATGTCAAAAAAACACGTTCAGAAAAAAAAAGAATAAAAGACAAAGAAAAGAAGCGGTCAAAAAATTTAACGTGTTTGCTTACTAACTGAAAAAGGAAAGAAAGCACCACCCGATACAGAAGAGCACGGACATGAAGACAGCCATCTAGAAGACGTCCTGCGCGAGGAAATTATGAGAGAAAAAGAAGACTGGGATTATTATCCAAACACATACCTTACAACACCCGCTTTTTCATTACTACCCAACAACAAAAAGCGTAGAAGTGTTTATATACGCACCCTATACTTACAGGCACACAAACATACTATCCACACAAGGGTAGGAAGTATTTATAGACACACTACTATACCCACATCCAAACACAAGAGAAGGGCTAAAGGGGTTTTAAGTTTTAGTTGTAAACAACATAGATATACACAAAAACATGCACACAAAACATACACGAACAAAACTCTTTTGGCAGATAGGATTAGTATATCTCCGTCCAAGAGATGTGGGTGCCCCTGAAAAGGGCCGTTGGGTTTCTGCTACCACTCCCTCAGCAGTGGTCTCACCCCCACCCACCACCCACCCGGGTCTGGCGTCGCAGGCCTCACATCTCGGAGGGAGTGGTAGCAGAAACCCAATGGCCCTTTTCAGGGCCACCCACATCTCTAGAAAAGAGAGACACTAATCTGTGCTATCAAATTACAGGGTTCCAAACATTATTATCTCCCTTTAGATCCAAAACCTCAAATACCAATAACTTAGCTAAACTAGAAGAAGGAAATCTGGTGCATATACCAGTCCCTGGTATTTTTATCGAATATTTCATACATGTGTTTCAATAGTGATGGGAAATTCAAGATACAAGCATAATGTACATGTCTAATACAAGCAAATAAATCCACAATACGTCATACGAAAGATGTACATAAAACTGCAAATAAAAATACGTACAAAATTACTTGAAGAGTTGTACCAAAGTTGCTACCTGAATGTAAGGTCAAAACAACCTGTTTGTAGAGAGGCTTCACGCATGTAAAGCTATTGAAAAGAAGCCCTTGATATGCAACATTTGTATTATTCAATAAACTATACCCACCTCTTTTATACCATACTTAGCGTTCAAAACAGAAGAGAACGGTTGTGCAACTCACCACAGATCCTGTTATAGTGACATCGAATTACGACAAACCGAATTGGAAGTTACGTGCATATAACTTCAGTAGATACATAGATATAAGTCAAACATTTATCATGAAGATGATTAGTTCAAACAAGAAACATTTCATTACAGCAATATGTGTATTTCATCATCGCAGTCGCAAGTCTTGCGACAATATGTGCAAGCAAATCATAAACTGATGTATGCATTAATTGTGATTTTACACGTATATGCCTTCTTGACTTCATAAATTTTAGTGGGTATCAAATTCCGCGCTTTTGCAACAAACAAATAATTTCATCAGTGTATGAATTCGTGTATATGCCTCTGATTGTGATGGGGTGCTGTTGCCTTCATAGATACATAATTGTTCGTTGGCTCCTTATATTCGCAGTTTGTAGCAAACAACTGAATCCACGAAAACCTTGTACAACACAAATAATAGTCAATTCAGTACAAGTTTTCCCGGCAGGATTTACGGGAAAACTCTTAACACTTGCTCATGGCTTTGTAGTTATACTACAAATAATTTACAGCTCCGTGGTTCATGAACTAGTATTATGAGAGAGAGAGAGAGAGAGAGAGAGAGAGACCCAGCTGACACACAACGTTTCTGCAACGTTGCTGTAAGGTTGTGATTTGGTTAAATGCGCAACTAACGTCGGGGTAACGTTACTGAAACATTGCACATACACCTAATCTAAATCGTTCTCCAAGCTCAAAAGTATGCAGACTTTAAAAATAACGCGTATATGTAATTAATATAACACTTTACACAGCAAATGGTGTCATTTATACATGGATAATATGTTATAACGTCATACCGATGTTGTTTTAACGGACAAATCTGAGGGGGAACCATTATTGTGTCATACTTTGTTCAGTGTTTTTTTCTAAAATAAATAAATGATTGAAGCTTGCAACCTGTGTCAGAAATGTTTTTTGTATTTTTTGGTCAGCTTGTATGTTCACAAACATGAGCTTTGACTTATCAAACTTTACGTAACTGCCAATTGAAGTTTCTAGCTCTTCTTGTACCTGCTGGACCGGACGGTGGATGTAATATATGTGCTGTTTTCAATTGTTTTGAAGCGTCAAGTTATGTACATAGATCAATTAATCTATAATTAGCATCGAGAGTTATAGAAAATAGCGTTTCCGTTATGATAGTGAGGTTATTTTCGGTTGATAGCGCTACGGAAGTTGTCTTGCACTTGTAAACACCTTGCGAGGTGGCGGCATTTTCAAATAAAGAACGTATCTGCCAAATTTCTCTATACACGGCATGGTGTAAATTCTTTGTGTATATATGTGACCTTTAACTGACTCGAACAGATATGTGTGTTGATATAAACAAATTATATGAGTAAGCTGAAAAGGGTCATTTCTGCATATAAAATGGGAGAGGATGTGCCGTGGAAAAATGCCTTGATTTAAAGAATGTTGAAAACCGCATGCTTTTAGATCGAGGCGTAAGATTTATCGTTCCTGACTAGTATTGAAGAATATTTAGTGTAATACAATAAAATGGAATAAAATAAAAGAGAAATAGAAAGGAAAATAAAATTGGTTATGTTTTAGACATGTATACATGCTGATGTTTATAAACGATACTTCGAAGTTGGTAATTGCAAATATTAATATCACATATTAATGTAAAATATGATAAAATAGATGTAAACGTAATTATATGGTAAATCAATCATTCTGGATATAATTATATATTCAGAACTGAAAGAAAGTAAATTATAAGTCAATATTCGGTAAATATGTTTTGAATAAAATTAATAGACTATTTTATGCATGGTCTATTGAAAAAAAAAGCTGATGCTGCGAAATGATAATAGTGAGACTGATAACCTTAAAGTGATCCATGGATAGTAGACTTCAATAAACCCCTTAGAAAAAGGCTTATCAAGTAAGAAGTTACAGAGAAATAAGCTAATTATGTATTGGAATTTTCAATTAGTTTATATAAAGTAACTGGTGCTACAGTGTTTACAACTTCCCAAATCTACTTGAATCATTACTTAATTTGCATATGTTAGATTTTCAGGCATTATGCTAAAAAATCTAGCGCCGGATTTTTTTTTTTTTTTAATTTCAATAATCGTAAGTTGCAAGCTGTATGTATTATTGTAAATATGATAGTATTTCTGATGGTCAATGGCTGACTTCAGTATTTAGGGATTATGGATTACCCCAATTGTAGTATGCATGATTAGATAAGAAATCAACATATATATATATATATATATATATATATATATATATATATATATATATATATATATATATATATATATTGTTACGACTCTATGGTCTAAGAAAAATGTAACAGAAAGAAAGTGAAACCAACAAATCATGTAAAAAATCAACAAGCAATTTATTACTAGATAATTAAAATGAAAAATCAAAAAGTCACTTACAGTAATGTGTTTTGAAATCCTAATAATCAAATAAGAATGATTGTTCTAATCACAAGTCCTAAATATAGAATGTTCCGAATTCACGGCATGGTCCTTGAATGTTATGATGTGCCAATGGTCTCCAAAGTCCTGATGTACTAGTAATCTTGATGTGCTGATGTCAAAATGAAGTATTCCAAAATCTCTGAATAAGTTCACATAAATTCCAAAATCATCAATTAAAAATCCAAAATCCAAAAGTTTATGATCACTGTTATAATCCAATGAATATTTAAAATAATTCCTCTCTTAGAATTTGGAATGAATTTTCACAACTGTAATAGTTCTTTACAAGACTGATGGTAATGTCAAAACTGAAAAAATGTCCACCAAACATGGTATATATAAAGATTGGTCACATGACAGAATGTTCTAGAATGTGTGTCATCTTAATGGAATTTTACTTGTAAACAAAAATCAACCTTGACCTTCAAATTGAGAAAACATTATATAGATCAAAACAACCTAATTCAAGGACACTAGTTAAACATGTTTTTCCTGATAAACATTAAGATTTAAGCAAATATTAAAGTGAAGAAACATTTATAATTTCCTAAAATATTTATAATATTATATAAACATCATACATAACACCTCCCTTCATAAAGAAAAAGAAAGATTTATGTAATAAAGCTTTCTTTTGAATATACATCTAATACTATAATAACAAAAATTACATAAGAACATGTTTTATGATACTGGACTTAATTACATCAAGCAATATTACATTTCTAGGCACGTGAGAGTGCAGCTGCAATCACATTGTCTTTTCCCCTGATGTGTTTGATGTCAATGTTATATTCCGGCAATATCAAACTCCATCTCAACAATCTCCGATTTTTATCTTTCATTTTGTTGATGAAAGTAAGGGGATTGTGATCACTGTGCATAATAATTGGAGAAAGAGCTGAGGTAACATACACTTCAAAATGCTGTAAAGCCAATATCAAAGCCAAACATTCCTTCTCAATTGTGGAATAATTTTTCTGGTGCTTGTTTAGTTTTTTTAGAAAAATAACACACAGGGTGATCCACACCACTTTTGTCTTCCTGAATCAATACTCCACCAACCCCTACATCACTTGCATCAACAGATAATTTAAATGATTGGCTGAAATTTGGTGCAGAAAGAACTGGTGCATTCTTAAGCATGGCCTTTAACTTGTCAAAAGATTCCTGACACTTGTCAGACCAATGAAATTTGGTTTTCTTACTCAATAAACTTGTCAAAGGTTCAGCAATTTTGGAAAAATTGGAACAAAATTTCCGATAATATCCAGCCATACCTAGAAATGGCATCTGTTGTTTTTTACAAATTGGAACTTGAAATTCAGAGATAGCTTTGACCTTAGCTTCTATAGGTTTAACTTGACCTTGTCCCACAATATGTCCTAAAAATGTAACACAAGCATGGCAAAACTCACTTTTGCTCAAATTAATTGTCAGATTCGCATCGCTGAGTCGATCAAAGAATTTTCGAATGGTTTCCAAATGATCTTCCCAGGTGTTGTTGTAGATAATGGCGTCATCGATATAAGCGTCACAATTATCAAGACCAAATGTTATCATGTTCATCAGACGTTGAAACGTTGCAGGCGAATTTTTCATTCCAAACGGCATGACTTTATATTGATAAAGTCCATCTGGAGTTACAAATGCTGAAATTTCTTTTGCCCTTTCCGTCAGTGGAATTTGCCAGAATCCTTTTAAAAGGTCAAACTTGGTGACATATTCCGCATTTCCAATTTTATCAATGCAATCGTCCATTCTTGGGATTGGAAATGAATCAGTTTTGGTGACACTGTTGACTTTTCTATAGTCAGTACACATACGGAACATATTATCTGGCTTGGGAACAAGAATACATGGTGAACTCCAGTTACTTTTACTTGGTTCTATGAAATCATTCTCCAGTAAATACTGAATTTCTTTCGTCAGATAGTTGTTTGAGAGGATTCATCCTATAAGGATGCTGTTTCACAGGCGCAGAATCTACAATCTCAACGTCATGATAAATTTTACTTGTTCGTGTTGGAACATCAGGAAACAAGTGCTCATATTCATGTAATAGCTGTTTTAGTTCATTTCTTTCCTGTTGTTGTAGATGTGAAAGTTTCTGGTCTAGGTTGTTCAATATTTCTGAATTCCGAAGATTGGTTATACCAGAGTCACTATAGTCTGATTGTACTGCATCGTTGATATCTTCACTGTGTGGGACAGGTACAACTAAATTAACAGAATAATTAGGTGGGCTATCTCTGTCAAAATATTCCTTTAACATATTTATATGACAAAGTTGTTTCTGTTTCCGTCTCCCAGGAGTGTTAATGATATAATTTAAGTCATTTACTTTCTTTTCAACGGTATAAGGACCATAAAATTTAGCCTGAAGAGGATTTTGAGGTATGGGAAAGAGAGCCAGAACTTTGTCACCAGGTTTAAAACTCCTTTCCTGTGAATTTCTGTCATACCTTAATTTCATTTTTGACTGGGTAGTGTGAAGATTAGTTCTTGCTACTTCACAGGCCTTTGACAACTTGTATTTGAAATCAGAGACATAATCAAGAAGATTAATCTTTGAATCTTCATTTGAAAGAAGTTTCTCTTTCAATAATTTCAATGGTCCACGGATAGTATGACCAAAAACTAGTTCAAAGGGACTAAAACCCAACGACTCTTGAACTGATTCCCTAACAGCAAACAACAACAAATGAACACCCTCATCCCCATCCTTTTCTGTATCAAAGCAATATGATCGAATCATATTCTTCAAAGTTTGATGAAATCTTTCCAAAGCACCTTGACTTTCAGGGTGATAGGCAGAAGATTTAAACTGTTCAATGCCTAGTTCATGCATAACTTGCTGGAAAATTCCAGACATAAAATTTGACCCTTGATCCGACTGGACAGATTTGGGAAGGCCAACAAGTGTAAAAAACTTCACCAAAGCTTTCACAATAGTTTTAGTTTTTATATTTCTCAGAGGAATTGCTTCTGGAAATCTTGTAGATGTACACATGATGGTCAACAAGTATTGGTTGCCTAACTTGGTTTTAGGTAAAGGACCAACACAGTCTACCATTATTCTACTAAATGGTTCATCAAATGCAGGAATAGGTTGCAAATGAGCCTTAGGTATTTTCTGATTGGGTTTTCCTACCGTTTGACAAGTGTGACAAGATCTGCAGTATTTAGAAACATCACGTTTGAGTTTCGGCCAATAAAAATGATTCAAGATCTTGTGATAAGTCTTACGGACTCCTAAATGACCAGCCAAAGGAGTTTCATGGGCTAAATTAAGAATTTCCTGTCGATATGACTTAGGAACAACAATTTGATAGCTCACTGACCACTCGTCACCAGCGGGTACATCAGGTGGTCTCCATTTCCTCATAAGGACCCCATTTTTCACAAAGTAACACACTGGAACTTGTGTGGCTTCAGTTTCACTAATAGCCCTCTGAAACAAACAAGATATCTCGGGATCTTGCTCCTGTTCAACGACAAGGGATTGTCGTTTGTCATCCTGATTAGAACAAAGAGAATGAGTTGCCAAAAGAGGATCACTGTGATCAATACCGTTTGATTGATCAATACCTGAGGCAAAAGTGACCTCTTCAAAAGACTGACCAATACATGTGTCAGCTAAAGGAAAAATATCCTGATCAACATCACTCTCAAGAGCTATTTTTGCCATAGCTCTAGTAACTGCACAAGCAGGGTACAAATCAGGGATTTCAGTTTCGACAGGATCAACTTTCTGATCCAAACAAGGCTTGTCAGTTACAAGTGGATTAACCACAACCTTATCTCCAGCTAGGTCATTGCCTAGTAATAAATGAACACCTTCTATGGGTAAAGAAGTCACTGCCCCAACAGTCACAGGTCCAGAAACTAAGTCTGATGCCAAATTTACACAATGAAGAGGAACATTTACAAAGCCGCACTCTACTCCCTGAACGAGAACACTTTCACTTGAAGAAGACTCCTCAGACAAAGGTAAAGTACCTGATAATAAAAGACTCTGAGAAGCTCCAGTGTCCCTTAATATTTTAATTGGGATAGGTTTGGCAGAATCACCAATAAGTGATATAGAACCTTCTGACATGAATGGTTCATAAGCCTCCAAAATAGAATCAGACTGGGGTTTGTTTGACCCAACAAATGTATTGCTTTCAATACAAGACCGTGACCTTGACCTCGTAGAAATAAGAGCATTTGGAAAAGCTCTGTCTTTTCTCTGTTGCTTATTTTTCAACTTGAAGCAATCAGAAATAACGTGCCCTTTCGTTTTACAATAAGTGCACGTAGGAAGATATAAGGATTTCTGATCAGTCTTATCAGATGTTTGATTCCTAACAGTTGTGCTGTTGTGAAATTTGGAAGTACTCGAATGAGATTGAAATGGTTTTTTACCAGAAAACTGCTGAGAGGACGACTTATTGCCAAATGAAATTTTGTGAGTCAAGGAATAATCATCAGCCATACGAGCAGCATTTTCCAAAGTTTCCACATTCTGCTCGTCAAGATAGGTTTTAACATCACTATGGATGCACCTCTTGAACTCTTCAATTAATACGAGCTGTCGGAGGTTATCATAACCTTGATTAACTTTCTTGGCTAAGCACCACCTATCAAATAGTTGTTCTTTATCCCTTGCAAATTCGACATGAGTTTGTCCAGTTTCTTTTCTACAATTCCTAAACCTTTGTCGATATGCCTCTGGTACCAACTCATAAGCTTTCAAGATGTACTCCTTAACCACATCATAATCGGTGCTTTGTTGTACTGACAGTGAAATGTAGACTTCACGAGCTTTGCCAATAAGTACACTTTGTAATAACAAAGTCCAATGCTCTCTGGGCCATTTCAAGTTTTCAGCAATTTTCTCGAAATGAAGAAAGTATTTATCTACTTCTTTTTCCTGAAAAAGGGGGTACTAACCTAATATATCTAGTAACATCAAAACCTGAACTTGTTTTTGAAGGAGTGGAGTGTGCTCTGTTTGCCAGTTCTAATTCTCTTAACTTAAATTGCATTTCCCTTTCTTCTCTTTGCATCTGCATTTGCCTCTCTTCTTTCTCTCTCTCTCTCTCCATCTGCATTTGCCTCTCTTCTTTCTCTCTCTCCATCTGCATTTGTATCTGCCTCTCTTCCTTCTGCATTTGTATCTGCCTCTCTTCTTTCTCTCTCTCTCCATCTGTATCTGCCTCTCTTCTTTCTCTCTCTCCATCTGTATCTGCCTCTCTTCTTTCTCTCTCTCTCTCTCTCTCTCTGAATCTGAAGCTTTGCCAATTCTAAATCCATCTGGTTCTTTAACTCTAATTTTCATAATTTCCTGTCAGAACCAGATACAGGCTTTCTCTTCAAACTTAAAGCACTGCTATCAAAAATTCCCTTTCCTACTAAATACTGAATTAAAATAATCTTTATCTCCTGTTTTGTCAATGATACTTTTGCCTCAGATAGACTGTATTTTCTGGCAAGCTCGAGCAACTCATCCTTTCTCATGCACTCTAACCCCTCCTGGGTAGGTTTTGAAATGAAATTCTGAACATTAGATGCCATTGTAAATGCTTGTTGGTTTCACACACAAAAATTTCTCTATTAAAAATATTTGCGAAAGACAAAAAAATTCCGAGACAAAATCAATATGAATTTCAAAAATAACTTTAATATCTCTAATATGCTTTAAAGAAATTCAATCCCGGAACGACCCCAATTTCTGTTACGACTCTATGGTCTAAGAAAAATGTAACAGAAAGAAAGTGAAACCAACAAATCAAGTAAAAAATCAACAAGCAATTTATTACTAGATAATTAAAATGAAAAATCAAAAAGTCACTTACAGTAATGTGTTTTGAAATCCTAATAATCAAATAGGAATGATTGTTCTAATCACAAGTCCTAAATATAGAATGTTCCGAATTCACGGCATGGTCCTTGAATGTTATGATGTGCCAATGGTATCTAAAGTCGTGATGTACTAGTAATCTTGATGTGCTGATGTCAAAATGAAGTATTCCAAAATCTCTGAATAAGTTCACATAAATTCCAAAATCATCAATTAAAAATCAAAAATCCAAAAGTTTATGATCACTGTTATAATCCAATGAATATTTAAAATAATTCCTCTCTTAGAATTTGGAATGAATTTTCACAACTGTAATAGTTCTTTACAAGACTGATGGTAATGTCAAAACTGAAAAAATGTCCACCAAACATGGTATATATAAAGATTGGTCACATGACAGAATGTTCTAGAATGTGTGTCATCTTAATGGAATTTTACTTGTAAACAAAAATCAACCTTGACCTTCAAATTGAGAAAACATTATATAGATCAAAACAACCTAATTCAAGGACACTAGTTAAACATGTTTTTCCTGATAAACATTAAGATTTAAGCAAATATTAAAGTGAAGAAACATTTATAATTTCCTAAAATATTTATAATATTATATAAACATCATACATAACAATATATATATATATATATATATATATATATATATATATATATATATATATATATATATATATATATATCTTGATACATGGGACGACATGTCTCCAAATCAAAAGTTTTGATTACATATTGTATGATAACAGGAGCAGTTATCCCTTAAGGAAAATCTTTGGAAATATCAAGGATCCAGCAGGAGAGTATACGGAAAAAATACTTTCAATGCACAGCGAAACACTACAAAAATTAGAGGATATTTGCCGGAGGGAGGAAGATAATCCAGAACTCTTCAAGAAGCTGGTCTTTTAAGGTCTTTTTTTATAGATATGGAATAGTTCAGCTGTTTGCAAACCTTGTTTACAGTTTTGAACCATAATATACGCAATGCAGGTGTCTTATAATATATTCATTATTACATGTAGTATGCCACTCCAATCCAATATTAGAGGAATGCCATTCAGAGCTGTACAATTATGTTTTTCTGCAGCCACTTGTTCGGGACAAGTGACATTTAAAAAGTGACTTGTCCTGGCCACATTTTTACTTATGCTATTTTTCTCGTTCCTATTTCTTCATTTTCCAGTGTATAAGGTCTATAATGCTGTATAAGGGCAGGATATGTAATTATATGGATACGACTGGATTGTATTCTTCATTACTAGGTACTTGATTATGACCGCAATGTAAGAACTGACCTTTAATTTTCGGGGGGGGGGGGACCTGGGGCCGGCAATTTTCTTTCGAGCCATAGTATTTATTTCTCTTTCACCTCAAGATTCATTTTTTAAAACTAATATAACAAGGTTTCATTTTTATAAATCAGAGTAAGAATATTTTTTTGAAGTTATTTGAGGGCAGTAATTTTTTTTCGAAAAAATCCCAGGTTTTCCCCATGTACCTCCAGTCCCACACCGAAAATTGAATGGTCGGCCCCTATTTTTGCAATGTCTTTTATGTGCCATATGCTGGATATTCATGCAGTTTTTGTTTTTAAAATGATTAATCTGTTCAATTTACTGTTTTAGTTGCTTTTTTTGTCAGAATCAGTTATTTTTTGGTTGTTTTTCTTCTTTTTTTTGTTTTGGTTTGAACTATCAAACGTAAAATAGAGTTTCTTATATTGTGTGCAAGTCCCCCTCCTACCTCCAACACACACACACACACACACACACACACACACATCATAGCAGAGAAGTGTTCCAAGTCAATGAAGGGAAAATAAATATTGCTAAAAGCGTCAGACAGGAAAAAAAATTAGGTTGGGCAGGTTCAAATATACCTGAATATATCACATTTTGTTACATCTGATACGATTATACGGAATATATCACATTTTGTTACATCTGATACGATTATACGGAATATATCACATTTTGTTACATCTGATACGATTCAAGAATGTACTAAACAAAATATCTTAGTTCAGTATGTCAATCGGGAAAAATGGCTGCCGCCATTATGCCCGCATCACTAAAATACCAATAAATTTTCCTGTCGGGATATTGATCTAAGATATTGTGTCCAGTGCATTCTCAAATCGTATCAGATGTTCAAAAAAGAAATGTGATATGTTCCGGCCGATTGGACCCTGTTGAACCTAAATTTCCTTCCTGTCGGCAACTTTTTGCCATATTTATTTTTTGTATGCTTCCCGAAGGTGACTAGGAATTCCTTGAAGTTCTTAAAGGACACTTAATTTTGTCCCCATATACAGGGGAGAATACATGTCCAGCTGTAAATAAATAATATTAATTTTATTATATGAAACTAAATTGATTTAAATTTCTTACTCCTAATCTGTCTAAATTGATTATGGAAGACCTAAGACCTCTAATCGGTCTACAATCTACGTACTTATTTTTAAAACACGATATCGTGACTATGCAACAATTCACATACCGTCAGGACTCTAACTCTTTCGAAAATCACACAGTTTGGTCAGATAAAAGAATTACTCAGATACAACAATGATCTTGAATCTATTCCAAAATTTAAACAAAAAAGATTTGAACAGAGGAATCTATACGTAGAGATTTTATGATCGAGTTTCCAGCAAAGCAAACCAACTGATTAACGATTTGACGTTCTTTATTGTATTCCAATCACGATAAATAAAGTCATTCTTTGCCTGCGAACTACTGTCTTTTGCCGATGTTTGTAAAGTTAATATATTAGCACTTTTTCTTGCTGAAAAAAAAAAATACTTATGCACTGTTCGACAAGGCGTATCAATGTGGCCTTAAGCATGTATCACTATCGGATTTGACGCACCATTGATGCCCTTGTGTCTGGTTATACTTATCCTTTCCGGGCAGTACCCAAAACCAATGACTCTCTACTTGCGTATCGTTTGTGAATTGACTTGAAAACATGGAATCCAGTTGCTCAGAAGAGAGAAGCTTTACAAGTAGAAAAATTAGACGTGTTCCCATGCTCTAATACATATTATTCATTCAGTGCGATAGAAATAACGATACACGCAAGGAGGATTTCTCAGCTCGTCTGTTTCATAGTAAATGCGTGTATTCTCATTTGCGTATAAATCAAAATATGGTTCAGAATCTGAGTAATTTCACGTAATTACCTGCCAAAGATCTGATTGTTCCTTTATTCCTCAAAAATTACAGCTATTATAATGAACAATTCGCTCATTCATTTTGCATCAGCTGATCGGGAGCGGACACAGCAACAGAAAAGGATTAAGTAAAGCTACATCTGCAAAGTTAAAATATTTAGTGAGGTTTTAGGTAACTGCGAACGTAACGTAGCAAACATACATCTTTTTAAATTTTCTTTTAAATCAACGTTGCCGATCTCTCAAGAGTGTTGAAACCTACGTACTTCGGTTTCAGGCTTCAAAGACCCCCTGGGGATTAGGCAAAAATTCATACCAGAAAATGCACATATGATTCTTATATTCAATACTCAATTCTTGATTGCACGTTAATAATAACACAATTAAGATTTTAAAAAATGCGGAGTTAAAAGAGGACGGTACCGGAAAAAGTTGGTGCATAAATCTTGCGAATGAAATTGGGACTTTTTATTTTCATTTTCAACTTTGAAAAATTGCACTTGCCTGGAACTAAACTCTCGCCATCTATCACTTGTCAGACAGAAAATATTACTAGCAACGTATATTTAAATGAAGGGAAAAGGCACTATGTTTTTGTTCATACATGTACTGCAGCTATATACATGTAAAATAACTTAAGACCAATTTCAAAGAAATTGTTTGACAAATACTCAATTAATTGTTGATGAAAGTTAGAAAAATGGATCTCGCTATTGTGGTGAAACTTATTTTTTTTTTAAGTATTTGTAACTCTTGCAAGAGCCTATCTGAGAAACAATGGTAAGGCCAAGGCCAATGAAGTCGAAGAAGCAATATCAATGACTCTCAAGTATGCCCCATGCCAAGTTTAATATTACTAGCCACATATATTTAAACGAATGGAAAACACCAGTTTCAAAGGAAGTGTTTGACAAATAACCCACTAATTAAATAAATGCAGGATGAAATGATGAATTACGTCCCGTGCAAAATATAAACAACACATGGCAACTTCGAAAAACAAGATTTTGTGATGTTTTTATTGGTTTATCAGAACTTTTTGACAAGCAGAATGTAATTACCGATTACACAGCTCGCCTCAACGAAGCTTTTTGTAGTCTCTGGCTGCCATGCAGAAAATAAGTTAATACCAAAGTGTTCATGACCTGCAAAATGTTGGCCATTGTGACAGGGCATAAAGTACATAAAACAATAAAGAACATTTCTTTCTGTGATATTAAAGCAGAGAAACCATAATGAGTTGATAAAAACCAAAGAATATTTTTGTCTTGTTATAATTTTTTTTTTTAAATCATCGTTAATAAAATCAGTATCAGAAACTGCTATTATTGTCCATCCTAGAAGTCAGAATTTTCCAGGTGGAAATCACAGACTGTCAGTACTCCAGGAGAGACAGCCAATATGACCACTGTTAAAAGCACAGTTCATGCATCAGTAATTATCTTGACTAGCCACTGCAGCTGAAATGCATGCAGTCTACCCTTCTAATACCTACTCAATCACGTGTACAATACACATTTTATACCGACTGAGAGTAACCTATCACAGTATAAATGTCTAGTCATAAATGTGAAATGTTACCATTGAATAAACATTTATTCATATCTTCAACTGCACTGTCATAAAAATACATCTGTGAGCTAAACACAAATAATTAATATGTTAGTAAAGCATAAAATGTAGGTCACAGTGACCTTTTGGATGCAAGGTGTAGTACTAACAGAGATGTGTCCAGTTATCAAACTTCATAACTCTAAAATGAACAGTACACACGAAATTAACTTAAAACATGAAATCTCAACAAAGTCATATGAAATATACCTCAAAAAGTTTCATTTTGCAATAAGGGTGAAGTAATTGTCAAGATAATTCCCTTCATCAAGTTTCATGGGTCTAGGAAGGAAAGTTTGCATATAACATGCCAAAATCCATGTGGTCAGAAGATAAACAAAGCAACTTAACCAAAGCCAGTAAAAGGTGAAATATACGTCACAGTGACGTTCATTTATTTTCAGTGTGGTACAAACATAGGTGTATTGAAACCAATTAATTGTGCGCATAACTGATAGTTTTGTACTGACACTTTTTTTTTAACCTGGTAACGAAATGCAGCTAACATGCAATTTATACTCCGAAGTCCTGCTGTTACAAACTTTTCTCCATAAAGCCAAGAGAAATGAATACAAGGATTATATCAGAGTTCTAATTTCTCTTTTGATCTGATATATCCATGTACTGCAATGGCATTATGTTTCATCTTGGATTTCATATTTGTGCTCTCACATCGAAGTCAAGTCTTTACCTTACTTGATTCTGAAAATTTTCAGTATTTCATGTTTGCATTCAGTAATTTTGTTTAGCTATTCCTCTTTTTACATAATATTAACAATATCACTATTTAAAGTGACCTAACTAACCCTAATGATTTAAAAGTCACAAAAGTAGTTACCAACGCATTTTACTGCAAGATATGAAATGGCTGGAACACTTAATAAGAAGCATTCTTACACATGAATTGCAGTAGGGAAATGTGCCCTTGACAGACAAAACAGAAAGTGATTCAAGTTGGTGTCATTTGTTAAGGCCATATGCAAGCAATATCAACGTGATGCTTAGTCTAGGGACAGAACATTGCAACTGTTAAATTTAATGGCAAAATTCTTTCATAGTAACGCTTTTAGAACAGCCAGAAAATGTCAGAAAAAATGTCAGTAATACCCATTTATGAATGTCATTCTAAGATGTGTATAGTGCCAGACACAATTTTTTGATTGTACACCAAATGTGTTCAATTTGTTAAAGGGGCATTTCACACACAGAATTATCCCCTATATGGTTAGAAATTAAATGTATAATCACACCATGTCCTGCAATTAACACCTATTCCAAATAGTGCTAGTAGCATCCTTTGTCAGGTAAAGGAATGTGATGGTAGTAGTAATGGTATGGCTCTACAGTTTGTGACTTGTGAATTATTTCCTATAGGGTTATTAACTAAACTTATAATCACACCATTTCCTGTCCTTAACACCTATTCCAAATGTATACCTGATGGCGCTAGTAGCATCGTTTGTTGGGGGGGGGAGGGGATGTGATAGCGGTAAGGCTCTACAGCTTGCGACTTCAGAGGTACCAGTTGCATCACATGTGTTTCCTGATTATGAAATAACAAAGCTGAAAATTGCATGTAACTTTATTCTGATAAAAACGAAAGCAAACTTTCATTTGAAAACAAGTCAATAAAAGTAAATCATCAAATAGCTTGAAAATAGACGCTCAATTTACATCAAATCAACCAAAATAAATACTAAATACTTAAAATAAAAAAATGTAAGAAATCCATTTTGGACGGAAGAGCTGGACAATAATTCAAGGTGATATTAAAATATGCTGTTGCACTGTGCATGGAATTGCAACTTTAGAGGCACCAGCTGCATAACATGTTTCTTTATTATGAAATAACAATGTTGAAATTGTATGCAACTTTATTCTGATAAAAATGAAAACAAACTTTCATTTGAAAACAATCCAATCAAATGTTAATGATCAAACAGCTTGAAAACAGATACACAATTATATCAAATGAATACACAAATATTAAACACTTACAAAATAAAACAGTAAGAAACCTATCTTGGACCAGGGAGCTAGACAATAATTCAAGGTGATATTACAAACATGTCAGTGCAGTGTGTAATGCTGGACAGTTGACAAATTTAAGTTTCCTAAAAAGTAATCATTATGAATGTCAAACTTGTATCCTACATGATCTTTACAAAGGTCATAAGCTTTTATCCTAAATGACCTTTATAAAGGTTATTAAGGATACTATAATTACATGTGACCTTTGTGACCTTTATTAATGCCATAATTATATCCGAAGTGACCTTTCAGAATTATTAATGCTGTAATTATATTCTTTGTGACCTTCATCAATGCCATAATTATATCCTAAGTGACCTTTAATAGATGTTTTGGAAATTTCTAAAAAAAATGTCAAAGAATGAATGTTTTTGTAATTTTTGTGCAATGTTAATGCACAACTCCTTAATTAACAAGTTCATCATTATGAATGTAATAATTATATCGTATGTGACCTTTATTAATAACATAAATTATGTCCTAAGTGACCTGTAGGAGGTTCATCCTTATGAATGTCATAATTATATCCTAAGTGACCATTATTAATGTCATAATTATGTTCAAAGTGACCATTATTTATATTAAAAGTGACCATTATTTATATCATAATTATATCCCAAATGACCTTTCAAGAAGGTCGGTTATCAGCATTGTATTCCCTGTAATCGTTCATAACCTCTAATGTTTGCACACCATGAAACCTGGAAATTATAATGATTTATTGTACTTATATTTTTCATACAGAAAAGTTTATTTTCATTTAAAACTTTGCAGTAAAGAATGAGCAGAAAATCAAAATTTTGACATAATTATTTCATCCAAAAACTATTAAAAATAAGTCAAAATATTTTTACAAATCCATAATCTTGTACTGAAAAGTAAAATGGCTGTAACAGGCTGATTTTTGTCAACATGGTTCCCATTCAAAAGTAACAAAAATGAACAAAGACCTCACTACAAAACACCAAATTATATCCATGATGGGCAAATTTTGCTGAGTTGGGACATGGTTTTCTCTGTTAATTTAAATCTTACTCATACATTTTTTACTTTAAAATAATGGCCACTATGATCAATTATAATTTACGATGACAAGTATTAAATTCCATATACTAAAAACATTTTTGTTGTCAATCACACAGAAATTTTTGTACCACCTGTGTACAGAATGCATTCCTGGAAAGGCTCTTCACTTATCTTTATAGAATGTCACTGATGAAGTTTACATTCAAAATGTACTTAATAAAGACAAAGATTTAATTTAATTTAATAAATACAAAAACTTCCCAGATTTAGCTAAATATTTAGCAGATTTAGCTAATTGTTTGTACCCAAAAAATATGAGAAGGATTATATCACATATGCGTTATTTTAAACAAATCAGAAAAATACCTTATTTAAGAATCACAATTTCTATGTATTGCTGTTGACATCTAAAGAAAATCCAGGCCCCTGAGTACAGATTTCATTTCTTGTGAAAACAGAAAAGCTTAAACCATACATAAATCAACCAGGATCTGGGGATTATTTAAAAGAACTTCTCATGCTCTGTTCTTACTACGACTCAATTCATACTACTGATGTCTGATTGGCTAATGTTTGAGCACTGACCTGAATCAGACACAAGAGTACTGATGTCTGATTGGTTAATGTTTGAGCACTGACCTGAATCAGACACCAGAGTACTGATGTCTCATTGGCTAATGTTTGAGCACTGACCTGAATCAGACACCAGAGTACTGATGTCTGATTGGCTAATCTTTGAGCACTGACCTGAATCAGACACCAGAGTACTGATGTCTGATTGGCTAATCTTTGAGCACTGACCTGAATCAGACACCAGAGTTTTTTAGTTCAGTCTGACTATGAGCAGGAGAATATTTTAATAACCTAGGGTCCTGAAAAACTTTGCTCATATTTAGAAAATTTCAACCAGCACTAAAACAACTAGACCAAGTATCAAAAAAATACTCTAACTTTTATTGACAGAGAACTTAATGTTTTTAAGCACATTTTTTGGGAAAGATTATAAGGTCATTTGGGTCCTCTCCATGACCATTTGGGTCATCTACACAACCATTTAAATCATCTTCACAACCATTTGGGTCATCTCCATGACCATTTGGAACCTTCATAACTTCATAAACAAAAAAGACTCAGAACTAAATCCTGGACAGAAGTTGAAACTCTGCAAATCTGAAAGACGTTCCACGAGCGTGGAGGAAGAGGTGCCCCTCAATTGATATTTAGTTTAAGCACTGAGTGACAGCTCTACATGTTGTTGCCATGTAAGTAAACATACCTTCTTGGAAGTGTCCTGCAGTTAAAAGAGGCACGTTTAAAATAAAATTCAAAGAAAAATTATGCTCCAGAATAAACGTACAGCTTAACACATACACCAGGATGAAAAATATCAATTATGATGATACTTGTTCTCTCAACAATGACCTTGAATTCATGCAACATTCAAATCTGATACTAAAAATGACCTTGAATTCATACAGCATTCAAGTCTGACACTAAATATGACCTTGAATTCATACAGCATTCAAATCTGATACTAAAAATGACCTTGAATTCATACAGCATTCAAGTCTGACACTAAGAATGACCTTGAATTCATACAGCATTCAAATCTGATACTAAAAATGACCTTGAATTCATACAGCATTCAAGTCTGACACTAAGAATGACCTTGAATTCATGCAACATTCAAGTCTGATACTATGAAAATACTATAAATCATGGACTTTAAAATATTAAATAATAATTAAGATCACTGAATCACAAGTCTTGCTTACTTCTGGTATTTTCTTACTTATTTCAAGCCTAAAGCCTTGATGAGTTCTTTATCTTATATGTAATATTGAGTTTACACAGTTTAATGAAATCCAGGCAGGTAGGGTCAGGTTTTTGTGACATCATGCACAATTGTTGGTTGTTTACTTCAAGTATGACAACCAAATATGTTTTGTCTATAACAAAATAAAAAAAGTACACTACCAAAATCAGAACATAGATCGTGATCTCTTTCAAGAAAAGGTGTACAGCCACCTCTATAAGGCATATACCTGTTTTCAACGGTTACTTATTCCAGATCAACTGAAAAAATCAATATAAAAACTGACTTCTGTTAAGCAATCATCTATCTAAAGAGGTCAATTGTGATACTTCCCACAGATGGTTGCTTAATTCAGGTTTGACTGTATTGTAACATTGTTAAAACAATCTACATTCTAATTTACTCTGCTCCGTTTCAGACCTAAACTTGGTGATTGTTACTGAATGTGAATAAAGACATGACTCAAGTTTTCACCTCTGTTGAATGTAGGATCACCTCAAGAGTATCCAGATGTAAAAACTATCTATATCAAAGAAGTTTCTGCATTTTTTTCCTAGAATTTTGATGGATATGACCAGAAAATAAGTAAATATATAAACAAATATGACCTGAAATCAAGCATCTTGTCTTTGACAGGTGAATAGCAAATACATGTAATCAAATATTAGGAATATCAATTTGAGCTTTAATGAGCTTATCAGTGAGATTATATTCAGAATATGAATAATTATTTTTACAGTGACATATATCTGAAAAAGCAGTCGGTGGGACTTGAAACCAATTCTGTTAGTATTTGATGTGTCTACAAAAATCTTGTTATTTAGCATACCAAATGAGCAAATCGATAAGAAAATAACTACAGACAAAACCTGCATTACATCTGTTTATGTTACAACAATACAGTACAAAGGGTATTTTTTTACACATTGCTATTGTTAGTATATTATATGCATACATTTGATCCCTAAACATCTATATTCATTAGTATTATCATTAATATTATTATTTGGTCCCATAAAAAATACACATAATAAAAAAGGTGTAAACAATTTAAAAAAATTAAATGAATTTTTACTGCAGTTGAGTACACTTTTGTAGCAGTAAAAACAACAACCTGTTACATGGTATTACTTTGACATAACATTTTAATACTTGTCTACAAGAATCATCAAACATAATAATTAATTAGGTAGAGACCACTAATTAGGTCAGGATGTCGGAAGTGTAATAAATGACTTGGAAGTCCTAGGATGCAATTTTAATGGACACTGCTTTGTGATTAATAACTCTCGGAAAAAAAGTGAAAATCATATCATCTGAATGCACAAATGTTGGTAAGTGCTTTCCAACTTGAAGCTCAACTGAAATCTCTGAACACAAATGGGTAGCTTTAATGGAATTTCATGGAACAGAGAGATTTCATTGTTACTTTTCTGCTGAACTGAGAGTCATGTCATTCAAATAACAAAATATGACAGTGATGGTGAAATCAATGTATTTCTTTTCATATTAAATACAGTAAAACTTCAAAGACTTTAGATGCTGTGAGGTCAAGAATTTTCGCTGGGGTCTTCAATTCTTTCACATTTTTTAGGTCACATAAAAGAGAAGGTTTATGCTGGGACTAAAACTGGCTGCCATGCTGGGACTAAGACTGGCTGCCATGTTGGGACTAAGACTGGCTGCCATGCTGGGACTAAGACTGGCTGCCAGTCCCTTTTGCATTTTATCTCTCTTACCTATTCAGGCCACATAAGTTGCAGGTAAGTGATTTGTCACCAATCAAAAGGTAGAGGATTAGGGAAAATTGGTGCACGGAAAAGCTTGTTTAGTAATAAAAAAAAGCATATTATTTAATAGATACATTGCCATAAGGATGACAGAAAGTCTTGCTGTTGTTAAGCAAGTCATGTGAGTGTTGCCAAATATTCAAATTATTGATCTCTGAGTTATCACAGTTTTATTATACCTTTTACGTTATAACATATGTACTCACCGATAAGTCGAGTCCAACTGCAAACTGCTCAGATCTAGATCTGCTGTCACATAATGCGCTGGCAGATCTGGATCTATGCAGTTTATTAGGAGTAATCAGTAGCACAAAAAACATAGACCCTGATCTGCCGGTACATTATGTAACAGCAGATCAGGGTCCATGTTGTTTGCAGTTGGACTCGACTTATAAGCAAGTATATACAGTAGATCAAACAGTGATCTCCACTAAAATCAATACCATTCTAGCCTTGCATTGTCAAGCAATGTAAGAATGAAAGGAAGATGATGATGAGAAATATGGAAACAATAATTAGTGGTCTCTACACACCAGGCAATACAGATCTAATTTGAAAAACCTGAGTAAACAATGAGCAAGAAAAATGAATAATTAAATAGTGTGCCTTGCACACATAAAAGCGTTCAATGGGTTGCAGCTCGGTAACCCATTGACGACTAATTAAGTAGGGCGCTTTGCGCCTATTAACTCGACGTAAATGGCCGAATGGCCGCACACGTCGTTAATCAAACGAACGAACGAACGAAAGCAAGAAAAATGTATGACAAGGCAACTGAAAAACATTTAAATACAATTTACAATTGTAATTATTTGTGCTGTCAGAAGCATCTTTTCTATATACATGTACTGTGAATTCATTTATTTTCATTGTTTGTCAAAATATCCCATTTTTGCAAGTACATACATTTGTGGATTGAAGAATAGGTCCTCGTATTTCTGCATACGGATCATTATTTTTTAGGTCTTTAAATTCGTGGTTTTTAGTAACCATAAAAATCCACAGAAATTGGTACCCAAAGAAAAATACTGATTTCACAGTAACTTGATAATAATATGTAAATCCTCACAAAGTAAGTCTGAGGGGAAGAAAAATCAAGAATTCTTTTTTAAAATCCTTTAGAAGATTATGTCTATGAAGTTTCACATAAACATTTTGATAGAAAATATTCAAAGACATTTCCCACAGATGTTTAATATTATTTTTGTTTTAAAAAAAAGTAATTTATGTGTAGTCATATCAACATAAAATTTACCTTTAATATATGCAAAGATGGGTAATAATGTCATTGACAAATATCAACTGTGCACGATTAGCGACTGTTTGGAAGCAAAACTGTGTGCACTAAAGATTGAAATATTTCATGAATATTGAAAAACTACTTATCCAGATCTTTTCAAAATGTTAAATACAAATTACAGAAAAAATATTGAAATACTGAACCAATGCTTGCTTAAGACTATTTTACAGTATATTATTTAATTTTAAATCATGCTTAAGTGAGGTAAATATGACCTAATTCAGTCAACTACTTCAAGGGAAAAAAGCATTTTTTGTCCTGTTTTTTGATGTCACGAAACCTGCAGTGAATAGGTCATCTTGTCATGACTATACTTCTGCCTTAACAAAACAATCTATGAAAGTACACACAATTCAGGAATAAAAATTCTTCAGTCTTTGCCAGCAAATCATAATATTAATCTTGAAATTCAAATTTACCTACTTGAAAAAAAAAGAGTTTAACACAAATATTATGATGACTGATTGTGTCCACTTACCAGCAGTGAGCATTGTAAAATTAGTGCTTGATAACACTGATAGAAAGCACTATAAACAGTGAGCCAAAAAAGATTTCAATGTTTTTAATGGTTAAAGCTTCAAAATTGGCAAGATTGTGTGATATAATCATGTCAATATGACAAAAAGTTATGATCTGATGTTGTGAATGGTTGTTGGCATTTCCTAAAGACAAAATGTTTATATGATATATATTGCATAGTGCTTAAAAGAAACAAATTTAGCATAAAAATATAGTCAGTGTTGTAAATAATATATTGTCAGTTTTGTAAATGAGATATGAAGTTCTTTTGTGACATTTATGAAATGAATTCACAATGAAACATACTTCAAAAATGTCATCTTGTATGCTACATACTAATGATTTCCAATCTAAAAATATACATGTTTTCAATGGTTTGATGTTTGATTCTTTTTGTTTGGTAACTGACAAGTTTTGATTGACCACTGAACATTAGTGGGTTAACTGTGTGACAAGTTTTGATCGACCACTGAACATTGGTGGGTTAACTGTGTGACAAGATTTTTTAAATATATATCTTAAACTTGTGGCCTTTGTTTTGAAAAGCAAGGAAGATAACTAATGAAATATTCTTTAATCAACATTGTCATCTTTTGTAAGATGCAGAATTATTTATACATGTAAAAACTGTTCAATAAGAAAATGAAAGATATTATGAAGCAAAGTAAACAATGTCTATGTTTTGGGAGCATTGATATACAAAAACAGAAATCTTAGTAAAAAGTTCATAAATTTCAATGACAAGAACATAAATGGTAGGATTCTATATATATATATATACATATGGCATGGCAAAACATGCTGGAATTTTTATCAACAGACTGCTAACAACAATTTAGTTAGGTCGTACTCATTATCTTTATATCTTTTGTCACATCATGTATACCTGTGATTTTCCAGGCTTCAGGCTGTAAGGTATGGCAAAATAATCATAGAGAGATCAGTATTTTCTGTAATATTGTTTTTCGCTGAATTTCTTCCATGTGTACTCATACAAAATTCTAACAATGTTATTTGGTTACATTTTATTTAGACACAACTAAGCCTCTGAGTCCCCATAATAATAACTTAAATAATCCTTATTTATCTACAGGTTATTAAGCATCTCTCATGACTCAATTTGTAATTAAAACATTTGCAAAATAGTCATCATGTCTTGACTTGTATTTATGCATTTCGTGTCATTCCATTTACAATAAATATATAACATAAACATGAGTCAGAAAACTTTTAAGGAGTGCATGAGACTGTGAGATAGTCCAATATTTTATAAGATTTTTTTCTCGCTACAGAAGATATCACAGGTAAATCATGATGTGATTCCACATATGTGTAATATAAATTTATAACATTAGTTTATGAGAAATTATATCAGTGATGCCATTCATGTCTGGCATTTTAAAAGTCGGCCTAGGAATAACAAATGTATCTAAACACCATTATAACAACACATCAAGCATAACCTTTTGGTTTTTACAAATTAATGTTTTTTAAAGCTACAACATACAGAAAAACAATATGCCTCCTTTGAAAGTGTAGCAATCAGTGTAAAACACTGACATTAAAGAAGATGGCTTAGAAGATCAATTTTTGTCTGTTTTCCTAAATTTTAGGCCAACTAGAAAGGTGTTCATGAAACAGGGATCCCCCACCACAGTGCTTTAGAAACTGAGTCAAATGTGAAACTTAACCAGATAGACAGACAAGGACAACACTATATAACCATACCACATTCTTGGAGGGGCATAACAATTACATCAGTTGTGAATGTTGCAGTGGTAAAATATGGTATGTTCGAAGCATGTCTTGATAAACATGTAAACAATAACAATGTATCTGTCACAAGATGTTATGCATGTGACAAAATACAGTCAAAAACAATCATCAATAGCATATGTACCTAATCAAAGAAAATGCCATCAGACCAATAATTATAACATGCTCCACACAACTTTAGCAAGAATTACTGGGCATAATGAGCATAAAAGTCTGTATGTTATATGATGCTATAGTTACACTCTGTAACCCGGCAGGGATAATTTAGCCACAGGCAAACAGCAGAGTAAGAGGAACCCCACACCAAAGACACTCTGTAGTCTGACAGGGCTAATTTAGCAGAAGGCACACAACAGTGTAACAGGAACCCAGAATCCCCACAAACACACCTAAGGTTGTTGCTGTAATAAAATAAATATGTCATACTTATGCAAACAGACTGATGCTAATAAGAAAGACTGCACAAACAGCAATACTGAATCAGCAACTTATGTGTCAGGGAAACTCCTTAACCACACCAGTGTATTACTGTCAAGTAGATATATAACATACTGGTGTAACACTGTCAAGTAGATATATAACATACTGGTGTAACACTGTCAAGTAGATATATAACATACTGGTGTAACACTGTCAAGTAGATATATAACATACTGGTGTAACACTGTCAAGTAGATATATAACATACTGGTGTAACACAGCTCAAATAATCAAGCACATGTAACACAATGATTTAACAAGAGATATCCACGGACTAAACATGATAGATGATCTGTCACAAAAAATATGTGACACACTTGTGTAACCAATCTAGCCTACTCGGACAATGTAACACAAATCAATACAACACCATTCACCTCTGTAACAGGTGGTATTCTAGGAACACACAACAAATTATATTAATTTTGTTACAATCCATATGTGTCAAACTGATGTAACAAGATTGTGTTGATAAAGTAGATGGCATGCAAAGTGGTGCAGCATCAGTAACTACTGATCAGTATTAGGAGATATGCCATAAAAACGAATATATTCAAATCGATTATCTGTCACACTGATGTAAAAAATCTTGGTAATCAAGCAGATGGCACACACAGCAGTGTAGCATCAGCCACTTCTGTATCAGGAGACACACCTCTACCACACACCAACAGAAGACCATGGTGGACTCTGTAATGATACATAAAAACATAATAACATCAGGGCCATGCTTAATAGACTATTATTAATTATTTACCATAAATTAAAGATTAACAGTAAGATTTAAATTTACTTTCTCACTTAAACATTCCAAGTTTAATTAATCAGCTATAGGAACCGATATCATGAACATATGGATATATGAGAAATCAGGGATCAAAAATTCCACTCATCCATTCATAAATGCTGAAAAAGGGAATGGCGCTTTTCAAGATGCTTTTCTGATTGAAAAAATTTCATTTTAAGCATTTTCAGTATCATGTACAATGTTGAATGACTAAAATTGATGCAGAACAAGTAAAAGTTCCAAGTCAATCGTCATGCAGGACAAGTAGCCAACTGAAAATGCTTGAGCCCTGGACATTAAAGATATATATATATCTGCGATCCTGAAATTTTAATGGCTCCTGCCAGACATTTTTCTCTGAAAATTATGTGGCGGGCATATATTTGTGAAATTTATTATATAAAAACATTCAAAGGAGATATCAAAAGTTGTGACAAAAGATAAAACATTGATATACCTAATTTTTAAATTTACTGGAAAATGTGTCAATTTTGATTCTGGATTTGCTGCTGCTTTAGTGTTAGTATTATCCTTTCGTGATTAACTGGCTTCCTCTCAAACTAATTATTTATAAAACTCATTTTTTCTTTGAGAAAACTATACTATAGAATTTCACCCAGCAACAGTATTTTATTTCATTCTACTGTTTTCAAAAAATAATTAATAACTGATGACAAGCCAACTTGCTACCTCGAAAATACATAACACCTAATTAATATGCATTTCTAGTCAAGTCCGCTGGTGAATTTTTATTTGATCAGGTTCCCAAATAAGTCTTGGAGGATGGTAATAAAAGTGAGTTTTTGTAGCTAGTATATTTTTTCCTTAATTCGGGCCTAGGCTTCGCATATTTAGCTCTAAATATATCATGTGCTGATACACCTCTACACAAACTACATGGTGTAAGGGACTGATCTAATGTCTATTAGTACTGACCCTGGGGCAGTCATTCACTCAAAGGTTTTTTTATAAGTCCTGGAGATAAGCATTGACACTTCTTTTGTCTTGTGCTTTGTGGTTATAAAGTGTTTAAAAAATTGGGAAAACATGCTGACCAAACTAGCTTAGTCTGCAACACCTCTATTGATTGTCCGACAAAGAAACAGTCTGTAAACTGGACCTAGTAAACTTCGTATTTTACGGTGTTTATTTGGCAGTTAAATGGATAAACAAATCAAGGACAACTTGATATAATGATATTTGAGAACTACTATGACCAATGTCCAGTTGCTCATAGTATGTGCTGGTCAAAACCTTTGATCTACCTGACATGTCTGGCAAATACAGCATATATACATATATATATATATATATATATATATATATATATATATGTGTGTGTGACTTTCTGGAATGTTTTTGGGAACTCTTTCTCTAGCTATGATAATTCAACATTTTATGAAAGTGTAAGTGTATATAGCTAAATGTCATGTTTATATCTATGAAAACTTGCAGATGCTGTAAATCAAATATTTTTTTTATGTATTACAGTTTTAAATTTAAAATCTTCAACAAATTTATGGCATTATTTTTTTTATTTTCCTCATGACACCATGCATCCTGTGTAATTATGCTGTTATTAACATGATTTTTTTTGGCTAATTTATCAGAAATTTAAGTCATGAATATTTCAAAATTGAAACAATGTCGAACATTTCAATAAACTGACACAATGTCAAACATTTCAATAAAGCAAGCGAATGATAAAGTTTCCTCACTTAAAGGAAAGCTCATCCTCACGGCAAACATCATTATCAATATTCCACACTGATTTCATTTTCTTTTCTGCTTTGGCTTTTTTTCTTTCCTCCTTTTTCTGCTGCTGTTTTTGGCGTTGCATACGTTCCTGTTCAGAGAAAGGGGTCCTGTATGCTGGGCCTACCAGCTTCATGTCTGTTGCTGAAGCTGCTCTGACGTGCCTAACACCATTTACCACCTGCAAATACATGTATTCAAATTTACTGAGGACTACATGAATTTCAAAGTTTTACAGCCATTTAATATACATGTTTTTTTATAAAATTTGCCTAAGGGATATACTGTGGTATCATTGATTTCATGGGTCTCAATTTTCATGGTTTTGTGAAGAAAAAAAAAAAAAAGACGTTTCGGTAGGTACTTGAATTCGTGGTTTTACCTGTCAAGTTTGCATATTTGTAGGTATTTAATTGCATGGATTAACCTCTACAAATACCCAAAATAAAGAATACAAACAAACAAAACTATGCTGACAACAAATGATGATCACTTAAATGATTAAAACAATACTACCACCTGTATCACAACAAATCAAACAACTGTCAAGATCAATCACTTTACACTCAACATCGAAAGGAGCTGACACAGCCAACAACACTAAACAAATCTGGTTATTAAAGTACATGTGTATGATCTCTTTCTTAAAACACTGTCCATAAAGTTTCACCATCAGTACTTTCTGGACATGGCATTAACACAGTGGTTTAAGAGCGGTAAAATTCAATTTAGATCCCCATGTCTGGATAATGTCATCATTCCACATGTGAACCAAACACTTAACCCGATGCCCCTTGCTCAATGCAATTTGCAAGCAGTGTCAACATCTGATGTGTTCAGAGCCCATCAAAGTGCAAAAATGCTAACTAAACCAAAAAAGAATGGAATCACTCCTTTGTTCGAGCCTGCCTCATGTACGAACCAACTTCAACCACTAGACTTAATAATAAATAAAGACTACAAGGAAAAATTAAAATCACATTTCCACAACTGGCATGCTAAACAGGTAATGGAGATATCAGGGAAAAGGAAAATGTCAATGGTGAAGATCAGTGTACTGTATTAGTGGACCATAAAACCTTATCAATGAAGCTGATTCATGCTGAATGGATAATTGCAGTTTACGCGAAGATGTGTGAAAAATCGAACCTAATTATCCATGGTTTTGAGAAAGCTGGACTTGTTTCATTCAACAATTTCAGAATTATTTACCTGACAAACATTTGTGTGTACCAGCAGATTTGACTGACATGTTAATTCAGTGGTTTTGTCCAAAAATCAGGGAGGTGTGAACTTCAATACTCTGCTGTAATTAGCATATATACATGTATTTTACAGTCATGCTGTTCACCAGGATTAAGCATGTATGGATTAAATGAGATGTGCTCTCATAAGGATTTAAATATTTTGACAAGTTCCCTTGAAAGAAGAACTAATATGAATAAGTATTAAATACAATTGTAATATACTAGTATCAGTTACTATTCATTCTTTAATTTTCAGTAATACTTGTGTTTGAACACCTTATACTTTTTCTCATTTCTCTCTATCCTTACTTATCTCGCAACATATCAATTTAAGGCAGTGAATGCAAATTACCTGATACCGTATCGATACATGTGCACTGAAACAATATAAAATGTGTGATAATTCATTTTTACAAGGGTTAAATTAAAACAAACACATGTAAAAGCGAATATTTTATTACCAGATTACAGAAATGATGTTGATTTATCAAATGGCTTTGTTGATCTCTAGGAATGAAACACAGTAAGAAAACGGGGTGGGGGGGGCTTCTTCATCATATGTGGCTAGTTTTTCGTTGGGTTATTTTATTCATGGTTCAGGCTAACAAAGAAATCCACGAAAATTGGCACCTCACAAAAATTAGTGAAACCACACACAGAACCTGAAAAAACTCTTTACTTAAAAATGACCACTGGCAAAAGCATAAAATATAAAAATCTGTGTATTTGTCAACAGGAATGTATACATTTAAGATGCATGGCATATTTTTTTGTTAAAAAGCAGGGAAAAAAAACTGGTGAGAAGATAAAGAAGAAATTTCATTACAAAATATAAAAGCCCCTGGAGAGATCATGATTATAAAGGCAACATGTAAACTCTATATCGTAACTGCTGATGGACCTATGCATATGTTAAAGACATTCAAAATCATTAAGACAAAATCATATCATTAATGACATTGCCATCACAAACACCACCATCACCACCAGAAATGTGATTCCTATATCTTACTATCTACAGAAATGCAGGCATGACAAAAATGCTTACTTTTTCAGTTTCCTGAGGTTTACTCTCTCCACTGTCATCAGAGTCATCTGAGTCCTCTAACTCAAGGTCTTCAATTTGTGTGTTCATTTTCTGTAGACTTTGGGTCCTCTTGGGAGGCTCATCTTTTGCATCTTCGATAGGGTCATCAAGTTCAAGGATCGTACTATCTGGGGTGAAAGCTCTGTTTAAATTTTCTCTCCTCGACATTTCATAGTCGATTTCATTAAAACTGAAGTCCTTAAAATTGAATCCTATTGGCCATCTGCGTCTAAACCGCACTTCTTTTGCATGGTGCACTTCAACAAATGGCAATTCAAACTGAAATAAAGTATTGCTGAATTGCAGATCACAAGAAATCTGTAACAACAAACAAAACTGGTCAAGTTGACAGTAAATGTAAGCAGGGAACTCTATATACGATAAGCAAAATGAATGCACAAATTTTCATGTAACTTTCAACAACCTAATTGCTACAGTAGATCGAAGATCAACCTTTCATTGAGGTAACAAGTCATTCATTTAGGATGTCATATGATTTATAATAATGAAGAAATTAAAAAACAACCTGCTTACCCTAAAGCTGGATCATACCATCTTTTGATTACAATATTATTCATATCCACAAATTAAAAAACAACCTGCTTACCCTAAAGCTGGATCATACCATCTTTTGATTACAATATTATTCATATCCACAAATTTAAAATTTACCTACAGGTATGTTTTTTTTTTAAAGTCTACAATTTGAAAAATAAAAGCAATTACAGTTAAATAAATGCATATCTAATTTCATTAATCCTTGATTATGCAGAGGCCAGTGATCTCTGTGCTCAAATCTGTACAACTATCACTTAGCAAAGATGCATCCTGCTGTCATTTGCAATAAGTATGAACCTAAGCACAGGTCAAACATATTAGGGAGCTTAAAAATTTATGTAGGAAAATGATTTTTCACTAAAATTATATTCATGTTAAAATCATGTGATGAAAATATCACCATATAAATTACAGATATATAAACACAAAGACTATACAGATAGATGGTCCCAATCAATTACAGTTTGGTTCCAATTAATTAATTCAGTTCCAATTAATTACAGTTGGGCTTAGATTATAATAGCCACCATTTCAAGTACACACCTTTACACTTATCATGTCAAACTAGTAAAAGGACGGACATTTTTAAAATGAAACACAGCTGATGTTTTGTTTATACTTTTATTATTTGACCATCTCTCTCAAAGTTCTCAACGATTCATGTTATTTATAATTTGATGGATTCTGTCTGTGTTTACACAAATCATTACCACTCAAACTTCATTTTTGCTTTGTTCCCATCAGTAATTTGCTAACATTTCATGCTGTTCATGTGTTCATGTTGTTCATGTGCTGTACTTAAAGATTTGCTCAAATTTACTGATGCTAAAATACCATGATTTTACAGTATTTTTTCAAAAGGTTGAGAAAATCCCTCTGTTATTCCAAAAATAATGAGATTATTCTAGGTGTAACTCAAAAATACTTCAATTTTATAATTTTATACATTTAAATTTACCAAAAATCTGCTATTAAAGACCTATAATTCAAACTTGTCAAAAATAAATTCAATGACTTAACTTTTTTAAAACTGCAAACATATTTCAACCTTGTCCCAAAAAAAACTTTCACTAAAAAACATACAGGGATGAGAAAATAGAATATAATATTCATTGCTACAGTGGATGATGCAGCGGGATACATGCAATCTTCTTACCTGATTTTTGTGGTTGGCTAACCGTTTGATGTATCTTAAAAACTCTCTTCTCACAGTTGTTTTTATGAACACCAGGTCAATCACCCCATCATTGAGATGGGTGTATTTACTAAGTCCCCTAGGGGCCAGGGCCTCTCTCCCTGGGATCACATAAATGGCCACATTGAGATATTGACCTTTACATGTTCTCCAGGAACTTTCATTGGCCTCCTTAGCGAGATCTGAAATGCAAAATTAAATATGATTCAAGATGCATGTACATTTTATTGGAGTAATAATATACCATTAAAATTACAAAAATACTTTTCAAATTTACTTTGCAATAAAAATATAGAAGTTAATTGTTATAATTTTTGACCGATATGAAGCACTTTATTTTCATAAAATTTTAAAAATATTATTCACAATATGATAAGTACATTTGATATTATAACTAGACATGTGTCCAGATGACATGGATGTCCCCAGTAAATTTGATGCAATAAGCTTCTTTATAAGCAGTTAACATAATCAGCTGTGAAACGTTATCTCCCTTAGCATGATCATTAGGTGACACACAATGTAAGGTAGAGCTAGGGGTGGATGTCTATTATGGCATATGCCAATATTACTGATCTTGATGTCATTTGGGATTCTATTTCATGAAAACTAATTTGGAGATATGATAATGAATGAAGTGTGTGACTTGAATCATTACTGTATTTATTTTCTAAAATATCCATCATGGTCAGTGTTTGTAATGGATTGAGAAAATGAACTTTTCCTTCTGGTACCTGAGTGTACTTTGTTTTCCAAAACATAAGAGCAGCTATCAGCAAAGATACATACAGAAGGCATACCAGCCAAAACATGACGTGACATGCAAAAAGCATGATTTTAGACTCACAAACCTCTGACAAGGTCATGTTTTGAAAAACACAATTTTCAGTAACCTTAGTCAATACAAAAAAAAAAACAGCAACAGAGGGAGACCTTTCTTTACCACCACAATATATGCCCATAACCTGTATAAACAGTAAACAGTCCTGGTTAGTGCTCCTGTAAAACTATCCTCAGGGCTGTTCATGCAGTTGATGACAGAAGCAATTGAAATGTAAAGCAGTCAGAATACACCACTATTTCACAGATTACTAAATTGGCTGACAATAGCTAAGAGTTAAGTCCTTTCAGTCTTACTGTGGGAGAGCCCATTTGGCTAATTTGCATACTATAGATAAACTCAACTAAGTGGAACAACCCAATTCATTTGAAGATAGGGATTGATCATTTAATTTTTTTTCGAGGGGAGAGAGGGGGCTGGGGATTTTTTTGACAGAAATTTCCAGCCCACAACTAGCTTGAAAAAAATATTCTTGTTCTTATTTATAGAAAAAAAAAAAACTATTATATCTATTATATTAGTTGACAAAAATAAATTATCTTGAAGTAAAAGAGAAACAAATAAAAATCTCAGCCCCACCCCACCCGCAAAGATTAAATGGTCTGCCCCTTAGGTAAATCAAAGTAATGCATATACAAAAACAAAAGTTATTACACATCACCGCCTTGAATGACAATATTTAAACCATCTTTATTAAAGATTACTGACAAGTTCATGATCAGCAGATTTTACTCCATATATAAAATACAAAACATGATTATTTTGATAGTTCCAATAGTGTTCAGGGAAGGATGAGCCATCTGTGAAGAGAGTAAAGCTCAGTAAAACTAAATTTAAAACTCCTGAATGTCGGAGTTTGACTTTGTGAAGCACAGCAGCATGGGGGACCATTTAATTCTGTGCACATACTGCTAACATCATATCGATATAAGTCATTGTGGAGTATATAAAATCCATTGACATAGCAACAATACTCAGCATCAGGACAATGCACAAATACTGAGCTCAATGACAAGAGCTGATGCACTTTTCTGCAATTTTGTTGCAGAGCACAATCTACCATTTTGCAGTTGCAGATCAGTTTTCAGACCTGCACATTTGACATTCCCTCACAGTAATGCTGATGTAGAAAGATCATTTTCTATGCTGAGAAAAATTCAACAAGATCTTCAGACAAGTTTGAACAACAGCACTATCCTGTCTCTAATCAGTGCAAAGATGAAGATGAATGAAACTTTCATTACCTTTAAACCCCACACTGAACTATTGAGAGCAGCAAAGACTGCATCTAATTAAAACTATTCCACTGTCCAGTGGATTTTAAAGACAGAAACTTGGCATATGTTTTTTTTTTTTTATTTAATGTTTGTGTGGTTGCAATTATGTGACTGTGTGCACATGTTTGTTTATGTGTGTGGTGATGATATTCGACAATGCTAAGTCTACCAACTGTGTTTTGTTTGCAAGTGTTTTAAATGCTTCAAAGAAGACAGATATGTTATTTTCTTTATTAAAATTTGAATTTCCAGTAATTTTCTATAGGTTTATATGAGTAGATAACTTATTCTCAATTGTACAACATTGTTTCTTCAGGTCACGAGGACCCCCTTGGGACCCCAAAACACACTGTTTGAGTCTCAAAACCCCCCTAACACTGTCTGGAAGGTTGGCAGGTATGATAGATGGGTAAAGTTTGAAGTCAAACAAAAATAATAATTCTGTACAATTTTGGTGGAAAACAGTGAAAATCACACTCAACCTAGATCTTTTTAAGTCAAGTCTCAAAATAAATTTGGTTTCAATGCATAAAGTCCTTCAAAAGATACTGATCGGAAACAAAATCCACTATGGATGGGACAGGATGGGATGAGACTGATAAATCTGGGTAACACTAAAAGCCCCTTCCATAAAAGCCCCCTCCATTAAAGCCCCCCCAACCTTCCCCAATGAAATCAATATTTTCCTATTATTTGTCACTATAACTGCAAATATCAATGACAACACAGTCTATAAATATTTTAGGGCATATGTTTCAATTTTTAGAATTTTACTAAATGAAGATTTTGAAAGCACTCTTATACATATATCTCTATGTGGCAATTCCGAAATAGCCACATTTGCGAAACAAGTCTGGAAATATCCTCAAATGACAGTTTGTTAGGTCAGAATGTCGGATACTGGACATATGATTCTCATAATTATCCCATGTAACTATTTGGTTATTATGTTGTGTTTTCCTAATTATTCCAACATTCTATACATAAGAGTGTGAAAACTTATTTACAACTCTCTACACTTATCAAAATTCTACAACTGATTTACTCCCCTGTGGTCTGTATATCGTAATATTGTCAGCAGACCAGACTATCAGTTATTCATACCTTGTTATTTGTCACTATCATGTGCCAGCATGTCAGTGAATACAATTTTACAACAACAAATATCTAGCCTACTACCTAATTAAAACAAAATAAAAAGCTAAAAGCAACGAAACTAATTAGTTGCAATAAACTTTTAAAACTTTCCTCCTCAAACTGAGAGTTTCTAATAACTTTCTTTCTTATTTTTGTTATTCTTTATAATACCTTTTGTAGTACTTGGTTGACAAGACAGAATTTTTCACTAAACATTTAGCAGACATAAAGATTTTAAATCAAATCATAAAATCTTGAATTCTCTGGAAAAGGGCCTTGTTTTATATCTTAAATAAATTTAACGAATTCTGCAAATTCGGGGAATTTCTCAACTCTTTTTTCAAGAATAAAAGGACACTCAGGTGTGCAATTTTAAAAACATCAACTTGAAACCATTTTTTATCCTTTCTGCTATCCACAACTGTACAAAAATTCCCAATATTGTAAGAAGTACCCCAAGCAAGATGATATAAAATCGCAATTTGAGGTGACGGTTTGCAAAATTTCATGAAAGCAGGGCCTGATCTGATAAAACTCTGCCAACTGACTTGACCAGAAATGACTGTAAATTAGATGTTATACATTTTGAGGTCATAAGTCTGCTTGTTGACAAAGTATCATTTATTTTTTAATAAATAAGAGTAAAATAAAGTGCTGTTGTTTCTGTGAAATTCTAAAAGCACTGTTGTCTGAAAAAGGATATGATGCTGATAAATATAAATAAACACTCCAGAAAAAAAGGGAATAATAAATGGATAATACTAGAACTGAAGCAACAGCAAATCCAGAAGAGAGAACTGCATATTTTTTGGTGCATCAAATGATGGAGTATACAGATATTTTCTTTTGATGCATTTAAATTAAATCTATTAATGCATTTAAATTAAATTTACTATATGTATTTTTTTGTAGTGTATTTAATTTTCGAACAAAATATCCAGCAAAACCCCAGAAACTTTTGGAACTGCAAATTATATCATTCATTGGTAGTTTGTTTCAGGTAGCTGCAACTCAAAACTAAATGTTTCTGGTAGATAGATGCAACTCAAAACAAAAGTTATTGACATGGCTCTCAATTGCAAATCCACACAATTTTTGTTACATATATCCCCCTATGAACCATGACTCAGAGGTCTGTACCAAAATGTTAAATATATCAGGTGTCTTCCTGTTATAATTGTATGTATAAAGATTCACACACACACCAATTTAAAATGTCACTGTAATTGCAATTTTCTGTACCATTTAACATATTACCTCCTACCATTGCCCAGAGGTGAAAGTAAAAAATTACACACCTCTTGCAACATATTAACTAAGTGGCTACCCATCAAGTGGATGTTTACCAGTTTAAGCTGAGTGATACAACAATGATGCTCACATTTGTCGGGGAGGAGTGTGTGGGTTTAAGAGTAATGTGATCATGGAAGTATTCTCGGAGAAACATAATTTACTAAAAATTTACTTTCTCTGTCAAATACATTCCCTGATCAAATTAATGTTCCTAGAATAAATAATAGGAGGAGGAACTGCATGAGCATCCTACCCTTAGCATAGATACCCTTTGTGGGAAGAATGGCTGGATTCCTTATATGAAGAATAAACCACTCTCCTAAAACAAGGATAGCACAACCGATTGTCACATAACCCAAGTTATGGACACAATGACAGAGCAACAAATAGATGGACCAACAAAAGATATCACAATATATCCAATGCTAAAAATGTTGGCCAGGGATAATTAGCAAATTACACTTTATGTTTTTGCACAACCCTATGCCCATCCCTGACCCCTACCACCCCCACCCCTGGGGTTCAGAACCTAAACTTCATTAAATATAACATGTCTTCCTATTATGACTGTATGAAAACGTCTGGTTTTAAAATTATTTGACAATGTCACTATAATTCACTATAATGGACATTTTTGCAAATTTAGCCTTAGACCCCAAAGGAGTGAGCCAAAAATAGCACTCCCTTTTGTGCATGGCATACACACATGATAACAACTAAGCTATGTCAATTTCCACCCAGTGGTTTAGAAGGAGATGTAGTAATGACAGATAGATGGATGGAGAGGTGAACAGATGGGTAAATGTAGGATATCACCACATCCTGCATTGTTTGAAAAATAGTATAGGGATAAGAAAATGGCTCCTTGCTCTTGGCGTTGTTTCAAACTCAGTTCTTTCCAATAAGTACAAGTCTAGAACTTCTTACATAATGGGCTCATAGAATAATAGAAAACTTTTAAAAACAAAATTTCCCCCAACCTAAACAACAAAAACAATATCATAATGGACCTCCTAGAAACTTGTCAACTCCAAAATTCAAACATTTTGTTCCATCCCAGAAGTTAAAATGGGCACTCCTCCAAGTGTACATGGTTTTACAAAACATAATGGACCTCCTCGAAACTTGTCAACTCCAAAATTCAAACATTTTGTTCCATCCCAGAAGTTAAAATGGGCACTCTTCCAAGTGTACATGGTTTTACAAAATATAAAGAAGGAATGAAGACCTACAATTAATTTAGCAAAGTTGCTGAAAAAGACCAAACAATTGAATTAATTGGAATCAGAAAAAATGGCACAAACCTGAATGTAAATTTGACACAGAAGCTAGGAATGCAAAAATATGCAAAATTCTGGTCAGCTAAGCATAACAGCTGTCCTTACCAACAAATGTATCACTGTCACCTGACATGGCAAGGGGGTTGAATTCCTCTACAACATCTGTCGTCACACCATTGTCATCATAAACAACTGCCTTCTCGTCATTCCAGCACACATCACATCTGCAGGTATCAGAAAGAATTAATTATTAAATCATTATTCTTATATAATCTGACAAGTTCAAGCAGCATTGTTGTGTCTGACTTCATCCCTTGACCCATCCCCCAAATTACAAAACTATGTAAGCCATGACCTGTTCACATGGTCACAAAACTGTCTGAGCCATGACCTTCCTCCACAGTCACAATTATACTGTTTGAAGCTCAACCTCTCCCCAAAGTCACAATACTGTCTGAACCACCAGCTGTCCCCACTGTCACAATACTGTCTAAGCCATGGCCTGTGAACATAATCACAATACTGTCTGAGCCATGACATGTCCCCATAGTCACCATACTGTCTAAGTCATGACTAATCACCATAGTCACAATACTGTCTGAACAACCACCTGTCCCCACAGTCACAAAACTGTCAAAGTCAACATAATCACATCCCATAGTCACCATACTATCTAAACTATGACTTGTCACCATAGTCACAATACTGACTAAGCCATGACCTGTCAACATAGTCACAATACTGTCTGAGCCATGACCTATCCCCATAGTCACAATACTGTCCGAGTCATGACATGTCCCCATGGACAACAAAACTGTCTGAGCCATGACCTGTCCCAATAGTTACAATGCTGTCTGAACCATGACCTGGCAACATAGTCACAAAACTGTCAGAGCCATGACCCATCCCCATAGTCACAAACTATGTAAGCCATGACCTGTTCACATTGTCACAAAACTGTCTTAGCCATGACCTGCCCCCATAGTTATAATACTGCCTGAGTCATGATCTGTCAACATAGTCACAATACTGTCTGAACCATGACCTGGCACCACAGTCACAAAACTGTCTAAGCCATGACCTGTCAACATAGTCACACACAAAAAAACTGTCTGAGCCATGACCTAGCCCCACAGTCACAAAACTGTCTAAGCCATGACCTGTCAACATAGTCACACACAAAAAAACTGTCTGAGCCATGACCTGGCCCCACAGTCACAAAACTGTCTAAGCCATGGATTGTCCTCATAGTCACAAAACTGAGCTATAGCCTTGCAACATAGATACAAAACTGCCTAAGCCAAGACCTGTCAACAGAGTAACACAACTGTTAGAGTCATGACTTCTCCCACAGTCACAATACTGTCTGAACCATAACCTGTCCCCATAGTCACAATACTGTCTGAGCCATGACCTGGCAACATAGTCACAAAACTGTCTGAACCATGACCTGGCAACATAGTCACAATACTGTCTGAGCCATGACCTGGCAACATAGTCACAAAACTGTCTGAACCATGACCTGGCCCCATAATCACAAAACTGTGTGAGCCATGACTTGACACAAAAACTCAACTCACAATTATATTATTAAAAAAACTTATTTTCTACAAATTTACTAAGAATACTCTATATACTCACTTATAAGATGGGTCCAACTGCAAACAATATAAATCCTGATCTACCACTGCATAATGCACTGACAGATCAGGGTGTATGTTGTTTGTTCTACTGATTACTCCTAACAAACTGTGTAGACCCAGATCTGCCAGTGCATCATGCAACAGCAGATTTGGATCTAGTGTTTCAGCCAGGTTTGACAAAAAAGGGGCCAAATGGTGCCTTTTATTTGAAAAAGTGTGACATTGGTGTTATCATAACTGGCCAACTTCATTATAAAATGAGACTTCATTTTACATAGTCTATTTTACATGATATTAAACCAAATAAAAAACCATTTTTACTTAATTATTTCCTCTTTGATGCCTCTGACCATACTGTAACAGCAGGAGAAGGTGAAGTCTAACATTTTATGCCACTTCAATATTACAGTCATCAGTCTTATGTAAAGTTTCAGCTTTCAAGCAATTTCTTGAGTGTGTTAATGTTATTCTTCTCTTTTTCCGCCACTGTGAAATCTAATTCTTTAACGGAAGTTTCATTTTCTGTTTGACTTTCGACTCAGTTTCTGTGGGTTTACCAGCTTTTTCACTAGAGTCATCATATCTGTGGGAATTTTGATCACTTTCATCATTTGAGTTCAATACTGGGCTAAAGATATCAATTATCCATCATTCTGTATCTACCTCTTAGCAAAACTTTGCTGCATTTACAAATGAAACATGGTGCTACATGTCATGCAACTGGAAGCACATGCTTATGAGAATCGCAGAGACTACACATTTTTCTTATACTTACAAATGTTAATAAAACAGGGGTGGAAGTTGCCTCAACATGACAATTAAATTTGTTTCGTATTTTTTCATCAAAACTATTACAATTCGGTTCCATGCCAAGATTATCGTAACCTAGTCTAGTGTCTAGTTTGTGCAAATCCCATAAGGGTGCATCCTGACTGAAGTGTATGTAGTTTGCAGCTGGATCCCACTTAAAAGCAAGTATATACAGTATAATTAGAATCATGAAAACTGGGTTTATGCTAATGTTTGTATCTCTAAATAGATACAAAATTTCAATGATACTGATAGACTTAAAAAAAATTGTTTATTTTGGAGTTGTGATTCTCACTTAAATTTTTTGTACTCAATTCAAAACTATGTGGACTAAATGGTCACCTGTATCAAGCAATTACTTTTATTAAGGATGTTTTCTCATTACAAACTCAACATGTACCTTTACTGTGCATCCCTTGATATCATATTGCCAGCACCTATAAAATCCAAAGGCTACTCCCAAACTGGGTATATAGGTCACATTGTACTGTTTACAGTGAATCACTAATGAAGTTTTGCACATGTTAAAATTTAATCTTAAGTACAATAAGAAGTCAATACCTGTGTATGAGTTTCAATTATAAAAATTATTTTTCAAACATGAATATGAGGTTTGAATTTCTTATTTAAAAACTCCCAATGTCCCAATTTGGATGTTTTATTGTTGATAAAAAAAATCAGCCCCGTCAGACATGCATAGCATGTATGAATATTTGTTAAGGCCTGGTATATAGCGTTTCATAAGTCTGTGCAAGGTTAGCAAAGAATTAAATATTTGCATTCAAATGAAATCAGCACAAGAATTCTACGTTTGAAATAAAATTTTGTGACCTCAACACATTATACATATGCATACAGAAATGTAATTGTGCTATATCTTTCCTTAAATTATTCTTCAAATAATTTTTCCACTGAATTCTGACACATAATAATCTATGCTGAAATTATTAAAAATGATCTCTCTTTGTGCACATTTTTGTGGGAATTATTATGGATTCACTGTTATGAATGCACTTAGAATGGTTGGTGAGTATACAAGTATTTTAACTATTTATGCAATTCATTTGCCAATTTTCTTATATGTTTATGTACTAATGAATGGTTCTCTGCAGAAAATTGCATATTAATTATGCAACTACTGTGTTTTAAGTATTTCTCATTTAATATGCATCAATTTAGGCTGGTAACTGCATTATAAAACCCCATAGTTTTGCAACCCCCCCCCCCCTTATCTTGTACAGTCTAGATGAAATACATGCAACATTTTCTTCAGATAAATGACTTGTTTTGATATATAACATGATGGTACTCTACTGACCCCGACCAATGTATCTTTATTACATGTTACCTCAATCCTTTAGTCTCTGTTTGGTGATATTTTTTGTACACCACTGTTGTCTCTAATGTCAAAGATTTATTAGAGACAAGTGTGATTTGGAAAAAATATAATCAAACTCAAAGACTAAATGAGTGAAGTAATGCATAATAATTACACAGAATAAATAATTAAGCTATAATCGACCTGTACAAGTCACACATATCCATGAAGCCCAGATGATGAAATATTAGCCAGCAAATACCACCCCTGTGTGTGGCAGCAAAATTCTGACCTTTCCAAGGGGAATTTACTCAGATACCCATCATAATGAGATCAAACCTCACTAACAGAGTGATGTCAGAGATTGGGATTAGTCTCCCAAGAGTCTGTGCTGGAGATCAAACCTCACCAGCAGAGCGACGTCAGATTGGAACTAGAGTTCCAAAAGTCCATGCTTCAGATCAAATCTCACCAGCAGAATGATGTCAGAAACTAAGACTAGTCTCTCAAGAGTCTGTGCAAGTAAACAAGTAAGACTGTGCCTAAGATTTTACTCAGAATGGCAGTCAGTGTCCCCCACCCCCCAAAATCAATCTACTTTTATTCATTGATTAAAATGTTGTCTCTTACTGCACCTCCTCTCTCTTGCCTATAACACCTACCCCTGCCAGCAGGGCACTTGTGTTCTGTCTCCTATATCTGCTGGTATGTATTCCACATCACATTCATATGCCCTGAAAGAAAAATCAACTAAAGTTACAAAGGTACAAATATTTTCTCTTGCATTGAGAACAACAGATGGTTGCTGGGTTGTCAGTTTTTTTTAAAGGCACTTTATTTGGCTTTATCATGCCAAAGAAATGTGGGCCAACAACCTTTCCCAAGGACACACTGAGACAACTGACCCGGCAAAATGCTTTTACGACAAATCTCAAGCAGCTCCCAAAATAATTTTGTTGTATTAATAGTTTGTTATATTCCTATTAAAATGTATTGCCATCTATTACTTCAGTCAGTATTTTACTTTATCGTAACTGTAAATTTATAGTATCTGTAATCATACTAACCATGTTTTAGTATATTACTATTTTCATGAAAGATCTACAAGGGTGATTTATTACAGATCTCATGAAATGAAATCACATTTTATTTTAAAAACCCAGCAAATGCAATAAGCTAATAAGAGTTTATGCATGTTCAACATTTTTGTTGAAATTTACATTTCCTACAAATTACTCTGAACAATTTTGACCTGTTTGACGCATCTTCTTTCCTTGAAAGGATATTCATTATAGTTTGCACCAAAACATTTCACTGCATTAAATATTGCAAGTTTTCCAAAGGCTACAGCATCATTTGATTGGTATGAAAGAAAATCAACAATAAAAAGAAGGACTTATGATATAATAAAACTTGTTTCTCTGTAAGTCTATGGGTTCTTCTTCTATCACTGAGTTTCTTTTAAACAAATCAAACAATGAAGGAGTCTACTGATTTTCAGTATCACCAAGGAAACAACTTTAATCTGGAGATGGATCTAGAGGACATGTATGCCATCAACAATCCGTTAAAATTATATAAAAAAAGCCTCAAGATGCAAGGTCAAATTTCTAACTCAAACAGGAGCATAAGTCATTTTGACAGAAATAGGTGAATACTGAACTTAATTTAGGTTTTGATAATATTAAACTCATTGCCACCTTTGCTTTAGATCTATGAAGTCCTTCAAAACCTATTAGACAGAAAGAAAACTCCTCAAAAAAGGGTAGAGGTCTTAACTAAATTTTTACAGAAAATGAGTACCATGAATGGCACACTATATGCCCACCAACTGATTAATAGTCCTCTATGCAGATATATAAAATTCTTGCACAGAAACCATTTTTCTTCCTTCAATCAGTGACCTTGGCCTTTGACCTTTTAACCTCAAAATTGATAGGCTTTTTCCTCATGCTAAGTGCAAGCCATCCACAAAGTTTGGGCCAGATCTGTGATGTAGAACTAATGTTATTGTGCAGAAATCATTTTTTTTCTTCAATTCAATGACCTTGACCTTTAACCTTTTGACCTCAAAATCAATAGCCTTCTTCCTTACCCCAAGTGCAAGCCATCCATAAAGTTTGGTTGAAGTATGTCATGTAGTTCTAATGTTATTGTGTAGAAACTTAGACCTTTGACCTTTCAAGCCTTAAATTAATAGGCTTCTTCCTTACACCAAGTGCAAACCATTCATAAAGTCTGGTAACTGTAGATGGTGGAGAACTCGAGTTATCGTGCAAAAGGTAAATTTTTTTAGTAAGTTATGTTTCTCCATGAATACTTACCCAATCACATTAACATTAAGTAAATAAACTCCACTATCTCTCGAATCCAGCAATCCAGGAAAGACAAAAATTTCATCTTTCCCATCTATATAACATATAGACAAAGGGAAGAAACTCTTACCCATTACCTCCCCTTACCATTACTCGGTGACTACCCCTCAAGCAGATGTTTACCAGTTTGAGCTGAGCGATATAACAATGATGCTCACATTTGTGGGGTGGAGTGTCAGGGTTTAAGAGTAATGTGATCTCGGAGAAACATAATTTACTAAAAATTTACTTTCTCTATCCAATACATTCCCCGATCACATTAACATTAGAAGAATAGATAATAGGAGGAGGAACTGCATGAGCATCCTACCCTTATCACGGGCACCCTTTGTGGAAGAATGGCTGGATTCCCTATATGAAGGATAAACTGCTCTCCTAACATGAGGACAGCACAACTGATTCTCACATAACCCATGATGACAATACCCAAATTTGTTTAAACAGGTCAATCCAAGATAGCTGAAAATGAAGGAATCTGGTACCAACCAGCAGCCTGTCTGTGGGCAGTCATGGTGGCAAGTAAGCAATGGCTGTTGGGTGGGAGGCTTGGGGATGGAGAAACTTTGCTTCCTATCCCCTTTGCTGAATTGCCTCCGGAATTGATGGGCCTGTTGCTGCCTGAAAAATGACTGATGTCAAACTGTTACTCTTGGACAGGGTTCGTCCTCCTATCTTTTTGTAGATGATCATCTCTCCTTTGTGGATGAGATTAATTTGGCTTGAACACTGGTGCAGGTTAGAGAGGCAGTTCTTTATTATTATATATACAGAAAATTTGGCAATGTGCAATTCAACGTATTATAATATATGGATAAAATGCCATGTTGCTTTGTTTATTGCATATTTCATAGTCGAGTGGAAAATTGCATAAATTGAACCTTTTGGAAATTTAGGAAGTACAGAAATTACTGCAACCAAGTGCCAAACTTGCCCAAATAAAATGCCTAAATTTCCTAAATCATAAATTTGCTAGATTTTAATAATGTACACATTTCCTGTTATACAGTCTGTGTAGGCATGACTGTCCATACAACTGGTCCCAGAAGTGAAACCATTCTATAGTTTTTAAAATGAATAAGACATGGAAAACATTTGAGGATACTGACATGTGTGATCAGTTTTACCAAACATATAAAATTCCTTGCTCAAACTGAGATTTGTTAATATCTTTCTAATTACTTTACTGGCAACAATGAATTTATTACTGTACATCAAGGATTTAAAATCAGTCATTATAATACCTTAATACTGTGAATTAGTGGATTTTCCAGTAGAAATAATTTTGATAATTCACCTGAGCTAATTGTTAAAAATATTTTTTCACTGCACTCAATAGATATCTATAACATTATGATCAACAAATGTAATCTGCCATTTTGTTACTTGCTTAGTCAAGTGGTAAGTATGGCCACCTGTCATGCAGGAGTATCTGATTTAAATCCCACAACATGCTTGGGGGTTTTGTTCCTTCAATTTTTTTTTTGTTTATGTGCTTTTTTGCCATGAATTAGGAACAAGAATTATGTTGCTACTGATAGTTTCCATGTAAATATACACATAACACAACAGAGCATAAACAGTAAACAGCTGACATTATTTCACAGGATACCATAAGAAATCTGATACGTTAATCTACTTTGAGGATAAAATAAAAAGAAAATTTGCTTGTTCTGAGTGAATAATGGATATATTTCATCTTGTGGATTAAAAACTAAAGTATTTGTACTCATGGCTTCACCCACTCAATTAAATATATCTGTTATTCATTTGATCCAAGCAAATATCCTCTATATCTTAACTTAAAAAGAATATTCTTTTATCTCTGAGGATATTGAGAATTTCCTCAAATTTTAGGAATTTCTCAACTTTTTCTTTCAAGAATCAAAAGACTCTCAGGTGCACAAATTAAAACTAAGGAGTCATTTTTCATCATTTCTACTAACTCTGGCTAAAATATAAATATTATGAAATGTATCAAAAGTGAGATAATGTCAAATCTTAATTTCATAAAAGAAATTTGAAAAATTTAGTTAAACCAGTGTTAGGCCACATTCTTGATGAGAAATTCAAACTGAACTGAACTGTGAGAACTGTTAATCATGATGCTGTTAGAGGAGCAACATGCCTCAGCATGAAAATAGCTGCTAGTTTATAATTACCGTATATACTCAAATTTAATCCAGGTCCAAAATGCAAACAATATTGACCCAGATCTGCAATCGCATAATGCGCCGGCAGATCAGGGTCTATGTTGTTTGTTCTACTGATTGGTCCTAACAAACTGAATAGACCCAGATCTGCCGGCACATAATGCGACGGCAGATCTGGGTCTATGAAGTTTTCAGTTGGTATCGTCTTATACAGGAGTATAGACGGTATTCATTTTAAACCAATCAAACAAGCAAATACATTTTACATGGAAGATGCAAGTACAGTATATTCATTTATTTTAACATGGGTATCAATTACCATGGTTTTGTGAAAAATTATATTTTTGACGGTGCTTAAATTCATGGACTCGGTGGAGGAAAAATACTATGTTCAGCAGTCAGAGTTTGTAGCAACCACAAAATCCATAAAAATTGTTGCTGCCATGAAAAACTGAATACACAGTATATCCTCACCTGAGTTTGGCTTTCGTCATGGACTTGTATATGGCCATCTCCAGTCCCCGCCTGCCAAGGTTTCTTAAACGATGATACGACTTCATCACATTCCCAGCATAGCCATACTGGCAGTTGAATGCCCACTGCTTAAACCTATCTTCAGAATACACTGAGCAGATATCCACAGGCTGGGTGTTACCTGAAACAAAAGATAGATAAACAACTGGTAGGAAAGGTAAGTGTAACATAGTGATTGGACAGCAGGTTTAGGATAAAAAGATAGTGAGTCTGAGTCCCATTTAGATCAATGATATTAAGCCTTTTACAGGGTCAATGCTTGGGTATAATTTACATGAACACTTGTTTGGCACCTATCAAAAGCTTTAGTCTCTTCATGGGATCAAGATGTACCATATATACTCGCATACAAGTTGATACCAACTGCAAACTGCATAGACCCAGATCTGCCATCGCATAATGCGCCGACAGATCTGGGTCTATGCAGTTTGAAAGGACTAATCAGTAGAACAAACAACATAGACCCTGATCTGCTGGCACATTATGCAATGGCAGATCAGGGTCTATGCAGTTTGTAAGGACTAATCAGTAGAACAAACAACACAGACCCTGATCTGTTGACACATTATGCAATGGCAGATCAGGGTATATGTTGTTTGCATTTGGACCGGGCTTATACGTGAGTATATACAGTATGTTTTCATGTAAAAATCAGCAAATATGTGCACTAAACTGAGTGACTGAGTATGTCTAGCTATGCCCAGAGCTGTTGGTGCATGTCAGTTAGCATAAAATACTTCAGATGACCTATTTAAAGATGAATATCAGCATCAGTTGATGCATAACCTGCAATGGACTGGTGTCTTATCTTGAGAAATACATGTATTATCACTCATGTAACAGAGAAATCAAACAGATTTGCTATTTTTATATATTTTTTTTTTTTTTGTTTCAGCCTGGTTGTCTCTACCTCATTATCTGGTTGCCTCAAATCATTGTCACATGATGGTTTGATGATATATTTAGGTAAAGACTTAAATGATATATTTAGGTATAGACTTAAATGATATATTTAGGTATAGACTTAAATGATATATTTAGGTATAGACTTAAATGATATATTTAGGTAAAGACTTAAATGATATATTTAGGTATAGACTTAAATGATATATTTAGGTAAAGACTTAAATGATATATTTAGGTATAGACTTAAATGATATATTTAGGTATAGACTTAAATGATATATTTAGGTATAGACTTAAATGATATCATGTTCAATGTGACTTTCACATTTGCAACTAAAGCAAATCAATGTGGTGATGGAATCTCCTGAAGAACATTAATATGTGAAAAATATACAGGAAACCCTCACTATAACAAACCTTACTATTACAAATACCTTGACATAAAAAATTTCCAAACTGCAGCACAGAGAGTACTTACACATAAAGAGAATACTTTGTTACAACAAATGCCTTTCTATAACATTTCCTATGGACCCAAAATCTTTTGTTATAGCAAGGGACTAATGTATATCGATGTTTGGCAGTGCTTTGAAGAAGACAAATAATGTAACCCCTCAACAGGGGACATTTCAATTTTCTGGTAATACTTAGTTAAATATCTTCACGTCTGTGTATATATTGCGATCAGTCTCTTCCATCTGTGTGTCCATGCGGCCATCAATGGGTTTTACTTCAAAAGTATCTGAACACACTTTACCACAATTTACACTGATTGAGAAATAGAGAGTGGTCATATTTGGTATGATGTTTAATGATGATGAGTGGATGACAACAAAGATTTCTGATCCTGAATGAAGCTTGGGGGTGTAAGTGGATGTTGAAAGTAACAAAGGAAATACTTTTTAATTTTTACAATTTCTTTCAAAGAGAGTTTTAAATCTGCTTAAAAACATATCACATATGATCAGTTAAATAGAAGATAGTTTTTGGTCTCAGTGAAGATTTGTGAACAAATTCAAGAATGAGAGAGCTGAAAACAAGAGGCCCAAGTAGGACTGATATCATATACCTGGAATATATTCATCTATAAATGTAATAGTAATAAGGTAGGTAACCTGGGTTTAAAATACTCCTAAGTCAGGATAATTTCCAGCTATTTGGCTGAAATTGTTGGTATTTGACATGTTGCTTAACTGTATTTCTACTTCGTCTCATTTCAGCTAAACTAGATACCGCAACGGCATCTTTCATATGAATGTAAAAGGTGTTCATGCTAGGACTCTACCTATCAGATTTGGTCTGATATGGTCCAGCAGTTTTAAAGAGAAAGTCATTCTATGATGGATGTTTTATATATTACTAACAACAGAATATACTAAAGATGGGAGATTTGTAAGTAAAAAAAAGAAGGTTTTCCACCTGGTTGCTATGGAAACTTCACCAATCCTAGGGGAGCTACCCCAAAACACTTCACCATTCCTAGGGTCGCCTTAACACTTCACCAATCCTAGTGGAGCTACCCCAAAACACGATTCTGGCATAGTACATCCTAAGGTGCACTCCTACCAAGTTTAATCAAAATTGTATGAGTATTACTGAAGAAAAAGTCAAAAACAGGTTTTCTACCTGGTTGTTATACAAACCACACTGCTGCTAGGGTTTCCAACCCAAATTAATTCTGGTAGAGCATGTCCTAAGAATAATTCCTACCAAGTTTGATCAAAATTGTCTCATACATTCTGAAGAAATGATACATTTTTTATTTCACCTGGTTGCTATGGAAACCACACTGTTGCTCAGGTAAATATCCCCAACATAATTCTGGTAGAATATGTTATATAAAAAATTCCTACCAAGTGTGATCCAAATTAGCGTTGCCATTCTGGAAAAGTTAAAAATAGGTTTTCCACCCAGTTGCTATGGAAGCCAAACCATTGCTACAGAGCAACTCTAGATACAAATATGGAGGGACATGTCATACAAATTGTTCCTACCAAGTTTAATCAAAATTGGTTCAGCCATTCTAGAGAAGGTGACAATAGGTTTTTCACATGGACACTGTGAAAGCCACACCACTGCTAAGGAAACCACTCGGCAAAATAATCTGCTAGAGCATAACTCTAGAGACATTTCTACCAAATTTGAGAAACAAATGTCTTAACTGTTCTAAAAAAGATGTTAAAATAGGTTTTCCATATAGTCGTTATGGAAGCACATCTTTGCCAGAGGAGCCATCCCAAAGTAATTTCTAAAAGATCATGTCCTATGAAACATTTCTACCAAGTGTGATCAAAATTGGCTCAGCTGTTCTACAGAAGAAGTTGAAAATAGCTTTTCTACATGGTTTCTAAGGTAGGCCCACCATTGCTTTTCCACATGGTTTCTAAGGTAGGCCCACCATTGCAGAAGAGCTGCTCCAGAGACAATTTTGATCAGGGCTCAAAACATTTTAAGTTAGCTACTTGTCCAGCAGGGAAAGTGACTTGGAACTTTTACTTGTCTTGCCTCAACTTTACTCATCCTACACTGTACATAATACTGAATCTGATTAAAAAGCCACTCGCCTAACAGGACAAGCATCTTGAAAAAGTGACTTGCCCTTCCTCAGTCACCACTTTTAAATTCCAGCAAATTAGTCAAATTTCTAAGCCCCATTGATAGAAAGCATCCTAAGAAGCATTCCTACCAACTTTGATCAAAACTGGCTCAAACCATTCTGGAGAAGTTAAAAATATGGTTGCTATAGCAGCCCCATATTTGATAGAGGAATCACCTGGAACAAAATTTTTATTAAACATGTTATAAGAAACATTCTTAATATGATAAAAACGGGCTCAGCCATTCAGGAGAAGAAGTTGAAAAAAAGGTTTTCCACACAGTTGCTAAGGAAACCACACCATTGCTTGGGATTGACCCTGGACAAAATTTAGTAAGAGCATCTCTTACAAAACATTCAGACCAATTTTGATCAAAACTGACTTGCCCATATTAAAGCTGAAAATAGGTTTTCTATACATCTGCTATGGAAGACACACCACTGCTAGGAGAGCCACCCTAGACAAAATATTGACAGGGCATGTCATAAGAAACATTCTTTCCAAGTCTGATAAAAATTGGCTCATTCATTATTGTTGATATTAATGCCATACCATTTCTAGGGAAGCCACCCTGGACACAATTTTCACAGACCATGCCCTAAAATTCCTGCAAAGTTTGATTCAAATTGGCTCAGCGGTTTTTGATAAGAAGTCGAAAATATCAAATATGGATGGACAGAAGGAAGACAAATTCAAGGCCATGCCATAGACTCAAATGGCATTTGGCCAAGACATCAAACAAATAATAAGTTAGAGGTGTGAAGTTTTCATGACTCATTCAAAACAAATGCAACAAATGCAATATGACTGCTCTAAATTTTGTATGAAAAAATGAAACTATCCATAGATACATGTGTAGTGATATAAATAGGATTTATATAAAACTGCAGAAAAGAACAAAACAAATTTTGAAGTTGAGAAGTTTTGTCTCTGTTTTTGATACCACAGCATTATATAAAATTCTGAAATAAGAGATAATTTTCAGCAAATAAAAATCGTAAAGAACACACAATAACAAAAAAAACAATCTATATGAACAAGTACCATATATACTCGTGTATAATCCGATACCAACTGCAAACTGCATAGACCCAGATCTGCCATCGCATAATGTGCCGGCAGATCTGGGTCTATTCAGTTTGTAAGGAGTAATCAGTAGAACAAACAACATAGACCCTGATCTGCTGGCGCATTATGCAATGGCAGATCAGGGTCTATGTTGTTTGCATTTGGAACCGGATTATACGCAAGTGTAGATGGTATATTTCCATATCTACAGTGTAAAACTCCTACTGAGAGTCGCTTACCAAGTATAATATGTAGGACAGCATTAATCATATCTGAGGATCCCATGACAGATCTAGCAATGTGATTCGTAACACCTGAAGAAAAAAAACACAAATGATCAATTAATGTGTGTGTACTGAATATACTCACATGTAAGCTGGATCCAACTGCTAATAACAGAGACCCTGATCCCCCATCGCATAATGCACCGGAAGATCAGGGTCTATCTTGTTGTTTTGCTGATTAGTCCTAACAAACTGCACAGACCCAGATCTGCCAGCACATTATGTGATGGTAGATCTGGGTTTATGTTGTTTGTGGTTGGATCCAATTTATACAGGAGTACATACTATAATTCTTTTTTTTTTCTTTGATTGCCTTTACTTACTTCAGGCAGCCATGTTTGCTGATGGTAACATATTGGTCACAACTGACAGCTACTGGTAATCATTGGTAACCAGTGTTGCAGTGTGGCTCACACTTTTGCTAGTCCAATCTACCACACCAAAAGAACATGAGGTAACTTCACCTAGCCTTAGAAAGATGTCACTAAAACATGGCAAATGTAACTTCGGAATGGAAGAAAAGACAATCATGTCGTTTTACTCTTTTACATTTATGACCTGTTGCTTTCTTTGGACAATTGGTCAACAAATTCTTTCAATTACTTTCAATATTTGTTTTGTAGTTTCTTTGTAAATCAAATTAAATATGGTACCTAATGTTCTCTGTGAGGAAACCAACTGCCATCAGTAACCATGGAGAGTTAACATCAGCCCTAATGTGAAGAATTCTCATTTCAGTGCATGAACAAGCATGTCCATGGCAGCAAGATTTTTCAGTTGATCCAAAGTTAAGATAATACTACAAATGTGTCCACACCACATGGATGCCCTACTAACAGCACTTTGTCAAATGAGGCATAACTCTCAACAAAAAAAACTTGCCAGATCATACTCACTGATTAATATCCACTAACCTTTGTATTTAGCTCATTATCTTAGGCACTATTGCATATGGAGTATTATAACTTAGTATGTAATTGCATCATGAGGAGTACTACTGCTATCAGTGAAACCTAGGCCACTGTGACCTACAGACTTATATTTTATGGTTCAGTGATTTGTGCTTACCTCTGGCTTGAGCTCAGTTTCTCATGTTTAAGGTCTGTGTTTAGGTCATTTTCTGGCATAACTGCACTAACTGAGCCAATGAGCTGTTATTGTATCCTACTGTAATCTTTGAGAAAATCACTAATGTTTTTTGATAATTTGCTAACCAGTGCAAAATGTTATTTGCATTTCACAGAAATCAGCAATTAAAGCCAACAGAAAATAAAATGCTTATTGAATTCAGCCTGGTGGAGTTAGCATAGCATGACAAAGCAAACAGGTGTGATTTGGCTGGTTCCAGTAAGGTCACTTACACTGAAGATTCCAGCCATTTCCTTCATATGCAACTATTTTGCAGAAAATGCAACATAACCGTTAATGATTTTTTTTTATGTCCTGTGTCAAAGTTAGTGCTTAACATAAGTAAGATAGTTTTGGTGCATCTGAACTTATAACTGATGCACTGGATTTCATAAAAAATGTAGAAAAATGGTGGAAATGTATAAGGAACTTAAAAAGTATCATATAACAGTGATAAATTTTTCAGACACTATTACTCGCAGAAGTAACATAAGTTAATATTTATAAGTGTCATGTGGAGTACTGCACCTGTCGGTGAAAATTTGATCACTGTGACCTGTATTTCACAGTCCACCAACTTTGGCTAACCTTTGCATTTAACTCCTGTTCTCATGTTCTCAGGCACTACTGCCTATGGCATCGCATAATTTGATACATAACCATGTCATGAGAAGAAAACTAGGTCAATGTGAGCTATATTACATGGTTCAGTGTCATCCTGTCAGACTTGAAGCATTCCTTAGAGAAACTTTCATAAAATAAGGAATATAAGGAATGCTTCAAGTCTGACAGGATGGTATATTGCAGTGGTTCTCAAACTTTTTTGTTCACAGACCACTTGACTATTGAAGATAATGTTTCATATAGGATATGAATGGAGCTTGCAGACCACCAGTGGTCCACAGACCAGTTTGAAAACCTCTGGTCTATTGTGTTTCTCTGCAATCTGAATCCACACTGAACATCAGATAGAAGGTTGCTAGATTCGAGATACCAGAGTAGTCTATTATTTATCATCCAGTCCACGGTTTTGCAAATACATCTTGTAAATGATATGGGATGATAGTTGTAAAGGTCAATTTGGTCCTTTTCATTTTTGGGTACTGGTATCACTATTACTTCTCACAAAGTCTGCAGGAAGTTGTCACTTTCCCAAATTTTATTTAAAAGGTTTAGCAATGTATTTAGAGTTGTGTCAGGTAAGAGTTTCTGAAGTTGATAGTGGATATCATCTGGTCCTGCTGAAGTGTCATGGGCATGATAAAGAGTCCTGGAACTCTCCGAGAGTGAAAGGTTTATTGTAATCTTCAGCATTATCAGATTTGAAATTTACAGGAACATTTTCTTTCAAGTTTCTGACACAGCATAAGTTTTCAGACTAATTCTCTTGTGAGGAGTTCTCAGAGAATGTTTCAGTAAATGTATTTGTGATTTCTGGTATGTCTGTGACCATTTCATCAGATTTGTTTAAATGTTTGATACAGCTGCTTTTATTTTTGCCAATGATTTTTTGAACCATATTCCATACTGATTTAAAAGAGAAGCAAAAGTTCAACCAAGAAACATAGGATATCCATGTTTTCCTCTTGCTCTCTCTAATGGTATGATGAGCTTTACCTTGGGATATACAGTATTTATTCCGATTTTCAGTTGTTGGATTGGAATTAAAATGTTGAAGGACCTTTTTGTATTCCCTGATGGCATCAAAGCATGCATCATTAAACCATGGTTTGTTGACACATTTAGGAATCGCCAAAGTTTTTGGTATTGCATGCCCAGCAACATCCTGGAGTATCTTCGTAAAGAGGAGTATTGGATCAACTATGTTGTCAAAATGATCTGCTATAAGATTTTACTCGAGAGGGATTTAAATGTTTTCCAATCTGCCTTGTTCAATTTCCATCTCTGCCTGAGCCCAATTATTAAAGAAATAAGACCAATGGTCAATTATAGATTTGACAGATTTAGTCTGAAACAAAGATCCAAACAATAAAAGTGAACCAACATTACAAGTGTAACCTTATTAAAGGACATAAACAAAGGACATATTGAAGTAATTACCTATAGGAATGACACCCAGAGGAACTTTGGCTTTTGTTGGAGAAAAGCCTGGTTTCAAGTCAATGTCTTTATCCTTCTGTGATCGGGTCAGCAAGCCATCTACTACTTGATTTACTGTCCCATCACCTCCCATTGCAACAATTCTGCAACAAAGTAGCAGATTCAGTCAACAGAAGTCCCCTAACTGATGAATAAAAAAATATAGTTGAAAAGGTTTTTCATGTTAATGTAACACCTAACATACAGTGGTATTAAATCAGCTTCTGATGTCAATAAGATGTCAAACCTATAGTGTGAAAATTATATGTTTTGAATAGAGGTTGCCATAATGCAAAATTGTGCAAGCTGGACATAAATTAATCAATCCAAATGGAAAAAGATTCTGCCTTGCATCTATGTAATGCAAAAATTGTGAGTGGGACACAAGAAGATGTCTAGCTGCATCCAAGTGTGCCCTAGGTTTGTTTATCATTGTTCCCAATATAGTTTACCATGAAGTGAGAAAACGGTTATACATGACCATTGCCACAATGATATTTAAAATCTCAATGCACTGTTTGTACACAAAATATTCACCAAGTCCTTAACATTTGCACCTTGTTCATATGTGTACATGTGTTCAGTGTTGATGTACATTATAGCCCCTGTATAAGTCTGTTTCTTGATGCTTATGAAGCTATGTTTATATATATATATATATATATTCATTGTTTATACACATACTTGTATTTCTCCTGAACAAAATAATACATGTATCTGAATAACTGGAAAATTCTGTCTGCAGTATGCAATATTCTGTGTTACATTCAAATGCTTATACACATGCTTGTGTATCCCCTAAACAAAATGTTACATGTATCTGAATAACTGGAAAAGTCTTTCTGCAGTATACAATATTCTCTGTTACATTCAATGTTTATATACATGCTTGTGTTTCCCCTAAACAAAATGGTATATGTATCATGAATAACTGGAAAAGTCTTCCTGCAGTATACAATATTATGTTACATTCAATGGTATATGTATCATGAATAATGGGAAAAGTGTTTCTGCAATATGCAATATTCTGTGTTACATTCAAATGAGGAGTTTGATCTGTTAAAATTCAGTTTGATACTAAAGCTTTAGAAATGTCACCATTATTGCTGGCAAACAAAAATTTTAACTAGCTGTAAGTTTAAACTCTTTGTCAGTAACCATGTATCCGCACACAAACTCAGGGACACAGGATGCAAAAATTGTTTGTGTATGTGTTCTTGGACTTATGCACAAAAAAGTTAGCATGACCTCTGGTTGAGATAGACTATATATAAAAAAGACTGATGAACTCATATCAGTAATATGCCATCCGCTTATTTAAAAAAGGATGGACTGAAAAACTGTTCTCTTATGAGCTTAGAACTAAAAATTTATTTACAATACAACACACAAATTCATTATAGAAATATATTCCACCTAATAAAACAACAAATTTCTACACTAGTATATTGTATTTAAGAATCAGACAAGAAAAAAGAATGAGATTCTTCCTTACAGTATTTCTCCTATAATAAGCCCATGTGTAAATTGGGGGTGGGGATGGGCTTATCAACAGAAAAAGTTTTGTGAAATAAAATGCTGCAAGAATTTTTACATAAATAGCATGGAACGGGCTTATCATTTGGCAGGACCTTATAATACAAGAACTATAGTACAGGTGACCTTTTCAACATTTAAGCTACTGTAGTAAGGCGATATGATTTATTGTATGGCCCATTTGGGAGGATATTTTTTGCGGTAAAAAATCAAAGACATTCTTCATCATTATGGGAAACTTACACATCATAGTCATCTAAATTTATATGCACCATCTCTTGCTTGATGAATTCAGTATGTTGCACTTCTGAAACAGGCAGATGAAAATATTAATGTCAAGAATGGGCATTTTGAAAATCCTATTAAAGGTAAGTCATTTTGCTTTTTTGACACAAGAGAGTTATCTCACTGATTGCTGCTTCAAAGCTGGAAAAGCAACATTCCAGTACATACATAAAATAAGACAAGACAGACAATTTCATAATCCAATCAAACCAAGGCTGGTAAAAACATTACAAATTAAAAATGTATGTTTAAGTTAGCAAAATTTATAATCTACATGATTCACTGATCTTTATGTACTGTAATAAAAAATCTTTAAATTGTCAATGACAAAGATGTCATCATTGCTGTTGCCAGGATGTGATAACAATATCTCACTTTTGGTAAACACTCACAAGACAATGACTTTTTTATTCAAATAAAGTTTGGTCACACAAATGACTTTCATTAAGGATGAACTCGGGTGAAATAATGGAGTATTTAACTTGCATAAAGATGAATATTTACACAATTAAGGGTCCAAGCAATACAACCTCCTCCAAAAAGATGAATATTTTTACACAATTAAGGATCCAAGCAATACAACCTCTTCTATAAAGATGAATATTTTTACACAATTAAGGATCCAAGCAATACAACCTCCTGCAAAAAGATGAATATTTTTACACAATTAAGGATCCATGCAATACAACCACCTCCAAATACAACCTCCTCAAAAAAAAAAAACATCTACAATGTTGATGTGCATTTTTCTAGCATTACAATTAGTTAAACATCTATCCCATAAAAGGTCCATTACATAAAAAAGTACAGAAAATAGTACTCTATCACCAAGTGCACTTGTCCATTCTGCTGAAATATTTATATGTGCTTTCTCTGTAAACAACATTTGTCACTGCCTGTATTGGTACTCTTGGGATTGCGACCAGATTTTATTTCCCCAGTGATATAATCAACAAGCTTGTGTTTATTACACTAGTACTTGTTGTCAAAAATTGGGTGCAGCATAAATTTTACTCCATATTATGTTGATGCAACTGCACACAAAAAATAATGAATATTTGTTAACACACTACATCATGTAATCTGGGAAGATATTTGTATCAATTGATTACTAGATGAATGAATCTTTTATTAGGTACGAAAGCCATTTTAATCATGTAAACCATCATAGTGTTTCTCTTCAATCTGAGATCTATCAAATGCACTCCAATTACATGACCATACTAGTTCACTGAGAATAATTTATTGAAAACCTATGAAATATAAACTTATTTAATATTTATTTTATATTATCTTAAATTACAAAGCACTTAGATATGAATCTTTGAGTGATATAGTTAATACCAATTTCATTAATGGACAGCCTAACATGGGACTGGTACATTAGTTATTAAAGCAATACTGAGGCTGACTGGACAGCATAACATGGGACTGGTACATTAGTTATTAAAGCAATACTGAGGTAGACTGGACACCCTAACATGGGACTGGTACATTAGTTATTAAAGCAATACTGAGGTTGACTGGACAACCTAACATGGGACTGGTACATTAGTTATTAAAGCAATACTGAGACTGACTGGACAGCATAACATGGGACTGGTACATTAGTTATTAAAGCAATACTAAGGTTGACTGGACAGCCTAACATGGGACTGGTACATTAGTTATTAAAGCAATACTGAGGCTGACTGGACAGCCTAACATGGGACTGGTACATTAGTTATTAGAGCAATACTAAGGCTGACTGGACATGTGCTTCTGTGAATGCACATTGTTGAAAACAGAAAGCGAACATCTTCAAGTGATAATGATAATCTAGACTTAACACTTGAATTATGGCAGTGAATGAAAAAGAGTATAATCTGAATGATTCTTCAAATAATCCTGAGATAATCCTTTGTCCAAGTTTTTCACAGTTAATGAAATATATATGCTCATGATTGTGTACACAAACTTGTTCCCAATGCCTTGTTCTGTTCTTTTAGGAACACAAACAAAATTAAAATGAGTAGTAAGCTAATGGATAAACAGCAAAAGGCTGTGACAACAACTTACAACAACAATAATAATAATAATAACTATAACAAAAACAACCAATGGATCAAAGTCAGATGTTACTAATCAGTTAAACATGTATTCATAATGTTAAAAACAAAGTAATATGCATAGATCAAAGTCAGATGTTACTAATCAGTTAAACATGTATTCATAATGTTAAAAACAAAGTAATATGCATGGATCAAAGTCAGATGTTACTAATCAGTTAAACGTGTATTCATAATGTTAAAAACAAAGTAATATGCTTTGTATACTTGTTTATTACACCTCTAAACAGTTGTACCTTTTAAAATATGTTAGAAATCATAAAGTTGGTGACTCTAAGATGAAACCATGGCAAATTTTCTTAATAAAGGCTTTCCCAATTTGAAATTGGTATATTAAAAAAAATACAATAATTATCCTAATGGGGTTTCTATGATTTTAAAAAAAACCATTGTATATGAATGGTTTTTTGCTGGGTAAGTTAATTTTGTTGCTGAGCAAATAAAAATATTTTTACTTGTCTGGTGGGCAAGTGGGAAAAATAAAATTCAGTACTGGTTTAGGTAACTTACCACATGAATCTACATTAACATCTGCTACTTTAAACAAAGGCAAGACCTTGTTTTTGAGAAGACTTCTCCCATGAGAGGCCCCTGCATAATGCTGCAAAAAAAGTTTCACTGATTTGGGTCTACCAGGAATCTCTGAAAGTAGAGAATGAAAACAAGGCTCAATAATTGGCAAAGTTAATAAGCTCATTCTTTCAATATGAACCATGTACAGTCAAACCTGCTATAGTGGTCACCTCTATATAGCAGCCATATGTTTAATTAGGTCAGGTATACAAAGTCGCCATGAGTTTATTTACATCAAGTATACAAAGCTCTAATTAATTCCATCTTTTCTTCATAAGTGATATAGAATTTCACATTCAAAATATTTAAAGACCATTTTATCTCTGAGACACCATTTAGTGCCACACATTCTTGAAGCTCCAGGCATTGTGTATATCATTATAGAAGAAAAAAAAACTGATATAACAATCTACCTCTAAATGTTTGCAAGAAAAGGGAATACCATAATCACATGAAGCCTGGTACTTGAAAGCATGAAACCTCTCTCTCTTAAAGACTCAATGTGAGAGGTTTCTAATCAGTTATTAAAATTGATTATGTTCTGTACATGTGTGGCACATAACTCAGTAAATTAATTATAAAAAGAGGCTAACAAGGGGTAAATACATTTTACAAGATTTTGCATTTAGACACATGAGTACCTGAAATATATTTCTGTATTTTCTGAACATATCTTGAACACAGAGCCTCACTTGGATGTTCAAAAAGGACCATTCTCTCTCGCATACAGCTCTGAGATTTCTGTTCCATGACATGGACAGCAAATCCTAGACAGACTCCCTCGCCTTCTTTCTGCTCTGCTGTCCGTCTCCGTTTTATTTTTACCCCTATTACACTGTTCAAATCAATCACATTGTCCTTGATCTTCAATTCTTTATTCTTGCTGAACAGTCCGCCAAGGCCTTTTTTCTTCTCTGTAAAGAAATTTTAAAAGAAAGTAAAATCTGGGAATAATATAAACAGCATAAATAACAAGACACATCTTACTTAGTTGCAATCCTAGCTGTAGATGACAGCCATATCAACTTATCTTTTCTACCATATTACTGTAATTAAATATAAGCCCTTTTTAAAAAATTAAATAATGAAAAATGAACAAGCATTCTACTGACCAAAAAGAATTTACAGGAATCCAAGATAAGATCGGTTCTTTTTTTTAACTGCCAAGTGTTGAAACCATCTCTGATATTCTTGAGAAACTCCAACACAGCAAATTTGGAAACAAAAAAACTTTCTTAATGTCCGAGTTAAGATGTTTACAAGATACCTGTAAGTGCAGAACAAAATTCTTCGTCATAACCATTGACTTTGAACCTGATATCATGTGTAGAAAATCATTCAACTTGTCTCAGACAATGTCATCATATATCCATGGGCTAAGTTTGGTTAAATCTATAAACAATATTTGTTGAAGAAACAAAACCTTATTTAAGTTTATTCACGGTATTCATCAGAGATCCACAAACTGGATTTGATAAAAATGTATTCATACCATGTATACTCGCATATAAGCTAATAGCAACTGAAAACATAGACCCAGATCTGCCGTTGCATAAAGCGCTGGCAGATCTGGGTCTATGCAGTTTGTAAGGACTAATCAGTAGAACAAACAACATAGACCCTGACCTGCTGGCACATTATGCAAGGGCAGATCAGGATCTATGTTGTTTGCATTTGGACTTGGTTCATACACAAGTATATATGGTACTTGTTTGTGGTATGATTCTCACAAGCCAGTACAACTAAAAACCAGAGTCAAGATCTTTTATCTCAAAATCTATGTCAGAGTGATGGGTATTAACTTGTTCATTGAAATGCATCTAAATCAATGTCAGAGTACTGGGTATCAACTTGTTCATTGAAATGCATCTAAATCAATGTCAGAGAGCTGGGTATCAGCTTGTTCATTGAAATGCATCAAAATCAATGTCAGAGTGCTGGGTATTACCTTGTTCATTGAAATGCATCTAAATCAATGTCAGAGTGCTGGGTATTAACTTGTTCATTGAAATGCATCTAAATATATTCATAAGACACCTTAAGTGTAGTACAAATTTGTTGTCATGGCCTTTGACCTTGATCCTGATATCATGGTCAGAAGACCACCAAACCTGTCACAGACATTATCAAAATATCCCCACATGCTAAGTTTGGGTAAATCTACAATTTATTTGGAAAAAATAGTTTAATTTCTTGAAATGCATTATTTGAGATATTCTTCAGATATATCCACAAACTGAGTCTGATAAAATACATTCATACTTGGTTGTGTTATCATGTTCACAAACTAAAAACTAGAGTCAAGACCTTTGACCTTAAAGTCAGAGTGCTGACTATCAACATGCTTATTGGACTGCAACTAAATATAAAGTATGGTCAAAATTTACTTGTATATGTAAAAATCACTGTGTACATAAGCTCACTGAAGCACACAAATGTAAACAATGACTTTTGACTTGATCCCAAGGTCAATTAAGTCTGGTTTTCAAAACCTTCACAAAAAGGCAGATATGATCAAGGTCAGATCTGCACCATTTTCATTCAAAACCAATTAAATACTGCAAGATGTGTCTTTGAGAAAGCCCCACATCACTGCTATCATTCATGCAAGAGGAGTAGTTAACAAGATTATTAAGATGGCTACTATGGTGCCATGTTGGAGGTCAGATGAACACCATTTTCATTCAGATCAAGCTATATATTGCTATAATAGTATTTTAGTGAGAACACCATGTCAATAAGACCATCCATTCAGGAGAAGAAGCCATATAAAGACTTTCAGGATGGCCATCAGGGCAGCTATTTAGGCAACTATTTTGGTGGTTAGCTCAAGATCATTTTAATATAGAAAACTGCTGTATATTACAATGAAAGAAGTATTTTTTCTGTTTTCTTTTAAACATTGGTATGGCCATCCATTTAAGAGAAGAAGCTGTAATGAGATTTTTTTAAATTTCGGGGTGTCACATTGGTGTCATTTTTATTTGGACCAACTGCATTTAGTGACAAGAGTTTTCATGAAAACCCCATGTCTATATTACCATCACTTCAAGAGAAATATTGATAATAAGATTTTGAAGATGGCCACCATTTATCAGCGCCATTTTTAGTATGGACCAACTAGACATCATAGGAAGTCTGTGAGTGAAAATTCCATGTCAATATGACCATCCACTCAGGCGGAGTAGCAATAAAATTTTCAAGATGGCCCCCACAGTGATCATAGTCCAAAGGATACCAGTTTCATTTGCAGCCAACTAGACATCCTAAGTCTTTCAGTGAAAACCCAATGTCAATAAGACCAGCCATTCAGGAGCAGTAGCTATAAGATTTTCAAGCTGGCCACCATGGTGGACATATATTAGATGTCTAATTGGCACCATTTTTATTTAGAACCAATTAGACATCATAAGAAGTCTTTCAGTGCATTAACAGAAGTATCAATAACAAGATTTTCAAGACGTACATTTTCATTCAAGTCCAACTAGACATTATGATAAGTCTTTAGGTGAAAATTCCATGTCAATATGACCAACTGTTAAGGCTGAGTAGCAATAACTATATTTTCAAGATGGCCACTAAGGCTGACATACTGGAGGATCTAAGATAAGAACCATTTTCATTAAGACCAACTAGACATCATAAGAAGTGTTACAGTGAAATCCCCCTGTTGATATGACCACAGTGATGACCATACTGAATGTAAGATTGGCACCATTTTCATTGAGGACCAACAAAACATCAAAGTTTTTTTTTTAAAAAAAGACCCATGTTGATATGACTATCCATTCAGACAGAGTAGCGATAACAAGATTTTCAAGATGGCAGCCATGGTGGCCATACTGGATGTCAGATCAGCATTATTTTCATTTAAGACCAACTAGACACTATAAGAAGTCTTCTGGTGAAAACCCTATGTCAATATGACTTTCCATTCTGGAGGAATGGTGATAACTAGATTTTCAAGATGGTGGCCATATTGGATGTCAGATCTGTGAACACCATTTTTATTTAGGATCAACTAGACATCATAAGAAGTGTTTAAGTGAAAATCCCATATCAATATGATCATGTGTTCAGGAGAAGCAATTACAAGATTTTCGAGCTGGCCACTGTCACTATCATATTGGATGTCCAAACATCAACTAGACCTTGGATAGAATGTGTGTGCAGAGTTTTAAGGCAATCCTCCTAGTAGTTTAGAAGTAGTGATAACAAACTTTTGCTAATGGACAGACAATTTACAACAGGCCATCCCAAATGTTCTTCTGGTCTAGAGCTACAAATTGTCCCAATGTTTTCCTAGGAAGTGGTGGAATACACTATACTATTGCATGTTGAACATTTCATATTATACTATGGTAAAACTAAATTCATTATGATACATCTACATATAAAATGTTCTCTTTGAAGGTAAAGCAAAAAAATCAATAAATCGATCTTTTATGATATAAATCTGGGTTAAACCCAGTAACATCACTGTGAGCCTTAAGTTGTATCACAATATCACAACTTTTTACAATATCATCATGATAATATCACAATGTATATACTATTTCAGATCAATAAATCAGCAATGAGTTATTCTCTACAAAGTGCACTGAAGTCATGTGCCTGTCCAAGTGCCAAATTGAAGGTTACAGCTAGTGGAGAACTCCATTGTATTTTCCACTGACAATTGCCTGAAGGCTGTTACTATTTATATATGACAAACATATATCGACTGACCTGTACTAATACTGCGGACACAGCTCATTATGGTTAACATGCTACCCTGTAATAGTGCTTGGTATTGTAGTTTAATGAAAATGGATTTACATGAGAAGGGTAATCTCTATCTACCATATATGATATTGCTAATCCATATCTTTTACCAATATATGTATCATCATCACACTAAATCCAATGCCAATATATGTATCATCATCACACTAAATCCAATGCCAATATATGTATCATCACACTAAATCCAATGCCAATATATGTATCATCATCACACTAAATCCAATGCCAATATATGTATCATCATCACACTAAATCCAATGCCAATATATCATAATGGCAATATATGTATCATCATCACACCAAATCCAATGCCAATATATCATAATGGCAATATATGTATCATCATCACACTAAATCCAATGACAATATATGTATCATCATCACACTAAATCCAATGCCAATATAACATAATGTCAATAAAGGTATAATATTTTTAATACCCATTATATAGAGTAAAAGTCTTGAGAGACCATCCCAACTGCTACAAAAGGTGGTCTGTCAATAAAAGTCATCCCAACTGCTACAAAAGGTGGTCTGTCAATAAAAGTCATCCCAACTGCTACAAAAGGTGGTCTGTCAACAAAATTCATCCCAACTGCTACAAAAGGTGGTCTGTCAATAAAAGTCATCCCAACTGCTACAAAAGGTGGTCTGTCAATAAAAGTCATCCCAACTGCTACAAAAGGTGGTCTGTCAATAAAAGTCATCCCAACTGCTACAAAAGGTGGTCTGTCAATAAAAGTCATCCCAACTGCTACAAAAGGTGGTCTGTCAATAAAGGTCATCCCAACTGCTACAAAATGTGGTCTGTCAATAAAAGTCATCCCAACTGCTACAAAAGGTGATCTGTCAATAAAGGTCATCCCAACTGCTACAAAAGGTGGTCTGTCAATAAAAGTTATCCCAACTGCCACAAAAGGTGGTCTGTCAATAAAAGCCATCCCAACTGCCACAAAAGGTGGTCTGTCAATAAAAGTCATCCCTACTGCCACAAAAGGTAGTCTGTCAATAAAAGTCATCCCAACTGCCACAAAAGGTGGTCTGACAATAAATGTCATAATATTATATAATAAAATTTATTATGTGCATTATAAATCTGGTACCATAAATAATCACGTACAAATCAAATCCAAATGCAAAACTGCATCGACCCAGATCTGCAGTCACATAATGTAGTGGGTCTATGCAGTTTGTTAGAAAAAATCAGTAGAACAAACAACACAGCCCCTGATCTGCTGGCACATTATGTGATGGCAGACCAGGGTCTATGTTGTTTGCATTTGGACCCGACTTATAAGCAAGTATATATGGTAATCAATGACAGATTGTCAACCAAAACACTGGTCATTCATGTCAGAGGGATCATTTTTGGTTGTGGCTAAAGGATTGGAACAGCAGCATATGATGAAAGGGGCAATAATGAATTATTGAGAAAGCATGCAACAATATGCTGCTTGGTTGATTCTACTGAAACTTTTTCTTAATTAATAATCCTAAAAAAAAAAATTATGTTCTCAATCTTGATAGATATGTGAGGTTGTCTGAAACATATCAGATTCTACTGTACAATATGGTTCAAAGTACAATGTTACTATGTTAGTACATGTATAACTATAATAATATATGATGTATGAATATATACATGAGGGCATGACAGTTTGATCATATAGTGGGTACATTAGGTCAAGAGGAAGACAAGCACTTTTTCACCAGGATCTGCACTAACAGCAACATGGAAGAAGGAGGTACAGTATAAAATTTACTTTTTTTATCAGCTTTGACTTTAGCACAGACTTATTATATATCTAAAATGCTATAAATTTGATACTAATGCATTAAACTGGTTCTCATCCTATCTGTGTGACAGGACCCAAAGTTTCAAGTCACAATCAGAAATTACTGTAAAAGCTCTGCTAGACTCTGATATTAGAAATATTCCGATGTGGTGAAACAAAATAAAATGGTTACATATGAAAAAAAAATATTTACAGTAACAGCCTTATGTATGAGCATTCCACTTCTGAGAAACTTGCAAATTGTCAATATACAGTCATCTCATTGAAAATGTTATGGTTGAAAAGAATGAGAGTTGAAAGTAATTTTAAGTGGGAAAAACATACTGACTATGCCCATCAATCTCTAAGAAGTAAAAAAGACTTTGCTAGTCAAAATTCTGAAATACCGGCCCATACAAACTAATAATATTGTACAACAACGTCTACATTTTGCCAGTTATTAACCACAGTGTTTAACAAATATGGGGAAGTTGCCACAAAGTTAATTGGACACAGTAGCATAGCAACCGCCCAAGCAACCCCCACAACTGTCGGGGGGGGGGGGGGGCCAGGCCCTCCCTGTGGGGGCCCAAAATTCCCATCAAACAACTTTTTTTATTGAGAGAGGGCCCCAGAATTATGTTTTACAGGGGGGGCCCAGAATTTCTTTCTACTCCACTGATTGGACAGAATAAACAAGATACAAAAGAGAGTAGCTTGCTTAATTCTGGATGTTCCTTTTGAGGTACCATCTAGTATTTTTGTCCATGAACTGGAATGCCTTCAAATAAATGACAGCATAAACTTTCAAAAGGCAGTATTTCTCTACAAATGAATAAAATGTAATATGCCTGAAAAGTAACAGAACTATTTCATGAAAATTATGGGCACTATGCTTTACAGTTAACCTCACGTGGCCACTTGAAACTTCCAAAAACAATATACTGAACAATTTTGATGTAGTTTTAAATATTCTGAAGTAAGGTTATGGAATTTTTGGCCCACATGTTAGATCAGCCACTTTTGTTGAAAGTTTTAAAGAAAAATATCTAAAATATTTAAAGCTTGATTTTGACTAATTTCAATATATTTTTATCAAATTCCTATTTCTTTTTTAACTGTTTTGCGTTTGTGCATGCTAATCTACGTTTTTATTTAATATGATTTGTGTGTTCAGAGTGATGTAAAGGTGTAACATTTAACTGTTCCTTTGTTAAATACTTTTTCTTCTCTTTTTCCTACTTATTTTGTTAGTAAGATACATGTATATATTGTTCGTTAGAAAGTAGCCGAGGGCCTCAAGGATGACTAGATACATTTGTATCCTAATTGAGCTACCCTCATTAAATAAAAAAAATTATCATTATAATATTAATTATTATTATATATTTTTCTTGAATTTGTATGGCATAAAGCAAAGTATAGTGTTAAACCCTTGGCACCACACTGATATGTACATAAATTTGGACAGACTATGCAATGCTCAACATTTATGAATCAGGGTACAATACAATTTACACCCATTGAACCCTGGGCCATCCAGAATGCTAGGGGTTTAGATGTGTGTGTGTGTGTGTGTGTGTGTGTGTGTGTGTGTGTGTGTGTGTGTGTGTGTGTGTGTGTTAATTCATGAAGCCTAGTAAATATGTTATACACATTTTAAAAACATTATGGTAGACAATAATTATTTATGACTTATAACAGGAAAATCATCACTTTCATATTTACTGGTAAGTGTCCCCTCTGGATTACTGAATTTAAGCTGGAATACCAGGTCCTTTTCCCTGAAAGTCATCATTTGACTTTGAAATTTTTTTAACCCTGAGGATTTACCATTGTTGTTGTTCGTTCTTCAAGTTCAAAGATGACCATGACATCACTAACTGGTTTGGTTTCTGTGAGTACATGAGTGGCTGATCAGGCCAATTTGTGCTCTGAACTGCATGTGGCACACTTGACAGGAGATGCCACTTGGGTTTGTGGACGTGCTGCAGTTCTGAGATTTAAGCTGCTGGCACTTCTGCACTGCCTCTGCAATTCTCCTCAGTTCAAAGTCTGTAACTCTAGTATTGATGAGACTCTGCCTGGTGAAGGGATCCTGTGAGAGATCTTCACAAGACTCAGGGTCAATGTTGAAGTGTTTCAAAGATGACTTGAGGGAATCTTTAAAGCATTTCTTCTGATCACCCTAAGTACACTTTCCTTCATAGAGCTCTCCGTAGAAGATTTTCTTTGACAGCCACTCTTCTGACAACCTGGTGACGCGGCCTGCCCATCTCAACTGTGATTTCATCGGCAATTAGTGGATGCTTTGAATGCCTGCCCATGAAAGAACCTCAGTGTCTGGGACCATGTCCTGCCATCTTATCCTCATCAGTTTCCTCAGGCAGCCCATGTGAAAATAGTTAAACTTCTTGACATGGCATCTGTACACCATCCAGGTTTTGCAAGCATACAGCAGGGTCGGCAACACAATGGCTTTGTAGACCTTAAGTTTTGTTTGTAGACTGATGCCTCTGCACTCCCACACATTTGCACATAGTCTGCCAAAGGCCACACTTGCTTTAGCAATTCAGCCATTGATTTCATCATCGATGTGGACTGCATGTGACAGTGTGCTGCCGAGATAGGTGAACTTGTCCACTGCAAGGAGGGTTTGACCATTTACAGTGATGGTAGGCTCTACGTAAGGCCTTCCTGGTGCAGTTGGGTGCATCACCTCTGTCTTCTTGATACTGACTGTGAGACCAAAATTGTCACAAGCTGAAGAGAAATGGTCCATACTGTGTTGCATGTCACACTAAGATTTGGCATTCAGGGAACAGTCATCAGCAAATAAGAGATCACAAAGTCACTTCCTGTAACTTTGTCTTCACCTGTAGATTGAAGAGCTTTCCATCAGTCTGGTATCTGATGCCAATCCCTGTGTAATAGTGACAGAAGGCATCAGTAAGCATGGCAGAGAACATCATACTGAAGAGGGTTGGGGCCAACACACAGCCTTGCTTGAGTCCATTAGTGATTAGGAATGGTTCAGATAACTCGCCGTCATCCACGACAGGAGCAAGCATGCCATCATGGAATTGGCAAACCATCACGATGAATTTCTCTGGGCAACCAAATTTTGCAATGATCTTCCAAAGGCCTCCATGGCTGACTGTCAAAGATTTTTGTCAGGTCAATGAATGTCATGTACTGGTTGGAGTTATGTTCCTGGCATTTCTCCTGGAGTTGACGAGCTGCAAACACCATATCTGTGGTCCCACATCCTTCCTGAAGCCACACTGACTCTCTAGCATGAGCCCTAGAATGATGTGATGTACAAGATGATTCAGTGGAATTCTGGCAAAGATTCTGCCGGCTATTGACAGCAAGGAGATGGATATTATGTTGCCTTTCCACTTATACAAGTGGACGATGGATGCATCATTGTACTCCTAGGGTATAGTTCCCTGAGCCCTCATTGACTGGAAGAGTTCAGTCAGTTTCTGTGCCACATGCAAGCCTCCAGCTTTGTAGACTTCTGCTGCTATAGCATCTGCTCCAGGTGCTTTGCCATTTGATAGCAGGTCAACTGCTTTCACAGTTTGTCAGCTCTGAAGGATCAGCTAGTGATATATTAATTTCCACTTGGGGCAGTTGATCAATTGCTCAATTGCCTCCTTGCTGATAGATGGCTGTTGATTGTGGATATAGTTGAAGTGTTCAGCCCATCTTTGAAGTATCTTTTCTTTGTCAGTGAGCAGTGTGGCACTGTCAGCAATCAGTATTGGAGATGTTCCTGATGACTGTGGCCCATAGACTGTCTTCAAAGCATCAAAGAAGCTCTTAATATCATTCCTGTCTGTGTAGGACTGAATCTCATCTGCCTTATTGCTCAGCCATGAGTCTTGCAACTCTCTGAGTTTGCACTGGACAGTTCTCTTGATCTTGTTGAAGGCTGCCTTCTTAGATGATGAAGTGCTGTCTTCTAAACTGGCCTTCTGTAACTGATGTTTCTCATTCAGAAGTCTTTGTATGGCAGCATCATTCTCATCAAACCAATCTTGATGTTTACGTTTGGTGGGACTAAGGGTTTTGGATGCAGTTGAGTACACAGATTCTCTGAAGGATGCCCAGTTTTCCTCGACATTCTCAGAGTTATCCAGTTGGCTGCACAGTTCTTCAACAAATGCCTGTTTCATATTCTCCTGTTTCAATTTGGCAACATTAAACTTTTTGGGTACTTTTTTGCCTTGTGGTCGTCTGCTAGGCTGAATCAGGATATTGAGCTTGGAGACTATGACCATGTGGTCAGTCCAGCATTCTGCACTTATCATGGCCTTCAGCACTAAGACAGCCTGCTGGTCTCTTCTGATGATGATGATGTAGTCAATAAGATGCCAGTGCTTGGATGCATCCAAGATGACTTGTGTTGGTGATTAGGAGGTCTTGTTCAGTGCATTTCCTCAGGAGTCCGTTGTTGTTGCATTTGCCAAAGTCATTTTTGACAATGACACCTGGCCATGTCTGGTGATCTGTGCCAACTTCGGCATTGAAGTCACCAAGGATGATGAACTTGTCTGCCTTTGGTGCTTCTGCAATAAGAGACTCCAGGACCTCATAAAATTTATCCTTGATCTCATCTGGGTTGGTCATGGTGGGTGCTTAGATGCTGATGATACCCGTTAGTTGCATGTATTTTTCCTGACATGGGAGTCTCATTTGCATACTGCTGTCATTCATGCCTTTTGGGAGATTTATGAGCTTCATAACTAGCTGTGATTTTATGGAAAACAAAATGGGATTTACCACAGAAGCATAAGAACTGTAACCTCACTTTCTTTTAGTCTAATTTTTCTTCTTTTTTATTTTGGTTAAATTTACATCTCGTAACTTTGCAGTGGTGGATTTTTAAAAAAAACTTAGGAACAATTTGGCTTATTTTTTTTCTTTCTTACATATTAACTTAATTAGTCCAAACTACTGCCATCCTCTAATCCTCTAAATACATGCACTTGTTAAACCACCCCAGTTGACCCCTATTCTACATTTTGCACAAATTGTTTCAAACTAGTTCAAACATATACATGTACTATACTTAGCTCTTTATATATTGGGATATAGATCAAAACTAAACAGGCTTAGAAGTTACAAAAAAAAAGAGTTTGCAATGCTGACTTTCACATTTAGTGATAGTATAAATCTAATTGGTGTAAAAACATGTAGTAAATAGATATCAACAAACTGAATGCCCTGACATGAAACCTCTCTATTATAAAAGTAGCATTTCCATTAAAAAAAACTGGAGGCATAATAATGACAGAAATGTGGATACTGTGTCCAGGAGGCATAATAATGACAGAAATGTGGATACTGTGTCCAGGAGGCATAATAATGACAGAAATGTGGATACTGTGTCCAGGAGGCATAATAATGACAGAAATGTGGATACTGTGTCCAGGAGGCATAATAATGACAGATACATGTATGTGGATACCATGTCCAGGAGGCATAATACTGACATATGTGGATACTGTGTCCAAAGCAGAAATTATCAAAAGGTTATACATTGTGTACTTACCTTATATACTCACTTACAAGTTGAGTCCAACTGCAAGCAACATAGATCCTGATTAGCAGTCACATAATGTGCCAGCAGATCAGGGTCTATGTTGTTTTGTTCTACTGGTTACTTCTAACAAACTGCATAGACCCAGATCTTTTAGCGCATTTTGTGATGGCAGATCTTGGTCTGTGCAGTTTGCAGTTGGACTCAACTTATAAGTGAGTACCTACAGTAAATATAATGGGAAAGTTTCAACACTTCAAAACTCTTTATTCGTGATAATCATTTTTAAATGTCTCCTGCATTTGGTTCCAATTTTTGATGCTTCCAGGGCCTACTCTTAAATGGGAATTGAGATATTCAGCTTTAATCATTTTATATCATGCAGCAAAGAATGCTGCATTGGAAAAGATTTTACCTTCACAAACCTGCCAAAGAGATCACCAGCACATGGAGATTTCTTTGTATAAAGAGTTTTACGTTCAACAGTTCACACTTATATATGAATCAGTACATATTTACATGTGTATACAAAGACCACTTGCTCATAAGGACCAATGAAGGGCCACTTAACCACTGGTCCCCTTACTGGTCAGTATACCAAGGTTTCTCTGTATTTGGTAATTTTTTAAGCATATGTTCTTATGACCAGAGATTTTTAAGTGTTATTTTTCTGTACTTAATTAGTTATACAATGTAAACTATAGGACATGATTGTCAGTGACACTTTTGGGGGCAAAATCGCAAGCACTTTTGTCCAATCTCTAGCATTTTCAAAACTAATCCATGGCATTTTTCTTTTGACTTTATGATGAGTTTGTACAGTATAAGGCAATCTTACAAAATTATTTGTTTGATGTCCTATGACAGAGCAATCTAAGTTGCTGGGAGTGACTTTTTTCACACACTTAGGAAGTACCATTACTTAATTAATTTTGCTTAATTTTCAAATCTGAATGTCTAATATTTAAAGCTGTTTAACAATCATGCAGCATATGGTTTTGATGCCTTGGCAAATCTCCATGTTCTTTTATCACATATTACAATCCTCCCTCGAGACCCTAACCCTCCATTTCTTCCCCATGGTAATGACACTGGGTTATAACCAAATAATTGTTGCATATAGTTATGTTATGTCTTCCTGCTAACACTGAATATATTAAGTTTAGTAAATAAATATTCAAAAATGTCACTTTAAACTTTGTGTAACAGTTCTGTAAACATATTTGCATACTTGACCTTTGCGTCCCTCCCAGGAACCACATGCAGGGATGGGAGCCAAAGAGAAGCCCAAGTGGGCCTGAAATTGCTCACCTGACTTACATAACTTAACACGTGACCATTTCTCTAAGCAGGCTGGAGAAGTAATACAAAAACAGAACCCAATGTCAACAATCCCCTAAACTTAATATCATATCAATTTTACCTATTCTTTTCTCAGTCTATTAAAAAGACTTTCCAAAAATAAAAGGCATAATTAATATGGCATTGCATAGTCTCTTGGAGATAATCAAACTCATCAATCTTGATGATATATACATATTTACCAAGTTTTATCGAAATCCGGGTGAGAAACATAGTCTCTAGCTCCAGAGGTAATAACCTCAGCTGATCACAATCAAGTTGGATTGGGTTGGTTGGTGTTTAAGAGAACAGCAGCACACCAATAAAGTATTTAGAGTGCTGCAGCAATTGAAGTAAAGTCCCTTGTCCAGGGGCACACTACAAAAGCTGACCCATGTTGCTGTAGCATACTAACCAGGGGGGGTCTTGGAGGTCTTGGGGTGCCAAAACAGCTGATTAAAATTCAGGCCTCATATTTTGGCCCTTTGGGCCATCATCATCACCCCGGGCACCATTTGCCCTTAGTACGCCACTGACAGGCTGGTGTGAGTTGGAAATCTGGCACTATATCACTAAGCCACCCACCATGGCTCTCTAATCTCATTAATATCCACTGATCTTAATTTGTATTGAACTTATCTAAGCCAATGATGACATAAACTTATTTACCAAACAAAATGTCATAAAACTGCAGTCTTCAGAATGGTAACAAGCTAATGCAGCCAATTAGATACAAGATAACCTCCTAAGTATGCACAGATCTTGCTAATAATCATACTACAAAAGATTTAAAACGTTTACACTACCATTGGAACATGAAACGATTCGATTTAAACATGATTAATCCACTTGCATGCCAGAACTGACAATCTGTGGCATATGTGAGTTGTTTTCATTAAAGATATTGACAGGAAAAGTAAAGTCTTCCTAATTAAGTCCATAAATAAGTATCTTCCATAATAATTCACATTATGTGTCATATTTATATAAAAAAAATACAAAAAATATTTACATGTTTTACCGTAGCTTATGCTTAAATTTTGACCGACCAATGACTGCTACATATATCTAGAAACTTCAGCAAGACGAGGTGTATTATGGAATACAGACAACTGTGCTAATGATTCAATAAATGGCATTAATGTCTTCAAGATTAAAGCAAGAATCAAACTTGCCCTTCCATATCCAACTGAGTTGAATCTGTCCTGGTACATAAACTTCCTGAAACATCAGAACATGGAGACCAAAAGTCACACAAATTAAGTGTGTATTCCATGACTAGAGTGCTTAAAAAATTTTAAGCCCACCACAATCTTACCTCAAAGAAATAATGGAAAAAATGTGCAAATTCAGTCACCTAGAATTTATAAGCAAACACTTACAGACCTTTTCTTGATTTTCACTTTCAATATTCATGAACAGTTTGGATAAATGGAAGATAGCACCTATGCAAAAATAATATACTGGGTAGGGTTTTTTTTATTTTCACTAGTGACAGGTCAGCTCAAAAGTTACTCCCTAATATAGTGATCACTGAAGGATGTTGAGCCGATACTGCCATTATTTTTTTTCTTTCAGGAAAACAAAACATGTTGGAAAGATAATTGCTTTATGTATCATTTAAATGGAAGAAAGGTTTGGTAAATATTTACAGGACTAACATGAAATGATTTCATTGACATGTGTAAACATGAAAGCATGTTAACAAGTTTAATCAAGATCAGAAATACAGTCTCTTGAGTGGTAACAAGCTCAGCCAATAAAAGATCACCTTTTGAATCTCACTCATTATTGAACTCGCATGAGATCTTGATCATATAAAGCCTATGTTCCAAGTTTGATCAAAACTGGATCAGAAGTATGGCTTCCTGAATGTTAAAAAGTTCAGCCAATCTGATGCAAGATGATCTCATTATTACGTATGGATCTTGCTGTTAATTAAATTCATCTGAGAGTTTGATTATATAAACATATATTCCAATAAGCTCTGCCAGTTTGATTATATATAAACCTATATTCCAACAAGCACTGCCAGTCATATGCAAATCATCTCATTAATATGCATGGATCTAACTTATTACTGAACTCTTCTGAGATGATGATGATATAATCCCAGATTCCAAGTCTCATCAACATTGGATTAGCAATATGGGTCTCAAGAGTAGTAATAAGCAATTGCTGTTGCTGTCGTATGACACACAATGGATGCAAGGCCATACCATAAATTCACTTGGCCTTATGGCCAGGAGAGCTACAAAATCATATCTTTTTTGAAGATGGTTACCAGAACATTGGTTTCTTTGAAGTCATGCCAGAGTAGCCTTCAGATGGCAGTCCTTTTCACAACATAATTACAGTGATAAGGATTAATTGCTAAGTAGTCACACTTGTTTCGTGCCTATTTACTTAAGTCTAGCCTTTATTAAAAAAAAAATATTTTAAAAAAGACAAAATTGTTGAAAGAGTTTAGTAATTTATTCAGTGCATACAAGAACATATATACTGTTCATACAAATATGTCTTACTTAAGAAATAAAAGCGTACCTACCTACCCTATCTTTTTTCAAGGCATTAGCAGAAACACACATATCTGAGGGGGGGGGAGGCCTTATTAGGCACAAGATCATGTACTGCATTAGCAGAAACACATATATCTGAGGGGGGAGGAGGCCTTATTAGGCACAAGATCATGTACTGCAATGTAATGTAGCTATGTCTTTTAGGTATGATGTGCTGTTGTATATACATGCAACTTCTGATTTTAGAATGACAACCTGTCCATTTTACTATTTTAGTTGCTTGTTTGTCAGAATAAGTGCTAATTTTTATCGTTCAAATCATCAAACATAAAACAAAGTTTCTTATCTTAGTATCTTAGTACCAGCCACCCCCACCCCCCCACTCCAGCAGGAAGCACCAGAATTTAAGGTATTCCTAGTCACTGATGGGAACCGTCATGACACAGACAAAACTTAAATGTTGCAAACAATGGCCAACAGAAAGGACATTTAAGTTTGACATGTCTAATCTACTGGAATATATTAGATTTTTTTACATCTGATATGATTAGAGAATGTACTACACATATATCTTAGATCAGTATGCCAAAAGGAATACTACAGCAGCCATTATTCCTCCGTCATTGACATAAAAATTAATCATAATTATCAAGTGACTTATCTAAAAAATGTAAGTAAAGGTGTTCTTTGTCTGCGATGACTGTCCTTCACAGATGCTTGGAACATCACATTTCAGTAACTCTAGCCTAGAATTTAACATAAATTTCTTTGTAGCCAGAAGGACTATTAGAGTTAGAAATGTACTAGTGTTTCCCACAAGACAATGTCAGACACATATCAAGATGTACATGTGATCGAACTATTGAAATTATGAAAATTACTAGTCTGACATTAAATTTACTAGCGTTGGGTTAGCGGACTACTGCTAATTTCAAGCCCTATCAGCATGCCATATTGGCACATACCGTGAGTCAATTCCAGATTGCATGCTGATAATAACACAGTTAAGAGGGAAAATGATAATTTTGGAATAGGACAATACCAGCAAAAAGGCAGTGTGTAAATCTTGTACATGAAATTGGGTCTTTTCTTTTTAGAAAAATTGCACTTGCACAGGACTAAACTCTTGCCATAAGGCACTTGTCTGACATAAAAATGGACAAGTCCCAGGCATCATGCAATCCAATCTGTACAGACCTGTGATCTTGCATTTCACTGGTTCAGCTTGTCAACACTCTAGCAACTATATATGTCTTACTAGTTTTGATCAAACATGTTAAATAGTCTTATATTATCAAGATGTTGGATGAGTTTCATTATGAGCCAAATATACTCATATTTATGAGGCAATCTCATATCTGATTGGCCATACTTGTTACCCTCTGAAAACCAAATTTCCATTGAAATTTGCTCAAAGTTCATAAATAACCTTATTTAAGATCTTAGACGAGTTTGATTTTGTGCAGAGTATTTAGGGACTTGCATATTAATCAAACTATTATCTTTGAAAATAATTTTTATCTGACAATAGTAAAATTGGTAAAATTGAGATGATATAAAGTCTGGGAGATAGTTCACATAGGTTTATGTTCTTACAATACTATGTAAGCCTGCATAGTGAAATGATCAGTTATAAGAGTCAGATGAACAATATCAGGTCCACTTGGCAGCTTGCTAGTCATTTCTCATCTTTCGTTTAGAAATGCATGAAAGGAACAAAGATTTTATTATTTTACTTTTTAACTGAATCTCCAACATAGCTAATTTCAACTGGGAATTTTTAAAGAAAAAAATATTGCAGGGATTGGGAACAGGTCTTCAGTTTGGAGTGGGTATGATCAAATGGTATGCAATGATCAAAGTTCTAAATCTGGATTACTGTTGGATTTGTACTGAAAAACAGACAGTCCTAGGAACATAATCAACTGGCCTGCTTACAAGCTTGTATATAGATATGATGGGAACGCTGTTACATTTATGTTGGAAAAACAGACAGATAGATAGATTCATAGTTTTTTTAGTCAGAGTTTCCTGACCTTTCCCAACCCAGTTTAGATATTTTGACATTTATATTGTGGTATGCACACACCAACATAAATGTACAAATGTCTAAAATGGGGTGGAACAGGTCAAAGGAAATTATGACTAATAGTTTGTTTGTTAGTAATAGAAAGAAAAATAAAACATGAAGCTTAAGCCTTAGCAGAGAGAAAGAATAGTGTTTCATGGGACCAGTATGAATAAAACTCACATTTCGAATATAAGAGATAACTGTAAAGTAATATTTTCTGTCATCAAACAATTCAAAAACATGACACATATATTAATCTCATGATATCTTGTACGTGAAACTTACTGCCTGCACCAGGGTTGACATTTTTCAGTGTTATTATCTTGCGAGAGAGTGACAGTGTCACATCATATCCATCCCCCTGAACGTGAAAAATGTCCATTAAATCATCTACTCCGGAATAATTCTCGCAAAATCCACGTCGGGTTGGTTTCTTTGTAACTGGATTTCCGTCATCATCAAATGTATACTCCTCCATTTCAGATAAGTCCCCAGCTTAGTAATCCAAAAGTACGCGTACATAATCCATCTGATTAACCGGAAGTGAATTAGGACCGAGGAATTTAAAGTAGTGATTTGTGATTGGATAATATTTGTACGCACGTGATTGAAAATGTCATCGCCATAGTAATAATATAAACAACATGTCAGGTCGTAACTGATGAATAATTAAGCCAGTACGTCCTTACCTTGTTACTACTTAGAACCATACCCAAACGGAAATCTACCAACATCATCCAAAATCTCACCTGAACAATGGAAAATGGTATAACTGCATGAAATCCAAGGTGTTCTTGATGCAGAGAAAGATAAGCCTTGTATCAGTTTGTTTGCATGACATCAGAGGTTCTCGGAATCCTCTAAGGCCTTGATAATAGGCATTAAGCGATAATGGGACATCGTCGTATAAACATGCTAAATAAGCTGATCTACTTCCTAAATTGTAAATAAAGTGTGTTCTCTACATAAAATTTGTAGCAAAGCACAGACTGACAAAAGCATTTGTATTCATTTTGAAGTAGTCAAAATAATTAATAAAGTTTGCGTGCTCGTTAAGATTTGTGCTTGTTTGTTTAATGATGATGAAATACTATTATGGTGGTGGTGGTGGTGGTGGTGATATTTGTGGTGGTGATGGTTATAACAGCGACGAGGATGATGGTGGGGGTGAATGGATGGTGTAATGCAGTATGATGGCCTATCCTCTTGGTGGTTGTGATAACGATGATGAGGATGAGGATGATTGCTGATTTTGGTGGTGGTGGTGGGAGTCGATTTTCACGCTTGAATGACTTGAGTATTTTCAGATATTTGTGCTTTACACCCCCAATACTTTGGACACTAGCACACGTACACTTATCAAAATTAGGATGTGAATGCATCTCAATGTGAGTAACACAACCATAGCAAAACTACGTCATAATGACCCAAATTTCACCTTTGAGTGACTTTAGGACTTTTGTATTTTCAGCTCTCCATTCGTTTCATCCTCAATATCTTGGACCTTATTTCACCTGCAATCATGAAAACTGATATGTAGATGCATTTCAGAAAGAGTAACTCACTCATGTCAAAAGTAGTTCACCGTGACCCAATGTTCGTATTTGAGTGAATTTTTTATGTTCAGCTATTCGTTCGTTACACACTGACAAAACAAGGTCACTGTAACCTTATTTTCAAGCTTGGCTGACTTTTTTGTATGTTCATCTATCTGTTCATTACACCCTCAATATATTTTATCCCATTTCACTTACACTCATGAAAACTTGTATGTGGACGAATCTCTAGCTGAGTAATTCAAACAAGTCAAAACTATATTATTTTACCTAATTTTCACGCAATAGTGACTTTTGAATTTTCAATTATTCGTTCGTTCCACCCCCATAATCTTGGACCCTACTCCACCTACACTCTTGAAAAATGGAATGCGGCTGCATTTCAAGAAGGGTAATATTATGTAAAGATTTTTCATCACTTATTATGTAAAGTTTTTTACATTATGTAAAGATTTCTTATTATGTAATGATTTTTTATTATGGAAGGATTTTGCATTGTCCAACCACTTATTATGAATGAATTTTCAACATTGTCACCAGTTCACTACTTATTATGGAAGGTGTTGTTCCATCACTTATTAGGAAGGGTATTTCATCATCGCCATTTATTAGGAAAGTTTTTCTTTGGGCCACATGGATTAAGAAAAGTTTGCCCAGCAAGATTTCTGTGCGGCCTCCCTTGCGGAGGTGTCACTCCTTGCGATGTGCTGGTTACATCGCTGGGATGCGAGAGGGGTACCGGGTTCGAATTGCAAAGGGGGCTGCAACAGGAACAGCACAATGTATAGAAAGCGTATCAACTATCTTCTCAAGGCCCGCATCGCCTTTTTATCCAATTCTTGGTCGAGGAATGCACACCTCTTTCTGTATAAGGCTATGAGTTCAGGGCTCGGGGTCTCGGACCACGAGAACTCACGAGACTCTTATACAACGCATTCCCCTTTCCAAAAATGGCTATAGGTTATAACCGAAGCACACTTTCTACACATAGGCGGCTCCTCCTGCAAGGTGAACTAATAAACTTACGTAATGGTAAAGGAATTTCGCCAGATCAGCACTTTGCTTGTATAATGTTTTACCTGTGTGCTGCTAGAAAAATCTCGCTCCTACCGTAAAATATCAATGCAATACACTTTTGTAATGCAATATATTAGAGGATTCAAGCGCAAAAATTCTGTTTGATTAAGAATCATAAACATTTGAATTATAAAAAGAAACTTACTCTTTATAAAAATTCCTTAAAAATACATCGATTAAAATTATACAATTTGAATTATAAAAATTTGAGTTATAAAAATTTCTTGAAAATTCTATCGTAACAGAGCCCTTTCCTTGGTCAGAATAATATTACTACACTGATGTAATTAAAGCAACATCTGATTCTATTAGACATATATAACACATCTAACCGCACAGAACACTTACTTTAGGAAACGTTCTGGTTGTTTCTCGCTCATTTCGGGGGGTGGGGGAGCTTGGGAGGGGGAGGGGGCAATTCCGTCCCTGCCTTCGACGATTCTATCATGTTTCCGAGCACAGTCATTGTATCCATAATATGGTATGTCAAAAGTATACAATACAAATAGGAAATAAACAATAAAAATAAAACAATATAGAATACAAATGGAAAATATAGAATACAAATGAGTGATATACAATACAAATGAAACAAGATAGAATACTAATGACAAAATATTAAATACTAATATCAAGATATAGAATACAAATGGGTGATATACAATACTAACGAAACAAGACTGAATACAAATAACAAAATATAAAATATAAATGGAGTAATATAGAATACTAATGGCAAAATATTGAATACTAATATCAAGATATAGAATACAAATGGGTGATATACAATACAAATGAAACAAGACTGAATACAAATAACAAAATATAGAATATAAATGGAGTAATATAGAATACTAATGAGAGACGATTGAATACAAATGACAAAATATAGAATACAAATAGAGCGATATAGAATATAAATGTGAAATTATTAATACTGTGAACGCTTGAGATGCCATATCCCAATGTCTGATCAACAGTTATCAGCGGTAAAGCAGTTGTAGAAAACGCACGAAAATGACAAAGAGAAGAGTTTAAATACGATATATGGCTCTGATACTTCCATCTCTTTCTATGTTACAACTGTTTAAATTTTGTATATCAATGCCGTTCATGCCATTGACGTAGTGAGTTTTCACTAAGAAAAGCTTCCACGAAAAAGGTTACTTTTGGCGAAAAACGGTCTTTTTTCACGCAAAAGTCGTTGAAAAGTAACTTTTTTTTCGTGAAGAATTTACCTGAAGAATGCATTGTTCTCGCAAAGAAATTCATCGATATTGTATCACTGGCTGCTCATGTTATTCAACGCGCAAAACTTTAAAGATAACCCTCACTAACTGAGAAGATAGATCAATCAAATTATCGGCTACGGAACTAATAATTAGGTAAGATAAAAAAAATGAGCCGCCTAGGTCTAATATACTGTAGCAAGTCGATCATTCTCCAAACCCAGCTGAGACCATTGATGGTTAACGTACATATTTACCGATGCTCATTTATTGACTGTCTTTGTGTACATATAGTACACATCAGCCTGCGGGCAAACATTGGATTACGCAGGTAAAGATAAATTTTGTATCGCATATGTAGGTAGGGTATGGTAACATAACCACTGACCATTTTGACATTACGAAATCGCGCTCTCAGGAGCCGCGTTAGATTACGAGATTTTGCAAGTGTGTGTGTGTGTGGGGGGGGGGGGGGGGGAAAACACCAATGTTTAGAATATTTGGGGCGTGTTGCTTTACCGTAGTGTATCTACTGTTTCCAATAAATGATAGCAGCCATAAAGGTCGTTACCCTGTGTTATTGAAAATATTCCATTTTCCGTTATATTCAAATGCAGTATAGTATAGTTATAAACGTTTTATGTTGGGTGTGAGCCGACTTTACATATAAACGAGCCTAAAGATCTTCTTTTTTCTTTTTTCATCCTTTCTTTTTTATTTTCATGCCATGCTTTGATTTTTATCAAATAACTTTGCAGTTTCATGTGTGTGTGTACGTTATTTTTAATTTATTTTCCTTGCTGTATATAGTGTTTCCGCAAGGATCTAAAAGGGGCACTTTAAACGCGTATCTCACAATCAAAAGGACCTCTTGTTTTACCTTGAATTGTTGTTATTGTTATTGTTGTTGTTATTATTATTATTATTATTATTATTATTATTATTATTATTGTTGTCGTCGTTGTTGTTGTTTTTGCTATAGTTGTTCTTGTGTTGCTGTTGTTATAAGAATATAAAATCTGCAAGGGCGATGAACTCCCTGGGATGGGTCGGCATCAGTTTGCAAGAAAGTGCAGCACATACAATTAAACAGAATTAATTTTTAAGTGGGACCCCTATACAACCAGTCGAAATATAGCATTTGTTCGCAAAACAATATTATGAGATACGCGGCCAATAACATTATCTTTGTGACCCTTTAAATGTTTCAGACGGGCATCTGTTATTTGCTCATTTTTGCATTGTTAAAATGTTTAAAATTCGTTGTTACTTTATGCAATCTTGTACTTTGCCCCCAAATGTATGATTTCAGATATTCTCTAAAAATATGTGAAAGTTTCATCTCATTAGGCCAATTTTTTTTTTTTTTTTAATTTTTTTTATAATCTTTAGAAAAAGGCCATCCCGTCAATCATTCAATCAGTTTCAAACTAACAGATCAAAATATAGTCTCTTCATATTCCGATAGAATAATACATTCATAATTACACCAATAGACTAGAATTGTTATTGTTTAAACAGTACATTTTACGAATTTAAAAATAATAACTATATATCTGACACATTATTACCTTTAACTAAGTGTTAGTTTTTAAATACAAGGGCCCATGGTCATCAAGAACCCAGCAAGAATTTATTGATATGTAAAAGGATCGATTTTTCGGCATGGACTATCCAAACTAAAAGTTTTACTTTTCATGACGAATGGTGATCATAAACTTTTATATATTTATTTTTCTTTAATTTCATAGTCGGAGGAAATTATCTTTCAGTACAGGAAAACGTTATACATGTTATTATAAAAAAAAGAAAAACAGCATGATACTTTTGATGCAAACTTTTCACGGACAGAAGTAGCCCCTTTCACTTTAAAGTACTTTTTTGTACAATTTGAATGAAAAATGTAGCCGTCTTCATGAAAAACGTACCATTCACGTCGGTGCAAATTTTTAACACACACACACACACACACACACACACACACACACTTAAGTGTTTAATGAAAAAGGACAATATGCATGAAAGATTATATTTATTCCTTCGAATAACGCAACAATCATCATGAACATATTTCACATTAGACACATTAGAACAAGTTTCTAGAAAATTCACTAGTGTAGAAAGTCGAAATTCTTAATTTTTTTCATATTCGACCAGAGTACATACTATCAAGGACCTATATCCCTAATGTGGGTCCCTGATCATCTGATCATCTGACCATGGGCGTCCGCATGAATTTTTCCCGGGGGTGGGGGTGGGGGTGGGGCAAAGCCGTTTTTCCGAGGGGGGGGGGGGGGGCAAAGCCAGAATCATTCCAGCGGAGGCCCATGTCCTTGACACTTTTTACGTGAAAAAGTGATAACATTTTCATTTTTATTTTGACAGTATTATTAGCTAAATATATTAGTGATAAAACAGTTTCTTCACGAAATTTTGATAAAAAAAACAGTAAGTATTTTGTCACGAAAAAAGTAGCCTTTTTAGTGAAAGCTTTTCTTCATGCGAAAGCTCTGCGTTAATGACAATAACGGCAATGATAGACGGGAACAGGCTGGTTCGGACCATGGCTGATTCGGCCCAAATTACGGACTGATTCGGCCCAAATGCCAGGCTGATTCGGACCATGTGACATATTATTAAATTTCGTCTTTTGAGTAAAATCTCGAACCAGTAAAGCAACTTATTTTCATTTTAACCTTTTAAACATTTGAAAATATTTAATTTAAAGCATTTATTAAATCCATTAAATATTGATTTCTGAATAGATACTTTATTATATTAAGCACACAATATAATAACACTTCCATATAGCCTAAGATCACAAAGTTATTTTAAGTCATCATTATATTTGGTGTTCTAGAAAGGTATTAAATTGAGGACATTGGCAAATGACATCAATAGTGCTTTGATTATAGCGGCATTGATCGAACTGGTATTGCCAATTCATTTTCAATAATAATGTGCATACAATTAAATAATGCATTATAAATTCAGCTAATGAAAATAACTTACGGTGCTCGTTGTTTTATCATATAAGGTTTATTTAGTATAAAGATAAATTATACATAAATCTACTTTATATATATATATATATATATATATATATATATATATATATATATATATATATATATATATAGATATATATATACGAAAACAAATTAACTATATGGCCACTGTTTTCGCGATTGTTTTTCGGTGTTATTAATGTTATTATTTCTCATTACAATAAAGTAAACTATTTAAATTCTGCACAACGGTGCATGAGATAAACAGTCTTACATCATTTAATTTCCTTATATACAACAACGTCATTATCTCGCGTAAAATCGTGGTTTGTTTCATTAAATGCAGATTTGAACCGCTGAACATACCTGGGAAATAATGAAAAATATAATATTTGAAACAAATATAAATATCCCTTTTAAATCCAAGACGAAACTTAATAATATTTCACATGGTCCGAATCAGCCTGGCATTTGGTTCGAATCAGCCCGTAATTTGGGCCCAATCAGCTATGGTCCGAATCAGCCATGGTCTGAATAAGTCAGCATTCTGACAGACTTGTGAAAACATAGACTTTGTAAATACACGACGTAAATGTTAGTTTGCTTCCCAGACGTTTCTGGCTATCACTTTTTCCAACCAATGTGGCAATAATAAATATCAACATATGTGACTACCAGACTACTAGTGATTTTTAATCGGATGTCCTCTATTTTTATACCACAACTGATCTGATATGGAAGAGCCAAAGACTGTTAAAGATTATGAAAACGGAGAAATTAACCAAAATGGTGAGATAAATCAGACGAAAATCAAATATTCATACGCTCTTGAACTTCGATAGAATATATGATATATATATATATATATATATATATATACAAATGTGATATAGCAGCTAGCAATGAACGTTCAGCCACGCTGGACGGAAATGATGCCAATACAAGTGACTCGATGACAATGGCTATGTCATGGGTAAAAAAGTGCATTGCTACTTTATAGAAGAGAAATCTGATCAAGAAATGTGAATTTCATTTTCAAAGTTGAAATGAGTTTTTAATTGTGACATTTGTCCCCTCGGTTTGTCTTTTTTTATTTCGTTTTCTTTGCCCCACCCTGATATAAAAGCTTGGCTTTTTTTTTTTTTTTTCCTTTGCCCCACCCAGATACTAAAATGAGTCAATAGCATGGAAATAGTAGGTTCAGAGTAGAGACGGTGGATTTAAAACTATTCTAAGTTATCCCCCCATAGAAAAATATATAATGGGAGATGAGGTCTGTAACCCAAAGTGGTTGAAGTTAACACCTAGCCCTTGATTTCCTAATGGTTTTTGTGTTAACAGTTACATTTTTCAGTAACATAGGTGTCATTTTAATGTGGAACATATGTCATTTCAAGAAGCTATCACACATCTTTATGAATTAAATATGTGCCAAGTTAAGAGCTATAGAAGATGGTGGCTGCATACATGGCCGCTGTGCACACATTATGGCATACTTGAAATTAAGATTTCTTTTTACTGATCCACAGGATCACCATAAAAACATTTTTACTGATCCTTCCAAAATTTCACTGATTTTGGTAAAATCACAACTTTTGTAATTTTCAGAATATTCTGTGCAGAATGTGCACAACGTCACATCCTTTTTAGGTCATATTTCAGCCATTTGTTTTCATTTTCCAAAGATTTCCGGTACTTTCTCACTCTCTTCTCTCGATCATATTTACAGTTGTGCTCATTATAGTTGTTCAATTTCTTTTGTTTTGGTAATGGCTGCACACCTGGCAAGAACTTCCACATCATTTCAGTTGTCACCTTGCAATGCAGTGAATGTTTATCAACAATGATCTAAAAGTAAAACCCTTTTAATTGGTACAGTTCTACATTATTCACTGAGTTGGCAGCACAACCTTTTGTGATTGGCCAAGTTTCTGCACTAGTCTGATACTCTGTATCAATTTATGTTGTCCTTACTGAAATTAGTGCATTGGGCCAGGGTACCTGGCTAGTTTGGTATACATCCTGAATGTTTTGACAATCAGCATTTTTGCTTGCTTTATGCATGAAAGAAAATATGGCCATTTCCACCATGGACATTTATTGTACCGCAAGTGGAGGGTCTTGGGAGGTTTTTACTGAACACAATAAACAGATCAGTTAACCAAGAAAGGAAAAGCCATCCCATGTTTCATTGGATACATCCAAAGCAAGATTTCTAGTTAATTTACGATAGTTGAAATTTTGTACTGATCCAGCAGATTTGTGAGGGTCAGGATTTAGGGTCTATTGCCACATTTACAATCTTGGATTAGCAGATTATCTTTGAGTTCTAGCCTTGCATATTCTGTATAATGTATACAGGTACCATATACGTATTTTGCCATATTTTATATACATGGCACCCATATACAGCTTATAAATTACACATATATTGTGGTCAAGGTAGAAAGGTTAAGATAGCGCTTTCCTCTCATTTTTGTGATTTCTTTGTTCAGGACCAAGGCACAGGTGACCTGTGAAAAGTCTTACTTAATTTGGTTGACAAATTGTGCATTGTGCATTCAACAATCTGAAACAGTATTATTTAGGAATGAAATTGTGTCCCAGGAAAGTTGATAACAATTTTCAAATACGAATTAATAAAATAAAATAAAATGCGAAGCAAATGTCCATTCTGATGTAAATTATACTTACAACATAAGTTCATACTTATATCACAGATGGAAAATAGCTGGCTTAATATACCTTTAATTCCTATTTTTATCAAGTACCAGGGATGATTCGACTATATTAATTAGGGCTGCTTGGTGGCTCCAATTCCCGTTGGCAGCCCCAGAATTTTTATTTTGAAATATCCCAATTGAAAGGTAGTAAATCTGGTTTGCCAGAACTTTTCCCGCTTTTTTATTCATATTCGTTACATGTGTTACTTGATTGGAACCATCATTGCGCCTTTTGCCTTACTAGAAGCCATTTTAATCAAACAAAAGCTTGGCATTGCTTGTAAGTGCATTTAATCATAGTATGTCAGGGTTCAGGCTGGACCCAGAATCTGGACGAAATTACCTATCAAGCAAGAATAGGCAAAGTTGGCTAAAATAGGGTTAAGTGGGTGCAGAAAGTTCAAAATAGTCGCATTATGCCAATGTTTTTGCATATTTTAATGTCAGATTATTTAAATGATGATGAAATATTATTGAAAGTTTATGAAAATATTAACACTTTTCTTATTTCACGTTACCACAGATTGGCAACCTCTTCCAAATCAGAAGGTCTCTTTTCATATGTTTATATGATGAAATATTGGACAAAATGATTAATTTTATTAGTAATGGATGTACATGTAGATATCTCAACTGAGCCAGAATTTGCTTCAGATTGGGCAAAAAAAATTCAATTTTTTACTTGTTTTCCAGGTTTCGGTGTGAATTTTCGTCTGGAATTCCGTAGATAGCAATGTAATTTCTGATATTTGTGATCATCAAATTAGCACCAACATAAGACTTCTTTTGCTGTCCTTCCACCTCCTTTTTGATGGGATAACTGATACAGAAGTTGATGTTGTACTGTAATTTAGAACGCATTGTATTTGAACAAAATAGGGTGGGGGTAATGCAATGAAATCAATGCAAGGCAAATTGAACTTCATCTTTTGGGCCTGTTAAGGTGAAATGACAGACTCCAAGGTGACTATTGTGCCAGAATCACCTCCTAACATGGACCCTGTACATATTGGGATTCTCCAAAATACATGCATTGTTGCTGACAAGAGAACAGACAGCTCCACATTGCCATAACAACAGATATTTATTCCTTTCGTAATTAGAAATTTTTTGCTGACTAGCAGTTTGGATAGTTGACAGTACATATTGGTAATGGTCATTACACACATTTTGTGCTTTGAATAGTTTATATTCAACAAATGGACTAACATTCATCTGCCAAGGTATGTTTGGTCTAGTGTGAAATGCTAAATGACTTTTCGACAACTTCTAATGAACAAAATCATGTTTTTTATGACATTCTATTTCATACTTTTTTTAAAATTGAAAATGGAATATAAAATAGTGTTCAGTATTCTAGTTTGTTGATTTGTGTCTTGGTAAATATGCTCAAAGATTCCTGTCCTTTAAAACAAAGAATTTTAATTTGATGTGAAACTGACTAATGGTGCATAATGATCCTAGGGCACTTTATTCCAATAACTCCTGTAAGTAACAAAAAGACTTATTATAATGCAGCCTAAATTTATGTTATGTTAGATGAATAAACAGATATTTTAGTAAAATAAAAAAATAAAAATAATAACAAGTCCTTAATATGAAACAAATTGTTTCACATTAAGGACTTGTCATTTTAAAAAACCAACTTTTTTATACCAAGAACGCAACAACAACAGCAACTTCTACCACCACTACTATTTAAAAAGGCAACTTCTCTACAAAACAAGAACAAAATTATATAACTACTGTTAATTTTGGTTGATAATATTAATTTTGTTATCTGCTAAAAAGGGACATCTGAAAATAAATTGCAACAAAAATTTTGAGTGATGAGGTTTAGGAGGTGTTTAAAATTTCCCCAAATGCTCATTTCATGATGAAAAATTCCCAATTCTGGGAATAGGAGTCCCAAAATTTAATTGTTGGAATCATCCTGTTAACCCATTTTAGTACCAAGCTCGCATCGGGTACATGTGGTTTTGATTGGGGGGCGGGGGGTTGATGCCTTACTGCTCTCCAACACAATGTCCTGTTCTGCATACTTGGCTGAGGGAACTGGAGGAAAGTTTTCAAGGATATCTCAGACGGTTGGCTGCCCATATTTTTGTTACATAGCTTTGAGTCTGATTGCTTTAGTCAAGCCTGATTTTAAGCACCTCTGCTATGAGCAAACACCTGTCATTTACAACCAAAGTCAGCTTGCACGGATTGATTTTATTATAAAAATGAGTGACCACTTGCTGAACAGAACCAGTATTCATGATCTTAGGCAAAATTTGTGTTTCAACACTGCTATGAATGACCATATTGTAGAATTAGATATAAACACTACTAACCTTTATGTAATTATTTGCAACCACAATACCTGTGGAGGATCTGCAGGCAGAATGCAGATTATTCTGACCCGAAATGAAAAAAAAATGAAAGAGTTGAGTCTGACGACTAGTTTCCATAAGTCATAATGCTGTCTAATTAAAATTACTTGTAATAATCTGTTATGTCAGAAATCTTGATTTTAATCAGATTGGTCTACATGTAGTGTTTGTATGTTATCAACCATAAACCAGACTAAAGTACTTTTGTCGCTAACCATGATAATTGCATTGCCGTAATCACATAAATCCCCCATTAGGATTAATAGTTTTTTCATTAAAGGAGGCAGTTGTGGATGCACATAATCATTTCAAAGGTTCATATTGTTTCTTCATCTATTGCGAAAAACTCACACATTGCCAATAACCTCATAAGGAGATGTTCTTACCCAACTGTCACTCTAGTGAATCATGTATGTCATTTGTATAATGGAGTTAACATGCAGTGACTGAGTTGAATGAGGTTTTCTCTAAATTTATTACTGGAGAGTTTACTGGATGAGTCAGTTTCATACTCATTGTAAAGGTTCCTATTGTTTGTTGCTTTATTGATGTTACAGTTATTACAACATACACACCAAGCCAAAAATGCCACGGTCAGAGATCTTGTCATTTGTTCATTCTAGTGTGTCGGTTACGTCCTCAGTATTCTAGGCTAATCCATTTTATGTTTTAAGTGAATAAAAGGGAAAATCCATCTTGGTATTATATGTACCGTATATACTCTCGTATAATCCGGGTCTAAATGCAAACAACATAGACCCTGATCTGTCATCGCATAATGTGATAGCAGATCAGGGTCTATGTAGTTTGTTCTACTGATTAGTCCTTACAAACTGTATAGACCCAGATCTGCTGGCACATTATGCAGTTTGTAGTTGGTATCGGCTTATACTCGAGTACATACAGTACTGTATTGGTTCTCATTCAGTTTCAATTGCCCCAATGTAGTGGCTATTCAGATAATCAAGATAAAGGCCCAAATTTAATTATCATTAATTAATTAAAGACATGCGGGCTTTATACAGGTGGTCTAAGATGAACTGATTACCTCCCTCTCTCTTCCAGTAACATCACACTGGCACAGCTTGCTGGCGATAATGGTTGGGAAGCAAACATTTTTCCTGGAATCCACATTACTCACATTGCTTCAGTAATTTTAGCCCACCTGGCCATTAAATCCAGCTGAGCTTATGGCATCGCCCTGTTTGCATCGTATGTCCTTCAACAATTGCTATTTTAAACTTGTCAAAAACCACTGGACCAGTTTTTGACCAAATTTGGTGTAAAGAAGCCTGGCATAAAGGGCTTTCAAATTTATAATGATGATTGCTGATGTGTCATCAAAAGTGGCCCAATTACTAGCAATAGTAAAACACTTTAAACAGCTTCTTCTAAAAACATGCTGAACAGAATTTGATCAAGTTTGACAGAAGGCATTCTAGTAGGAAGTCCTTTCAGGTTTGTACAAATGCTGTAAATTTGTCCGTATGGTCACTGTTATGACAATTAGAAAAGCCACTGTTACTAGAAATTGAAAAAACCTTTAAACCACTTTTTCTCCAAGATTGCTGAATAGAATTTGACCAAGCTTGAGAAGAAGCATCCCAGCATGAAGACCCTTCATATTTGTACAAATGATGCTGTTCTGTCATTAAGTATGACTACAGTTACTAAAAATAGAAAAACTTTTATAGGACTTCTCAAAAACTACATTACAGAATTTGACCAAATTTGATGGAAAGCATCCTGCTATAGAGGACTTTCAAGTTTATACAGCTAATGTTGATCAGCCATCAAAAAGGGCTGCCATTCGAAGAAAAAAAATATATATATATAGCATATATCTGACCAGAATCTGATCATATTTGTCAGAAAGCATCCTGGCATGAAGACCTTTCAAATTTATACAAATGATGGAAATTCACCTTTAGATATGACCACCAATACTAAAATTAGAAATACCTTTAAATGACTTTATCTCCAAAATTGTTGAATAGAATTTGACCAAACTTTATGCTGATCTTCCATCTAATACAACTGCTGTTACTAAAATAAAAATAATAATTAACTGATGCTAGTCCACCAGCAAATACGGTCGCCATTACTAAAATTAGAAAAACTTTAAATGACATCTTCTCCAAAACTGCTTAATGGAATTTAATCATATTTGACAGAAAGCATCCAGATCTGAAGATCTTTCAAATTATGCAAATGATGTAGATTTCAAATATGGCTGCTGTTGCTAAAAATAGAATAACCTTTAAATGACTTCTCCAGAATTTGACCAGACTTGACAGAAATCATCCTGAAATGAAGAACTTTTAAGTTTGTACAGATGATGCTGATCTGCCATCATTCTCCAAACCACTCAATTGAATTTGACCAAATTTGACAGAAAGCATCCTGGCTTGGAGGTCTTTAAGATTTGCAGAAATGATGCCAATCCACCACTAAAAGTAGAAAAACAATTGAAGTTCACGCATTGCAGATTTAGAAAATCCATGTTTATCGGTGGAAATTAATATGTCCATGCTATTGTCCATCATGGACCTAGTGTAGTGGTCATTGTGGATGTCCACATCATGACTTGTATTGGTTGGATCAAGTTTTATTTCCCCAATAGGAAAGTCCAAGCAATATATTTTATTATAGTGGATGTCCACTACATCATGTGGAACTGAACTGTTTACTGAGCTACAGTAGACAGGGAAGAATGCACTGTTTTAAGCTGTACACAATACTTTTCAGTATTCTAACACTCGCCAACTAAAACACATTACATATATGTATTGTTAGAGATCAAAGATAAATGTTTAAGCAAAGAATCCCATGAGAATATTTAGGTGCTTCACAAAATATAAAAAAGTTTAATGGTTCAATGATTAAAATCCATAAAGTTCCACAAGATTGAGTGGACATCCACCCGTATGTAGGGAACACTTAATTTCTTGTCCACGGTGTCCATGGTATTGAATTGCAATTCGAACTTCAATATGCAGAACTTTATCTATAAAAAAATGAAGAAGTGAATTTGACACGAAGCATCCTGGAATACAGTGTAGGGGCGTTTCAGTATTGGACAAATGATGCTGATGTGCAATCAAATTATGGATGAAGATTGAAAAACAAGTGAAACATTGAAACAGTTGTTTTCATAACATTGCAATCAACAGCATTTGAAGAAATTTGAACAGAAAGTATTCTACTGACCCAGAGTTCTTGGCCAACTGCTCTTGCATTTGGTTATTATGCAGATGTCTGCTAGATGAGATATCTCATGCCTTCTTGAGCCTATTGTTGTATTTATTAAATATAAATTTGTAAACTTGTATATTATCACTAGAAGATGTCCTGCATTCCCAGGGATAACTCTTGAATCAAGACCAAATGAACTTAGCAAGGTCACTGTCTGGAGGTTGCCTATGTCCCTATTATGTGTCCAGGGGCAACATCCTGGTTGGAGGTCCTGTCCATGTCTGAAAATGATTATTTTTAACCCTCAAAATTGGCTCTGACTCCCACAAAATAAATCCAAAGCCACAGGTACCCAATATTCTGTACTTGTTTTTGCCATGTATCCAGTTTCTCACCTCTTTCCACAAGTACCCAATATTCTGTACTTGTGTTTGCTATGTATCCAGTTTTTCTCCTTTTTCCAAAAGTATCCAATATTCTGTACTTGTTTTTGCCATGTATCCAATTTCTCTCTTTTTTCCACAAGTGCCCAATATTCTGAACTTGTTTTTGCCATGTATCCAGTTTCTCTCTTTTTTTCCACAAGTACCCAATATTCTGTACTTATTTTTGCCATGTATCCAATTTCTGTCTCCTTTGTCCACAAGTAACCTATATTCTGCATTTGTTTTTGCCATGTATCCAGTTTCTCACTCCTTTTTCCACAAGTACCCAATATTCTGTACTTATTTTTGCCATGTATCCAGTTTCTGTCTCCTTTTTCCACAAGTACCCAAATATTCTGTACTTATTTTTGCCATGTATCCAATTTCTGTCTCCTTTGTCCACAAGTAACCTATATTCTGCATTTGTTTTTGCCATGTATCCAGTTTCTCACTCCTTTTTCCACAAGTACCCAATATTCTGTACTTATTTTTGCCATGTATCCAGTTTCTGTCTCCTTTTTCCACAAGTACCCAAATATTCTGTACTTATTTTTGCCATGTATCCAATTTCTGTCTCCTTTTTCCACAAGTACCCAATATTCTGTACTTATTTTTGCCATGTATCCAGTTTCTCACTCCTTTTTCCACAAGTACCCAATATTCTGTACTTATTTTTGCCATGTATCCAATTTCTGTCTCCTTTTTCCACCAGTACCCAATATTCTGTACTTATTTTTGCCATGTATCCAATTTCTGTCTCCTTTGTCCACAAGTAACCTATATTCTGCATTTGTTTTTGCCATGTATCCAGTTTCTCACTCCTTTTTCCACAAGTACCCAATATTCTGTACTTATTTTTGCCATGTATCCAGTTTCTCACTCCTTTTTCCACAAGTACCCAATATTCTGTACTTATTTTTGCCATGTATCCAATTTCTGTCTCCTTTTTCCACCAGTACCCAATATTCTGTACTTATTTTTGCCATGTATCCAATTTCTGTCTCCTTTTTCCACAAGTACCGAATAGTCTGTACTTATTTTTGCCATGTATCCAATTTTTCTCCTTTTTCCACAAGTACCCAATATTCTGTACTTATTTCTAAGCCATAGAATAGCCCTGATGCGACTTCCAATATGTGGTCAGAGGTTACCAATGGAGACAGGAGCTGCAGTGGCACAGTGGTTAGCATGCAGAACTCACACCATTGGATCAGACTGGATTGGTTACTGTGGTGTCCTTACGCAAGGCACATTATTCCAATTTCCTTGGCACTAAATAAACTACTTGTGTTGCTATCGCTATGCTGTAAAACTCCAAACCAAACCCACCCACCCCCAACCATTGTTCATCCGGCTTATGTAACTGTGATATGGATCTACAATTACCAAGTTACTCATACAGTTTGTAAAATAAATAATTGTGTACTTGTCATATGCTATGGAACTGGTAAAAAGTTGAAGAAATGCAATGTCAAATTGATTCAAATTAAAGTAAACTTGAATAAGTTTATTCATCGCAGTCTCTACACTTTCTCCCTTCGGATTGTTCATAGTACAGTGCTGCATATTAGAAAACTTTGACTATTTCCCCTATAAGTATTAATGTTAGTGTTAAGATTTAACTCTTGGTACTTGGGTAAAACTTGAGTACCCCCCCCCCCCCCATCAATTGCATTAGGCTGTGATGTCATCCTTGCCAAACCTGTAGGGCTTAATAAGTAAAATTAGTGTCCCAAGACTTACACTATGATTTCCCATTTATACTTTAAGTGGCAGAGAAGTATGATTTTAAAGAACAGCTTAATATGCAAAGGGTTCGGAACAAGGCAGAGGTATGTACTATTTAGAATTCTCACTTAACAGTATATTGTTTATTATAATCTTTAGTATGGTACAATTATTAATTGCCCAGATTGCTTGTGTATAAGTAACAACTATAAACAGCACACCTATTAAGTACCAGATTGATGGCAGAACTTGGATCAAAAGTATTGGCCATACACAGTCGTTATCTGAATATGTGCATGATATTCATGCAGAACTTTAAGAGGTTTAATGGACAGTACCTGTAACAGAAACAAAAAATACCTGCACTCTCAATGCTAACAATACCAGTTCTGTACCTACATAAATAAACCTTTAATGCAAAATATTAACTCTGGCATGGAAAATCTAATTGTATTACATCACGTCATGAAATTGGACAATAGGGTAAAGAGAATCAAATGAACAGTTAAGTTTTCACATGGTCATAAGGACAAGAGAGCCTGTGGAATGGCCCTGTGTCCATCAGGCATTGTCCCTTGTGTGTCTGTCAACAGTTGCTGTTTTCAGTTTTTAAAAAAAACACCTAACCAAATTCAGCCAAACTTATTTCTAAGGCCTTTCAGATTTATACCAATGATGCCAATCCACCATCAGATATGTCCACCACTACTAAAACTAAAATAATCTTTAAACAACTCAAAAGTTGCTTCTCAGAATTTGACCAGATTTTACAGAAAGCATCCTGGTAAAGAGGGCCTTCAGTTTGTACATGTGAAACATATCGGCCATAAAATATGGCTGCTGTTATTAAAAATAGAACAACCTTAAAAAAATTTCTAAAAAAAATCACAACATAATTTGACTACATTTGACTTCAAGTGTCCTGGCATAGAGGGCTTTCGATTTTGTATAAATTATGCCAATGCACCATCAAATATGGCCACTGTTACTAAAAACAAAACATTTATACAACTTCTTCTCAAAGTCTGCTCAGCAGAATTTGACCACATTTGACTGAAAGCATCCTGGCATAGAGCCCATTAATTATGACTGCCATTACTAAACGTAGAAAAACCTTTAATGACTTCTTCTAAAAATCACACGTTTTTTTTACCAAACTTTACAGAAAACATCAAGGCATAAAAGGCTTTACAATTTATACAAATGATGCCAACCTGCCACCAATATGGCTACCATTATTAAAATTTGAAAAAAAATTCAAATGACTTCTTTTCAGAAACTGTTTAGCAGAATTTGTCAAAATGTACAGAGAGTATTCTGGTAAGGAGGCCATACAAGTTTGTACAAATGATGCTAATTAACCATCAAACAGGGTTTGCAACAGAACATCTTTATTAAGAGTCCATGACTCTCAACTCTAGAACTTAAAAGCCCCCTGTCATTTTCTAAAAGTCACAACCTCAGTCGAGAGGGTCCCCAACTTTGCTAATGGATTCTTGTAAACTTGTTTATTTTTTTTTGTTTATATTTACTAAATATTAATTTATAATAGATAAGTGAGAACGCAGAGCAGTAGGTATTCTATTGAAGAACGAATATCTCTCCCTTACACACACACACATGCACATGCACACACACACATGCACACACACACAAACATCTTAAAGGCAATACATTTGTAAAGCTTTTATGTATATTAAAAACGTTCATTGTTTTTTTTATACAATTAAGAACTTGTTAAGTCGATGTTAGTGGGAAGTGAGATGTAGCAGTCACTTATTAAGTGGCAACAGTTGCATCATTGTGAATGGTGTTACAACTAGGGGTAATGTAACAAAAGAAAAGACTCAAACAAGCTTTCAAGATTTAAAATGCAAATCTTTAATTTCCTAAAATATTAAAATATTTCAGCAAACAATTAAAGTGAAAGAATTAAAAATAACTTACAGTATAGAATATCCTTAAAAGTCCTAAATTGTTTTAAAGTTCACTGTTCTGGAAGTTAATCCAAATATTCCGAATGTATGTTCCGAATGAAGTAGCCTTTACTGTGCTAATATGTTGATAAGATTAAGTTATATCCAAATAACCTTTGCTAATATGGAATCTCACAAGTTCTTAGAATGTTTCCGATAATTCCACGGAGCTGTATAATAATTAAGCTGAAGACACAGTAATAATCCAAAATGCACTGTATTAATATAAATAAATCTCCAAAGAATATCCCACTCACAAAATGAACCAAATTCATTATGACCTCTCTATTCAATGTAACTATGAAGAATCCTTAAACACAGGATTATTTCCTATAATATAGTCTCTCACTGCGCATAAACAAATTAAAATCCATTGCGTCTTTAATAAACAACATGACATTTCGAAGCATTGCAACCCTCTCCTAACCAATCAGAAATTAGGTTATGCGTGATTCCACTTAGAGTACTTCTAAACTGACATTTTTATCAATAACAAAATGTTTACTCATGGAATCTAGGTCAGAAGTTCACCCTCTTCCCGCGCTCTAAAACCATGTGATATGACTAAGGTTTCAAAATATTGATCGAGCCTACCGTATGTGAACTCACAAGACAACAGCTGTTTTAGACTAAGAACAGAGATCATAAACTAATAAACTATACCATTATTAAAAATAAAAATGATATATAATTCCATAACAATGGTTTGTTAAGGTTTTTATTTAAATTTTCAGCAATACTTTGATTATGGACAAGCAGGCCCAGGCCTTCTTGTTAATAGATTTGAGCCAAACTTTTAATTCAAGTTGTTTTCCTTTTTATAACAAGAATCTTATTCATAAGAGTTGTTCTTCGTACTATGACAGACATACAGTACAATTTTATTACAGAAATCTCAACAGAGGATTTGTTGATCAACAAATATGCAGAAAAATTATCTGTACTGCTTTTGGATGTACATGTACCGGTATACTCTAAAATATTAATATGTAAATAACACTAAAACTTAAGGTAATCTACATTTGTAGATGTATACTCAAAAATATTAATAAGTAAATAACACTAAAATGAAAGGTAATCTATATTTGTTCTTTTTATGCTTTTCTAATATTAATTATTATATTTGTTTAGTTAAACATTAAATGTTGAACTAAAAAAATATAATAATTAAAACTTAAATGAAAACAATGAACCTATGATGAACTCAGAAGTGCATATAAAAACTACTGTATATGCTCGCGTGTAAGCCAATACCAACTGCAAACTGCATAGACCCAGATTTGTCATCGCATAATGCGCCGGCAGATCTGGGTCTATGCAGTTTGTAAAGACTAATCAGTAGAACAAACAACATAGAACCTGATCTGCCAGCATATTATGTGATGGCAGATCAGGGCCTATGTTGTTTGCATTTGGACCTGGATTTATATGCAAGTATATACAGTAGTTACAGGGGAAAGTTCAGAGATGTTAGAGCTCAAAAGTGCCTTATAGGCAAAGTAACTTCAGGTGGGTTTAGCCTGACAAAATTAAAATGGTGTGTCTCAGATGAACACCAGTAAATAGTTGCACTGACAAAAATATCCCCTAGAACCTGCTCATGTAAGATGTGGAAGAGCAGTTATGTAAAATTGATGCCATTAAAGAAAATGGTATCACAAGACTATGTAAATTCTCTGGTTCTGTTAATGTGTATTAAGTATATATGACATTATGCAAATTATGCCCAATCTTGCATGTATTCTCACAAGGCCTCTCACATTATAATCACATAATACTGCCCTTATGAGGTTGACTGACCAAGCAAGTCATCCACCGGTTAAATTTAGGTAGGGATTAGTCCAAACAAGCTGCATGTTTGTTTACATATCCTAGTACACACTTCTTTGGCAAAGACATGATCAAAAGGGTTGTGTTATGGGGAAATTGAGGCACTTCATGAGGAAATACAGATAAGAACTAAGCGTCCTTTGAAAATTTCAGTCTTAATTTACACTGGACCTCGAGTCCTTGAGAGCCCTGTATCACAGTATGGCCACCATTACTAGAAATTGAAATAACTTCTTCTCAAAAACCATTGAGCAGAATTTGACTATATTTGACAGTAAGCATCCTTACAATAAAGGCCTATAAGTTTGTACAAATGATGATGATCTCCCATCAAATATGGCTGCTGTTACTAAATTAGGAAAACTTTAAAACCACTCAACAGAATTTGACCAAGTTTGACCTAAAGCATCCTAGCTTTATGGCCTTTCAGTTTATTGAAATGATGCTAATCCACCATTAATTTGGTCAGAATATTATAAACAGAAAAACATAACAGAATTATCTAAACAAAATGTAACAGAATTTGACTAACTTTTGACAGAAAACATTCTGACATTGATGTGTTTCAATATTGGTCAAATGATGCTCATGTGCCATTGGTATGAAGATACCAAAAAAAAGAGAAACCTTGAAGCAGTTGTTTTTGTCATATATGCATTTAACAGCATTGAAAGAAATTTCTTCAGGAAACATTATAGTAACACATATTCTTTACCAACTTTCCTTACATTTGGCTGTAAGGCATATGTTAACCAGGTAAACTATTTTGGGCCTACTTGGGCCTCATGTTTCTGTACTTCTTCTGTCCATTCACTGTATTTTCTACTCTTGCTGACTGATGTGAGGCAAACACAGATTAAACTAGGTTCAGATAAGTTTTGGGTAGGATAAAGTATCAGGTTGATAAACCATGATAATACTGTTTGATGGCCCTGGGTTGACCAGTTGCTCACCCAGGAATTAACAAGACTAAAGATACCTTAGTCTAGTGTTGAGAGGAATTAATCTCTGTTGCAAGAAATTTTATTTTAAAAACACTTGAATGATTCTGACAAATTTTAGAATCAGATGGTAGCCCCAGAAGGTACCAAGAAAAGAACCACCAGTAGCCCAGGTGAAATACATTAGCCTTTTATCCTTCTTCCTACCCTTGGTACTGTGGAAGATTTCATATGTTACAGTGTACCTTAGATAACTTGTTACTGTGGAAGATTTCATATGCTACAATATACCTTAGATAACAGTGATGGCATCTTTGCTAGCTAAGGGTTCGATAGAACTTATCACTTTGTATGGATGTGAAAGGTTCTGTATAACCTTTAGCTAGGGAAGATGACACGAGGGGGTGATGGCTACAGAACAGATACATATTGATAAATATGGGGTCATCTCAGTGGTCACTGTTGATAATGTACTCGGTTACCTCAGATGACCACTACTTAACCATGTCTAATCTTGATGTATGTCTGTCAGTCTAATCTGTTCACCTGTTCAGTCCAGAGGTTCATAATAGGAAGGTATGCAGGGACCAGTGGAGTGTTCTGTACAAGAATTGAAGGTTCATCGATTTATGTATCTAAATATTTAAATATAGAGACAAATAGAGTAATCCTAATGCCACTTGCCTAAATTGCTCGACAATGCAGAAATGTGGAACTTTTTGCAAAGTGGTTATAATTATTTAGTATTCCAACTTTCTTGTAATTTACAAGAATGTTGCAGCCCTGTTGGCACAAAATGGAATCTTCCTTAAAAGTAGATAAACTGCCATCACACTTCCAGAGTGTAGAGCAATTTTAAATAACAGTCTTGGCTGACAAAATACAGGTTTAGTCATATAGTATTAGTTAGTTATGCATTTGTTCTGGAAAGATACAACTACAGGCTTGAACCTTCAGGAAAGATTTCTGGTAATTAATACATTTATAACTAAAGTTGAAATGGTGCAAATAATCAATGGCCGACACAGTCAGAATTTCTAAGCACATACAGGCTGTTGACATCCATTTGCCAGGTGTTCAACAGCACAACTTTATATATGATACTGGTCAAACACTGAATGGATGTCACATATACTGTCAACCAATACCATCTCTGGCAAAGGTATGAGGCATCATGTGATTTATAGGAGTACTGGAAGCTTGTCAGACATTCTGGCCTAATGCTGTCACCTAGCTGGCTGTATATCATACAAATTTAAATCGTCAGAGCTTCAAAAGTTTTCAACCATTTTCACTAAATTTTCAGTATATGTACACTACAAATTTAGTACTGATTCACATGGTATTAGTGTCAACATAAAACACTTGGATTTTATATGATGTGTTATGCTAATGAGGAGGCATGATTATCTCTGCTCTGGCAATAAGTCATATCGCCTGCCTGCGCTTAAATATTTTGACTTCATTGTTTGCACCATTTCGACTTTGCTTGCAGCGGTTCCTACATGCAGTATTTGCTTACATAATTTTCCTGTTATTTATCAATACGAGCATTTAACAAGCCATATAAGACCCTTAAATTTGTTCTTACTTTAAAATACTCTCATTGACTTAGTTATGGTGTATGGTGACCTAGGTGGTGGAGCTGGGCACAAATTCTAAATTAATGTACCTAATGGTAAAATCAGGGCCGGAGCACATAAAAGATTCCAAGTTTGACTTGAAAAGTGATAACAGAAATTCATAATTTTAGTAGGAACTGATTGCCTCTGAAATTTCAGATTTGCATGTTTTTTGTCTTACCTATATTAGCAAATTGTGAGACATAGGTATATCTGTCCCACATTGTAAAGTCCCTCACATCAAAGCATAGTTTGCTGGCAAGACACTGTGTTCCACAGAACCCTTGTTCATCCCATTTAGTGTAACAGTTGTTGCACTTATGCAACATGATGAATGCTGATACATCGATGAGTCTTTCATTTTCAGAGGTTAAAGGCAGAGCTGCTGGAACAGCTAAAGAGGGATGTTGATGAAAGTTTCAACCATTTTCTGTCTGATGTGGACCATACTGACGGCCAGTTGGGAAATGGACATGCATCTTTTTCAAATGTCAGTAAAAGGTAATGGAGACTGTGTGGTACTTTGCAGAGCTATTGTCCAAAGAATTTCCTTGGCTTTACCTTTTTCTCTATTCCAAATGCATACACACAACATACAGACAATTGTACTCACAACTGCTGTTTTATACCAAAGAACATCTATTGTCCAAAGAATTTCCTTGGCTTGACCTTTTTCTCTATCTCCTAATGCATACACACAACATACAGACAGTTGTACTCACAACTGCTTTTTTATACCAGAGAACATCTATTGTCCAAAGAATTTCCTTGGATTTACCTTTTCTCTATCTCCTAATGCATACACACAACATACAGACAGTTGTACTCAACTGCTGTAAAATACCAAAGAACATCACAAGAACTAGTACTACTACCACTACTGCAAAAAAGGCAACTTCTGTATACGAAAAAAACAAAATTATATAACTACATGTATATTAATTTTTAATCTGCTCTAAAGGGATATATGAAAGAAATTGGAATAAAATTACAAAGAGTGATGATGCAAAGGTTAAATATCCATAGTCTGTGTTAAATATTCCCCAAGTTTCTTTTTTGTTCTCTCAAGACTTGATCAATTGACAGAACAAAGTCTCTTGCCCTGAGTCTGTTCTTATAATTAGCACGAAGTTTAACACTGTTCTTCTCCTGGAGTGCACAGCATTTCCATATCAGAAAATGGTTTTCCATATTGGGCTAGGGTGAAGGCTGTGTTAAAAAGATCTCTTATTGTATATTTTTTCATTTAATTCTCATTTGGTTTTAAAAAGGCCTTTCCTTTAAGTGTTAGCAACTCTGAATCTGTGCATGCTGGCTAGTGTCATGCATATACTGTGCTGCACAGGCTTTATGAGGTCCAAAACTGTCATGAGACTTGCTTGTTTAAATCCTGAAATTGTCAGTTCCATTGACAAATACACTGGATGAATTTCCAGCCTGTGCCAGTTTGGGATATTGTTTGCAATAACTGCTAAACATCTTTCCTTCAGAGTCAGTGAATTCAAGCCATTAATAATTATCAACCCAGTGTGGCTGAACATTTCTTTGTCTCTTAGTTGTGTCATATTTGACATTTTTTGCTGGCAAAGAGTCTGGCTTATGTCTCTTTGGAGAAATAGTTACATCAGACTCAGTGGCAGCCAAACGTTTGATTCTTCTACTTTTGCATGAAGTTTCGTTCTCAGAATCTTCCTTATGACCTACCTTACAAAAATAATTTAGTAAACTCATTTTATCCAAATGGAAAAGATCATCTCATTTGACAACTACTTCTACTAAAGTGATCATAACATACCTTTTGTCGTTTAAATGCAAACACAGACCGCTCATTTAGCTAATTGTGTCATTTCAAATGCAATATCGTATGTTTAAGTTGATCATCTGTATAATCAGTTAAAAAAATTAATTACTTGTTACTTTTATTTAATCAGTTCATAAAGGAAATGAATGAACACCAATGTCAGCAAAGTGCCTTTCATATGAACACCAATGTCAGCAAAGTGCCTTTCATTAATTTCATAGCATTGACTCTGTTGTTTGAAATCAAAGATTGATCTATTCGTGAGTACCTGGATTGAGTAAACACTGTAAAACAAGGTTGTTTAAAACACTGCCAATTAATCATACTGGGTTTGTTTTTTTTTTAATTGTTTTGATTGACTGATAATTTGGTTGCTTAGCCCAATATGCAATCAAGCAGTAATAGAACTCGTGCACATGTGACAGTTATCAGTGACCATTTGCAGTAGTATCACAAGATGTGAATGAATAAATGGAGGTAGACTCAAGTATTCAGTATGCCCATAGGGCATGAATGGCCAGATAAAGTGATTAAAATATGAAAATTAGCACTTGCCTGGCTTGTTTCAAAATAGGAAAAAAGCACTTGTTCTACACTAGCGCCTTGGAAAATTTAACTTGACTGACTTTGAAAATGAATAGTTCGGGATGTCAAAGTATGGATTTGATCAGCCTTGATCTTTTATGCCCTGCTACAATATGTATGTATGTATGTATGTATGTACATGCATGTATTTATGCATATGTGTGTATGGTTTTATTGCATATCTTCACAATATGTATGTATGTATGTACATGCATGTATTTATGCATATGTGTGTATGGTTTTATAGCATGTCTTCACAATATGTATGTATGTATGTATGTACATGCATGTATTTATGCATATGTGTGTATGGTTTTATAGCATGTCTTCACAATATGTATGTATGTATGTATGTATGTATGTACATGCATGTATTTATGCATATGTGTGTGGTTTAATAGCATGTCTTCACAATATGTATGTATGTATGTACATGCATGTATTTATGCATATGTGTGTATGGTTTTAAAGCATGTCTTCACAATATGTATGTATTTATGTACATGCATGTATTTATGCATATGTGTGTATGGTTTTATAGCATGTCTTCATGATATGTACATGCATGTATTTATGCATATGTGTATGGTTTTATAGCATGTCTTCACAATATGTATGTATGTATGTACATGCATGTATTTATGCATATGTGTGTATGGTTTTATAGCATGTCTTCACAATATGTATGTACATGCATGTATTTATGCATATGTGTGTATGGTTTTATAGCATGTCTTCACAATATGTATGTATTTATGTACATGCATGTATTTATGCTTATGTGTGTATGGTTTTATAGCATGTCTTCACAATACTGGTATATGGTGCCGATTATAAGTTATGTTTTAAAAATGTAAAGATAAAAAAAGCTGAAAAATTCTTTAGTTTTGAAAAGGGATTTTGTTGTCATGATCATTTTAGTCTGAATTTATTTTCTGCATGATAATTAATGTTTACATTGGCTGCTGGAGACTTCAGAAAACTTTATTGAGGTGAGCTATGTAATTGTCAGTTGCCCTATGGTTTACGTACTGTTTGTTAATTATTTTTTTTCAGGTGTACAAATGATCTCAGATATTTTAAAAAAAATTTAAAATTGTTTACAGCCAATGCATTATGTTGAAATTCCATACATTTCGAATAAGGAAACACCACTTTATGTCTGAAACATTAGAGCATGAATAATAATTATTATTTCCAGATTGATATTGTATAAAAAATTAGATGTTATACAAAATTACAGACAGTACAGCAATCCATTAGAGTATTGTGTGGATGGGGCATATAGTGTTTACCCATATCCCTCATGGCACATCAATCATGAATTTATTTCCACTTGTTAACTTTTGAAGGAATTCATGGATTGCAACCAAATATGGTATGACGTATGATATTAAGAAGGATTGCAACCAAATATGGTATGACATATGATATTAAGAAGGATTGCAACCAAATATGGTATGACATATGATATTAAGAAGGATTGCAACCAAATATGGTATGACATTTGATATTAAGAAGGATTGCAACCAAATATGGTATAACATATGATAATAAGAAGGATTGCAACCAAATATGGTATGACATATGATATTAAGAAGAATTGAAACCAATTGGTATGACATATGAGATTAAGAAGGATTGCAACCAAATATGTATGACATATGATAATAAGAAGGATTGCAACCAAATATGGTATGACATATGATATTAAGAAGGATTGCAACCAAATATGTATGATGTGTGATATTTAGAAGCATTGCAACCAAATATGGTATGACATATGATATTAAGAAGAACTAGATCAAGATTCAATATTTTCTGACAAAATTTGACAGAGTTGTGGTCCCTGCTTGACTTTGAGCTTCGTGTGTACATCGTAAAACCAAGCTTTCTTCAGTTGCATCATGTTGGTGGAATCACCCATGTCAGTTGGACACATTTCTGTTTTTTATGCTGTTTTTAATATCCCCACACTTTAGTGTCAAGCATTGCAATATTGTGATATCTCTGTCTGTCTGTTACCACATCTCCTGGACCACTGTGTGGAAATCCATGAAACTCTACTTATCTTTTCCACAAAGTGACTGTCCAGAAGAAGGTTAATATTCTTGGCTTCCATCTCAATGGTCCCTTGGAGGGGGTCAGAGATCAGATGTATACAAATTTAATTTAAAATGCAATTACAAATATACATGTAACACATCTTTAGTTATGATCTCTGGGGTTCACTTTCTGGAGTTTGGGTAGGTGGGGGACATGTAATGATAAAACAAAGGAATTCGCATATGCGAAGCCATCAGATTTGTTCTAGTAATGTAATTCAGCTTATAATGAACACTTAACTGTTTCTTGGAGTTCTGTTATTTCATAATTCTACAATAAATAATTTGAAAAAGAGTTGAAAAGATATATGCCCAAAAGAGAGAAATTTTATTGAGAAAGATTAATCAACATGTAGACAAAGTAGCCTTTCCCAACTTAATACTGGGGCATTACCAGTGTTTTCTCCAGGATGTGCAATTGCTTGAATCCTCGCAAAATGTAATTACCCCCTCCCCCCATTAAAATAAGCGTGTGCGAGAAAATTGTTCACAGCCGATTTTCTGTGAGCATAATGAGACCTGTAACGTTCATTAATATTAACAAAACTCAATCTGGTCATGTAAACACTGGACTTCAAGATCAACTGCCATAATCAAAAGCTTACAGAGTGAGAATTTGGATTGATTACATAGTTATTAAAAGCATCTTGCACTTGGCAAGGTTGTACAATGGCAGACATGCAGTATTTGGTATTCTGTAATAACGTTTTTGCTGTTACATGCAGTTTTAATGAATGCAACATAGTGCCATTATCATAAAACACAATCATATGCTTTGCTGATAATGAAGATAAATTTAAAGTTAAATATTACAAATACATTTCTTGAAACATAGTATAAGGGATATGTTCATAGCTACTGTTCTCATATAAAAACTGCTCCCCCCCCCCTCTTAAAAATGGAAAATCACCCTCACTATGTGAATGTCAGAGGGGGAATTTCCATTTTGTGTGAAAATCCAGGAGAATCACTCTATGACTGTACCACAGTGCTAGTTCTTGTGATATAGTGACCGAAGCATGAGAGTTATTTTTATTCCTGCGTCTGACATTTGCATGCTGTATTTATTTCCAGTATATCTAAGGCAAAGAAGGAATATCAGTATGTATTTTGACATTGTACTTGCTCATCTATACATTTTGTCACCTAAAATACTCACTTGCTTTAAACAAAAGATTTGGGGTTTTTCAAAACTTACATTGCATGAAGTAGATTATGCTAACTGGTATTTAATCAAACATTTTGCATGGGTGTGCACTTCTCATCGGCATTAACAAAGTGGTACACTGCAGTGATTATTCTCATATATATACAGTACAGTCACCATTTAAGTTTGATGGAACATGAACTACAGTTTGGAAAGAATGAACTTCCACTGAGTATCGCGAAAGTTGTCATTTACACCTTCAGCTGTTGAAAGTAATAACAAAGTTGATTACAATACATTTTGTGAAAAACTATTTTATTATTTACAACGTATATGAAGAGCCCTTTGATACTTTTTCCATATATATTGTGGATACTTATCATGACAAGCTAAACAAAAATTATTTTAAAAAGTATATTTCTGGAATAGAAGTCCAGGAATTTTTTAAAGGCCTGAACAATATATATATATATATATATATATATATATATATATATATATATATATATATATATATATATATATATATATATATATATATATATATATATATATATATATATATATATACACACTGTATATATTAATTAGGGTGGTATTGAATTGAAAATCATATTGCAATATTATTGAAAATCAGGAATTTTAAGCTCACTGCAAACTGGATCTCACTTCACTATAATGAACCCTTTCAATGAAACTTTGCTTTTTTCATGCATCGAGTATGCCTTTAGGTTGTTCCCTTGCTAACCTTGATCACATCTGCAAATGATTAGGATAAATCACTGGTTAATGTTAGATACTTTAATGATGTTACTTTCATAATAATATTTAAAACAGTCTTTGATTGGTCAATTGAAACGAGTTGACTTGAGACATGACTGTGACCACTAGCTCTTATGTAGATAAGATTTTTTTGCCTTCTAACGGTTTTTATTGAACTCCTTGATTTGACACAAAAGACATAATTAATATGGTAATACAAAGCAAGTCTATTTTTAACTGATTGTAACAATGCAACCAACACTTCTATAAGTCGCAGTTCTAAAACACAGTAGCACAAATTAGGTTCTCACAGAAATGGTTGTGGGCATCGCTTTGATGGTCAATTAACCAATATTTCATGGTATATTGTTATTTTAGTGTACTAAGAATTTTTTTCACAGAAATTTAACAGAATATATGACATCTTTTTAAAAGCTGTGAATTTCATGATGTTGATTCCAAATATCTGGGCACTAGCCGCCATTTTTGATGATGAAACAAGTGATATATCAAGGATTCTTGTAACGAATTTTGATCGCAATTTTATTAATGTGCAGCAAATAGGGACCTATTATTTTGGTATTTGCTATAAGAAATTAAATGGGATTCACTCCTGACCCCACATTATAGGTGGGTTCACAAGTTATCCAGGCACGCTAAAAAGAGGGAGTGGTGTATTTAAAAAGGACCTTGTATATCTTAGGTATGGTTAAAATAACATTTAATTCCCTTTATTTTGGTGTATGATTGATGGGTGTAATTTGGGTTGGAGAGTATACAGCTTGGCATTGCTTCAGATGTGCATCTCTCTAAAGACTGCTAGCTATGCTTGGTGATTTTCAGTTTCTGGATTTCTGGTAAATCGGAGAAAAAAAACTAACCAATAAATTGTTTTAGTTTCTTTACATTTTATAATTCATTTATTGCACTTTCAGACGTTGGTATTGTCTAAATTCATTTTCCCTATTTTATGAACTTCTAAGTACTTTGGACTAGTTCAAGCTCATTTCTCAAGCATATGGAAACAGCCATTTTGATCAGCTGTCTGCTTTAGAAAATGCATTCTTTCCCTAATACCACATATAAAGAAATTTTGGTCACAGTACATGAAAGTAGCATAGAGATATGCCAACATTCTCTCCATTGTAAGCAAGTATATATGGTACATTTTATTTCTGTATGTCTGCCACTGGTAGTATTTTAGCTTATTTGGGGCGTGTAGAAGATGCTGATCATGTTACATTTATGCATACAGTGAATTTTCTACGGGTTCACCTGCACTGAAAATGAGCCCCATTTCAAGTATAAAAAAAGCCTCTATCTTGATACGGGATACTGTTGTGTTTCAAATTTATACAGAATTTAAACTGTTGATACAAATTCTATTTTCAATTCCTTCTTTTTTGCTTTCTGAAATGTCATGAGCCCTGTTCCCATTCCCAGTGACATTAAAAAGATTCCTGGCAGGTGTGCTATTATGTGCTCCAGGCATAGTTTGTGCCTGTTGTATTTTTAACAACGTGTTCAGCCATTCCATTTTGCTGCTAGGAGCCATGGTGACTTGGTGGTTACCATGCCAGACCCACAACCAAAGGGGTGCAGGTTCAAATCCTACCATCGGATCAGCCTGGGTTGGCGACTGTGATATATCCTTGGGCAAGGCACTTTACACCAATTGCCTTAGCACTAAGTACTTTTGTTACTGTGCTGTAAAACACCAAAGAAATCCATGTTGTTGCTAAAATTAGATAATGGAAAACTTGCATTGAATGCACTTTGCATGTGATAGTGAAGTGAAGGACAGAAATTTATGGCTTCCTTGAACAGGGACCACTGTATAGTTGTACCCATTTAAAGGAGACCTCACCTATATCATGGTACACTTTCATGATTTCCCTTAACATTGTTTTGGTGAGGGACCACTGTATAATGTACCCCATTAAAAGGAGACCTCAACTATATCATATTACACTTTCATGACTTCCCCGAACAGTGTTATGGTGAGGGACCACTGTATAGTTGTACCCATTTAAAGGAGACTTCACCTATATCATGGTACACTTTCATGTCTGCCCTGAACAGTGTTATGGTGAGTGACCACTGTATAGTTGAACCCATTTAAAGGAGACCTCACCTATATCATGGTATACTTTCATGTCTCCCCTGAACAGTGTTATGGTGAAGGACCACTGTATAGTTGTACCCATTTAAAGGAGACCTGACCTATATCATGGTAAACTTTCATGATTTCCCTTAACATTGTTTTGGTGAGGGACCACTGTATATTTGTACCCTTTTAAAAGGAGACCTCACCTATATCATGGTACACTTTTATCACTTCCCTGAACAGTGTTATGGTGCGGGACCTCTGTGTAGTTGTACACATTGAAATGAGACCTCACCTATATCATGGTACACTTTCATGGCTTCCATGATCAACGTTATGGTGAGGGACCACTGTATAAGGTTAAAAACAAGTTGACCAATCCAGGGTGTGTGGGCTAACCTTGTTGGAGCCAAAGAGATTCTAATGTAAAATATATACTTGTGTAAAAGTGAGTCCAACTGCAAACAACATATACCCAGATCAGCTGTTGCATAATGCACCAGCAGATCAGGGTCTTTGTTGTTTGTTCTACTGATCATTCCTAACAAACGGCATAGGCCCAGATCTGCTGGCACATTATGTGATGGCAGATCAGGGTTTATTCAGTTGGCAGTTGGATCTGACTTTTATATGAGTATATGCAGTAACTGTAACACATGTAAACCAAAAAGGAGAAAATGTCCGCTTTGTTATTAATACGCATCCTGCTTACTGTGTATACTCGCGTATAAGCCAAGTCCAAATGCAAAGAACATAGATCCTAATCTGCTGCAACATAATGTGCCAGCAAATCAGGATCTATGTTGTTTGTTCTACTGATTAGTCCCTACTGACTTCATAAACCCAGATTTGCCGGCGCATTATGCGACGGCAGATCTGGTTCTGTGCAGTTTGCAGTTGGTATCGGCTTATATCTTATACTGTTCATGCTTCCAAAATTGTTATACCTATGGGCAATTGAATGTCATATTTTCCCTTGCACATTTGAATTATCAGTTCCCATGCCTAAGAATGTTATTTATTGGTAGTATTTGATTTCTTCTTTCCCAATGGGTTATATGCATATTGACATTTGCTTGTCCATGTCAAAATTAACAGCCCTGAGCAGTGGGATGTTTTGGAGGCATGTCTTTATTGAAAGTTGGTCAGATAATCATGATCTGTAGCGTACTAATGTGGGGGGGGGGACGGGATGGTTGCCTCTGGTGCCAGAGGTCTTGAGGCGCCTAAACAGCTGCCATTGCCAGAATATAATACCACTACATATCACTGAACTACACCTAACTGCAACCTTTACCAACACAAGTACAGCATGGTTAAACCACTTTTTTTGGTACTAAGTTTAAAGGTTTATGAAAATGATTGTATTTAGGGAACATAATAAAATAATTTGTTTGCGTTCATTTCTCTTAGTTTCAGGTATTATTAAAGAAGGTATGGTTTTTTCTTTTGAGCTCTTTGCTCTAATATGTTTCAAGTTCTATTATTATTTGTCATATTTTTTAAAATGTGTTCTTGTTAAAGGCAGTTAAAATTATGTTTTATCGACTTGGATTGTTATTTTTGTTTCACCTGCGAAGCAGAGGTGAGACATAGGTATAACTTTTCCATTTGTATCGTCATTGTTGATTTCACGGGGGTCAATATTACATTTTTGCATTTAGCTTATTTTCTCTGACTGTTGATGTGTGTTTATTGTGGAGGGCAATAGAGGTCACAGTGACCTACATTTCATACTACAGTGATTATGTTAAGCTTTTACATTTGGCTCAGTTTATCTGACACTGTTGTATGTTCACATGGCTACATTTGTCTTGAGACATACTTCTCATAGACAAAAGTAGATCACATTGACCTACTTGTCTTTTTCTAGTTACTTTGCAATGTTTGTGGATTATGCCATGGCATACCATGTAAGACATAGCAATCTGCACAATTCTTATCACAATAATAAAATGTGAAAGAAGCAAAAGTGTTTTGAACGTTTCATATTTAATTGTTAAAATTTCTTGTGTCATTGGTGTCAAGTCCATATTAGTGGAATGATACATAACAGTCGTGTTTTCGCTGGCAGTGGTGGTGGAATAAACAGCTAAGGGTTTGGTTGAAGTTTTTCATTTGCATATATTTCCTAAACCCGTTGATATAATTTCATCATACTTGGCATGAATTAATATGAAGCTAAGACAATTCATTCTCAGACATGTTTGCTTCCCTTTTACCTTGGGGTCTAGGTCTTTGTCTTAGAAAATTTTCATTTACTGTTATGGTTGAAGTTTTTTTATTTGCTTATATTTCCTAAACCTTTTGATAGTTTTTGTTTTCGTAATTGGAATGAATCATTATGAAGCAATTACTTTGGGGTTATGGTCTTACCATAGAAAATTTGCATTAAGGTTTTTGGTTTAAGCTTTTTCATGGGCTTATATTCCTGGAGTTGATGGATTGTCTTGGGATGAATCAGTATGAAGCTAAGACAGTTCCTTCTACGACATGGTCACTTGCACCTTTGGCCATGGGGTCAAGGTCACAGAGAATTTTTTTTTAATGTTTTGGTTTAAAAAAATTGTATTTGCTTGTTTCTCCTAAACCCCTTGGTGGATTTTCTTCGTAGTCAGGATTAATCATTGTTAAGCTAGATAATTCATTCTGCGAAATGCTTGCTCAACTTTTTGACCTTGAGGACAAGGTCACACATTTTACAACAATGCTTTGATCATGGTCTGGACATGTCTTTTTTGTTTTATCAGACTTTTTTTGTTGCTTTATTAGCCTGATGGATTTGGTTTGAAATATATTTATCGCAAGACAATAATTTTCAGTGCACCAGTTTAATTTTAACTTTTTTTACTTTTTACTTTTTTTATGAAGTTTTAAATATATGAGAATATACAGTATGAGATAATTATCTTGCAACTTAATTTAATACTAAGGTAGTAATCCATTGTTTCAGTTAAATAAGCCAATATTCAAGTTTACATGTACATCCTCAGTCATCATCTTTAGTTCACCTGGCCATAAGGACAATTGAGCTAATGGTATGGCCCATGCCTATTAATGAGGTAATCTTGCATCTGAATGGCTGAGCTTGTGACCAGCCAGGAGGTCATATTTCTGATCCAGTTTTGATCATACTTGGAATATATATACTTATATTATATCCAAGATCATGGACAATTTTGATAATTAGTATTAGCCATGCATATTAATGAGGTGATCTTGCATCTGATAGGCTGAGATTATTACCACTCTAGAAGCCATAATTTTGATCCAGTTTGGATCAGAATTAGAACAAGGGATTATATAATTAAGATCTTGGACAATATCAGATGTGAACAGGATCCATGCATGTCAATGAGTTGATCTTGCATCTTATTTCTTGAGCTTGTTGCCACTCCTGAAGCCGTATTTTTGATCTGATTTAAAATTAAATTTCAAACACAGGCAATATTAATAAAGATGCCTTGCATATGATTGACTGAGCTTGTTACCTCTTTATATCTAGATACTATATATCTCATCCAGTTTGTATAAAACTTGGTACCATATATACTCTCGCATAAGCTGATACCAACTGCAAACTGCATAGACCCAGATCTGCCATTGCATAATGCACTGGCAGATCTGCGTCTATGCAGTTTGTAAGGACTAATCAGTAGAACAACATTATGCGATGACAGATGAGAGTCTATGTTGGTTGGCATTTGGACCTGGCTTATATGCAAGTATAGATGGTAAATGGACTTGCATCATATAGATCTAGGATGACTTTGATTAGGAACAACAGACTGTGCATAATAATTATACCATTATCTTTAGATTACATTTTTTCAGGATATAGTAAAAGATATAAAGTTTGGAGATAGTTTACCTGGGTTGTATTCTTACAATACTACATAAACTTGCTTAGTGAAATGGTCAACTGTTAAGTTGTGTAAGGCAGATGAGTGATATTAGACCACTTGGGCTGCTTGTTGATCTACATTGTGTACTTGTTGTTTTGAAAAGATGAAATCAGTTGGATGGAAAAATTTCTCCCCTACATTTGATTAATAATTTCTGTTTACCTGTAATGAATCTGAACCAGTTGCATGAGTATTATGGCTTGAAAGATTTTTGAAACTTCTAGTTGAGAATCAAAAGGTTGCCAAAAAATGAAACATTTGAATAATAATAAAATTACTTGTATGTTGTTGTTTGTTTATTTTTTAACATTTTTATAGAAATCATTGTGTTGAACAATTATTGATGAATGTGCTAAAAAAATATTCAGAATGATTTTGAATTATCTGTACATTTTTTTCCAGTAAAAGTCGAGAAAAGGGAGAGTTACCTGATAAAGTCTTTACTACCAGAAGATCAGTTTTAACGTAAGTATCTGTATTCCTTACATTCTCAAATCAAACTCGACCATTTTTATGAGCCTACAATGATAATAGACTTGGCAATTTATTTGTGTCTTACCATGTGAACATTTATATTGAAGACTGCAGTAAGACATAGATTATTCAGATGCCGATTATCCGGATTATTTAATCATACAGACTTCTACTGTGTCCCTGAAATTAAATAATTTTGGGGGTTGGTTTTGACACATTATTGGCTATATCATGCTGAAGTAATGGGACCTTAGTGCCTTTCCCAATACCACACCGAGGCAGCCGAGCCTTATGTTCATGTATCTGTAAATGAACCTGATTTGCTGATCATGGCACCAACATAGAACAGAGTAACAGAAACTAGAAACAACCACAATCAAATATAATCTCATACAATTATAATTATAGCTGTATTAAGAATAACTAAATTATTTTTTAAAGTAAAAATAAATGTACTTAGGAGAGAGGGAGAGAGAGTGAGATACAAAGAGAGAAAGTTTATTCTTGCACCCAATTGTCAGTTCCACTGACAAATACACTGGGTGAATTTCCAACCTGTGCCACTTTTGGATATTGTTTGCAATAACTGCAAAACATCTTTCCTTCCGAGTCAATACATTCAAGCCAGGGATAACAATCAACCCAATGTGGCTGAAAATTTCTCTGTCTATTAGTAGTGTCGTATTTTACATTTTTTGCCACCATGGATTCTTGCTTATGTCTCTTTGGAGAAATAGCTACCACACACTCAGTAGCAGTCTTACGTTTTATCCCTCCACTTTCACAAAAATTTTCCTTCTCCGAATCGCCCTTATTACCCTCCTTGCGAAAATAATTTAGCAAATTCATTTTATCCACAGAGTAACTATCAGCTTGCTTGACAACTACTTCTAAAGTGATCATAACATCTATTATCTCTTTTAAATACGAACAGAGACAGCTCATTAATTAGCGTAATTGTTTCACTTCAAACACAATATTGCACGTGGAAGTTAATCATCTGTATAATCAATTAAAAATTAAAGAATCATTACTGTCATTTAATCAGTTCATAAAGGTAACCAACACCGATGTCGGTAAAATACCTTTCATTAATTTAATTATGCTGACTTGCTGGATTAAAATCAGAGTGAGCTGCTTGTGAGGATCAGGTTTGAGTAAAAACAGTGCAGCAAAACCGCTTAAAACACTGCTAATTAATCATACCGGCTTTGTTTTGTTTTACGTGTTTTGATTTGCCGATAATTTGGTCACTTAGCCCAATATGCAGTCAAGCGGTAACAGAACGTGCACATATGCAATAGTTATCACTGACCACCTGTAGGTGTTATACAGGATGTAAATGTATACATGGAGATGGGTAGAATAAAGTATTCAGTACGCCCGGAGGGCATGATTGGTCAAATAAAGGTAGATATAGTGATTAAAGCACGAAAATAAGGACTCGCCCGACTTTTTTAAAAAGCACTTGTCCCGGACTAGCGACTTGGAAAATTTTACTTGCCTGACTTCGAAAATGAATAGTCCAGGACGTCGGGCTATGGGATTTGCTCAGCCCTGCCCATTGTTCTCAGTTCATGGAGTTATAAAGTGTAAGTGGGTTTGACTTCAGATTCCTTCCAGAAAAAAACATGTTGAATGGCAGTGACTTTTCTGTAAGAATAACAGAAAATGGATGAAAACAAATATCCATCATACATTAATTATTATTCATTTGGAGAGTCCTCTGATGTGTTTCATAATCTTTGGTGCAAAAGCAAAAATGGAGTCCTGTTGCATATCCAACCAATTAATGATTACAGTTTTCATATATTGATCTTAAAGTTCATTATAGGAAGTAAGCTTGGTTCTGTGGTGTCTCTGTTATCACAAGCACAACATCAGTTGTATATTGTTAATGATCTTGAGAATATTATATGACAAAGATCTCACTGGTGTCTTACGTTACATCTTATTATTTTAACCAAAAAAGTTAAATTTTTACACAGTACTTATGAGGAACTATTTCCATTTATCAAAAAATAAATTGCTGTTAACACGGGCAACTTAAAATAAATATGAAATTTTTGGAAAACCTTGTCTGAGATGTAACACTTGTTTTATGGCCTAGAATTCTGTACAATTTATCTAAGATGTAACACTCATTTTATGGCCTGGAATTATGTACCATTTATCTAAGATATAACACTTATTTTATGGCCTGGAATTCTATACCATTTATCTAAGATGTAACACTTATTTTATGGCCTGGAATTCTGTACAATTTATGCAACATATCTGGCCTGTTCAAACAACTCCATATTCCCACAGAAAAGTGGATTTCATTTTGTTGCAAGAATTGTTCCACCTACATAATAGTACACACTAATTTTGTACATAAAATACTTCATACACGCTACTTTTATTTTATTATAAAATTCTTCAAACACATTATTATTGTACATGAAATACTTCAAACACACTACTTTTATTTTATTATAAAATTCTTCAAACACATTATTATTGAACATAAAATACTTCAAACACACTTCTTTTATTATAAAATTCTTCAGACATTACTTTTGTACATAAAATACTTCAAACATTATTTTTGTACATAAAATACTTCAAACACATTACTTTTGTACATAAAATACTTCAGACACATTACTTTTGTACATAAAATACTTCATGCACATTATTATTGTGAATAAAATTCTTCAGACACATTACTTTTGTACATAAAATACTTCAGACACATTACTTTTGTACATAAAATACTTCAAACACATTACTTTTGTACATAAAATACTTCAAACACATTACTTTTGTACATAAAATACTTCAGACACATTACTTTTGTACATAAAATACTTCAAACACATTACTTTTGTACATAAAATACTTCAAACATCACTTCTTTTATTATACTTTTATTATACACTTCAGAGACATTACTTTTGTACATAAAATACTTCAGACATTACTTTTGTACATAAAACACTTCAGACACATTACTTTTGTACATAAAATACTTCAGACACATTACTTTTGTACATAAAATACTTCAAACACATTACTTTTGTACATAAAATACTTCAGACACATTACTTTTGTACATAAAATACTTCAGACATTATTATTGTACATAAAATACTTCAGACATTACTTTTGTACATAAAATACTTCAGACACATTACTTTTGTACATAAAATACTTCAGACACATTACTTTTGTACATAAAATACTTCAGACACATTACTTTTGTACATAAAATACTTCAGACACATTATTATTGTACATAAAATACTTCAGACACATTATTATTGTACATAAAATAGTTCAGACACATTACTTTTGTACATAAAATACTTCAGACACATTATTATTGAACATAAAATACTTCAGACATTACTTTTGTACATAAAATACTTCAGACACATTATTATTGTACATAAAATACTTCAGACACATTATTATTGTACATAAAATACTTCAGACACATTATTATTGTACATAAAATACTTCAGACACATTAATTTTGTACATAAAATACTTCAGACACATTACTTTTGTACATAAAATACTTCAGACACATTATTATTGTACATAAAATACTTCAGACACATTATTTTTGTACATAAAATACTTCAGACACATTATTAATGTACATAAAATACTTCAGACACATTATTATTGTAAATAAAATACTTCAGACACATTATTATTGTACATAAAATACTTCAGACACATTACTTTTGTACATAAAATACTTCAGACACATTATTATTGTATATAAAATACTTCAGACACATTATTATTGTACATAAAATACTTCAGACACATTACTTTTGTACATAAAATACTTCAGACACATTATTATTGTATATAAAATACTTCAGACACATTATTATTGTACATAAAACACTTCAGACACATTACTTTTGTACATAAAAATACTTCAGAGACATTACTTTTGTTCATAAAATACTTCAGACACATTACTTTTGTACATAAAACACTTCAGACACATTACTTTTGTAGATAGACCACTTTAAGAAGCGACATGGGATTAGCAAGTTACAGTTTCACCATTAGAAATGGATGGCTAGACCACTTTAAGAAGCGACATGGAATTAGCAAAGTGACAGTTTCACCATTAGCAATGGATGGCTAGACCACTTTAAGAAGTGACATGGGATTAGCAAAGTGACTGTTTCACCATTAGCAATGGATGGCTAGACCACTTTAAGAAGCGACATGGAATTAGCAAAGTGACAGTTTCACCATTAGCAATGGATGGCTAGACCACTTTAAGAAGCGACATGGAATTAGCAAAGTGAGTTTCACCATTAGAAGTGGATGGCTAGACCACTTTAAGAAGCGATATGGGATTAGCCAAGTGACAGTTTCACCATTAGCAACAGAAGCAATCCAAGGCTAAGAGTGTGCGATAAGATGGATGGAGACTCAGGATATTGACTACCGTATATACCCGCGTATAACCCAGGTCCAAATGCAAACAACATACTGCACTGGCAGATCAGGGTCTATGTTGTTTGTTCTATTGATTAGTCCTTACAAACTGCATAGACCCAGATCTGCCGGCGCATTATGGGATGGCAGATCTGAGTATATGCAGTTTGCAGTTGTTATTGGATTATACACAAGTATATACGGTATGTTCTAATTTCTTCAGTTGAGGAATATGATTGACTTTGCTAAGAGCAAATGTAACAGTAGCAGGAAGCAGCTGAAAATCAATCAGTTTTTCAAAAAGCAATAAAGTATATTGATTCGTAGCAGAGAAATTTCTCGTGGTATAAAATGTATACAGACACCGTTTAATGACCTTGGGACACACACATGCGTACATACTGAACCGTAAATGTGCTTCATCTTTCCTTATGTAAGTTTATGATTATTTTTTTGCATTAAATTCAGACACATAATGATCTACAACAAAATGGCTAAATATTATATTTCTGTGTTTATATTTTCTATGGAATTATTATGGCTTCGTTCTTATGGATGCAGTGAGATTGGTTGGTGAGTAGATGTGTTGATACTTTAACTATTCATGCTATATGTTAGACTTCAGCATATATATGTACCAATGTATGGTTCTCTGAATAAAGTTATATATATATGCAATCTCTATGTTTTCACTACATGTGTATTTCTCGTTTAATATGCATTGATTTAAGATGGTAACTGTGCCAGTGAAGCACGTAGTTTTGTGCTCACTTATATCCCCCCTCCCCTTTTCTTTTTTTGTATTTTTTTTTTGCAATGATCATTTTCTTCAGCTAACTGACTTGGTTGGTTATAGCATGATATGGTACTTAGCACGATGATGGTTTGTGGACCCCGACCATCACGCTATAGTGGAGTTTCACTGTACTTTTGTATATAAAATACATCAAACAAATCCTTTTATGCATAAAATACATCAAACAGTACTTTTGTACATAAAATACTTCATACAAAGTACTTTTGTACATAAAATACTTCATACACAGTTCTTTTGTACATAAAATACTTCATACACAGTTCTTTTGTACATAAAATACTTCATACAAAGTACTTTTGTACATAAAATACTTCATACAAAGTACTTTTGTACATAAAATACTTCATACAAAATACTTTTGTACATAAAATACTTCATACACAGTTCTTTTGTACATAAAATACTTCATACAAAGTACTTTTGTACATAAAAAACTTCATACAAAGTACTTTTGTACATACAATACTTCATACACAGTTCTTTTGTACATAAAATACTTAGGGAGCCATGGTAGCTCAGTTGGCAGAGTGTCAGACTTGTTATCCAACATTTGTGAGTTCATTACTCACCAAGACCAGTCTGGGTCAGCTGCCTTTCATACATATATGTGTACATGTAGTATATTTTCTTCCAACATTTTAATTCTCTGTTTTCTTTAATCAACTTGTCAAAGCATTTGATTGTTGGTCATAAAGGACTAGTCTTCTAGTCCTAGCATTTTTATTTTTGCTGTCCTGCATTATTACAATTTGTGTTTAAAAATCTTTTCAGAGACCTATTTGAAATCGACCACATCAAGACCATATACCATATGTTTGCAGCCATTCTCATAGTCTTCAGCTTGAATACTTTAGTTTATGACATCATTGAGACGGGCACGTAAGTATGCCAGGGCAATTTATTGTTTCCCCCGTCCCTGTGAATGGTGAGACATAGATTTCATTTAACTTTTTCTGGCAGTGATGGCCACTTTATAGTAGAGCTGGCAGTGATGCCCACTGTATAGTAGAGCTGGCAGTGATGGCCACTGTATAGTAGAGCTGGCAGTGATGGCCACTGTATAGTAGAGCTGGCAGTGATGGCCACTGTATAGTAGAGCTGGCAGTGATGGCCACTTTATAGTAGAGCTGGCAGTGATGGTCACTGTATAGTAGAGCTGGCAGTGATGGCCACTGTATAGTAGAGCTGGCAGTGATGGCCACTGTATAGTAGAGCTGGCAGTGATGCCCACTGTATAGTAGAACTGGCAGTGATGCCCACTGTATAGTAGAGCTGGCAGTGATGGCCACTTTATAGTAGAGCTGGCAGTGATGGCCACTTTATAGTAGAGCTGGCAGTGATGCCCACTGTATAGTAGAGCTGAAATGATCAAAATACTTCTTTGCAAATATGAATGGAAAATTGGTAGTCGAATATTTGTTTGTTTGGGTGAAAAATGGGGAATTTTTAGCCGCCATTTAATCACATTAAAATGCATTCAGTCATAATTGAACTGATTGCAGGTTAAATTTATTTGTGGATCTCTTCAGTCAGTTGAGGTACAATTGTTGTATGGATCATTTGGATACTTGCCCTAAATATATTTGTATAGTCAATCCAAGCACTCAGGCAAGTAGACTGGTCAAGTACACTGGTTAACCCATTGTCAGCTCCATATCGGTATATTTTCTCTTGTAGAAGACATGAAGACCAATCAAGCATCACATCGTGTCAACATGTTGTCTGCGACGTGTGATCTCGATGAGATCAAGAACGAATAATAAAGATTAACTTCTCAAGTTTCCCTTTGGATATGTAGAGTTAATGAAAGGGTGTTGTGAAAAATCTTTGCTTATTATTTGGTAGTTCTTACTGGGAACATGGTGTTAAACATTATCATCAACAATAACTTTTGCTACCACTTCCACCCCCAGCTAGCATTTGCGGTGAATTTACTATCGCGCCTGGCTAAATATGTAGAAATCTTACAACTGATGGTGCAATTTTCAATGCAGAATCCCATGCTCTGGGCATATTTGACAATTATTGCATTAAATATACAGTCTGTAGTCAGATTACATTGAAATTTGACGTTAATGCACAACCAGACATAAGTAGATGTTATTTTTTAAAAAATCAGTCCTTCTTTTTATACAGAGGTACAAAAATTATGGAGCTTTTTGATAAAAATTGAAAACACAAACTTTCTTCATATCAGTATATGCAGTTAAACAGAGTAAAGTTAACATTTTCAATCTGTGAATTTAAATGAGTTACATGGAAATTTATATGAATTTCAATTGTTATACTTGCTTCTAGTGATACATCCTGTAGTTTGGTACATGGTCATGGGAGAGTTTCAAAATAGAAACAACTTTTGTTTTAAAAAATGCATGTTTTTGAAGCCAGAATGTTGTTGATTCTGTTCAGTAAGGGTCATAAGTGAACCTTGAAAAATGTAGTGGTCCCTTGAGTGTCTATTATTGGCAGGTCTCACTGTAAATGAATTGACAGTATCAAGAGTTTGCTGAAGCATGAACGATTATTGTTAATGTATTTCCTTCTAAACTGCAAGTTATAGAACCTATAGCAATTTATTTTTTAAAATATGTGATGCATATTTGGAGTCCCATTTTTTGTTATGTAAAAATAATTAGATTATAGTGGTAGAATCAAATTTCTCTGTCAAATAAATTACCTGATCACATTAACATTAGGAAATTACTCTCTGCTACCTCTGAATCTAGCCCTCTATGTATCATATAGATGAAGGGAAGTAACTCTTACAGATTAACACCTCTTGTTCCTGCTAGGTGGCCAACTCTATCCTGGATGTAACCAGTTTAAACTTTAGCTTGCATCGTTGAACAGTGCCTCTAAAGAATCCATTGCAATTTATATTTAATTTTGACCAACCAACAATTATTTTCAGTAAGTCAAAAGGTTGATATGCCTGGTGTATACAACATTTGCATTTTTCCCAGTGAATTTATTTGTATTTGTGCATTTTTTACCAGTCATTATTGTCTGTGTGATATCAATCAATAATGCTCAAGTATTCACTGGTGTAATTGTATTGCACTGGTATATGTGCAGGGATAATTCTCCGCAACAGTGGCAACCTTTTCATGAGCAGACGAGTTATAGGCAGCTATATGCACCTAATTTCTGCAGACTGGCTAGGAGGTTGGAGAGAAAAAAAGCTTTCTCCTCCCCCATGCTTCCCACTGACCATCAGTAACTTGTTGACCCTTCTGCATGCTGGTGATCCTCCTGTGAGCACCAGACTCCTTTTATTCAGTTAAACTTGGATGAACCTAATTCCGACAAATGATTTGGCCATCAAATTCCGTTTGGAGGGTCTCCTGATATTGTTCATCGAGCCCCCTCCACTTTTGATGTCCCCCTTCATGATGGAGATCCTAAGTGATCTCATGAAGTCAGACATTTTACAGAAGGAAGATAGCATTTGCTCGTAGAGCGGGTGGTGGAGGTAGTCCGAAAACCGGACTCCCCTGATTTCTATTCCAGACTTTTTCTGGCTATGAAAACCAACGGAAAATTGAGACCTATCTTAGATTTCAGCAGACTCAATCAGCTAATTACTTCCCCAATGTTCTAAATGGAGATGACAAGGTCCATCTGTCAGTCTGTGCAATGAATACATGATCAGTCTTGATCTGTCCAAAGTGGGACCAAATCACCAGACTTTTGCATTATGGTATGGGAGTACCTTTGTTGGTGTGCCCAGTATCATATAAACATACAAGTCCAACATATACCGGGCAGGCTCAATGTCCTGTTGAACTCATTATCAAGCAGAGGCCAACTGCTTCACATGGAGTGATCTCTCCATCCATCCATCTTCCATCGAGTCTGTGTCATATGGGTCTGATTGATGCCAGACCAATAATTGATGAAGTGGAAAAACAAACTGCCCACCTTTGTCTCTCCATTCCTGAATCCAGAAGCATGGGCTGTCGATGCGCTTTCAATCTGCTGGGAGGGAATATGGGCATATGCCTTCCCTCCAATGGTTGTAATACTGAACTAATTCAGAAAATGAGGGGCAGGGTTTGCAAAATAGTTCTGATTGCCCCGCTCTGATGGGACAGATCCTGGATCATCGATCTGCTCGATCTGTTGATGGATGTACCCAGGAAAATCATAGCAACCCCCATGCTGCTCAGGCAGACAAGGTTGCCATTATTTCATCTGTGTCCAGACAAACTCCTCCTTAAAGCCTGGCTCTTGTCAGGGATGCCCTGCACAAAAACGAGTTAAGCGCTTTGTGAAGAGGATCATGACATTTAGATGCTTTCACTTTGAAGGCATATGAGTCTAAGTGGCATGTTTTCAAAAACTGGTGTGATGATAATGATGTCACACCACTCTCAGTCTCCATCCCCCAACTTTTCCTCTTTGGAGACTAGAAGCTAGTCCCAATCACAATCAAGGGATACTGTTCCATGATCTCAGACACATTCATACATCAGCAAGATATGAGATCAATCCCTCTGAATCTTTCCTGCAAATGCAAGCATCCTGTTATAGGTTTCGCTCAAGCTTAAATGCTTACATCAGGGATACAGGTGGCCACCTAGTGGTAACAAGGGGAGTTAATCTGTAAGAGTTAATTCCCTGCATCTATGTGATATATATATATAGATGGAAAGATGTTTCTTTGACTTTCAGGGAGGGCTTGATTTTGAGGTGGCAGAGAGTAATTTCCTAATGTTAATGTGATCAGGTAAGTATTTTCAGAGAAACATAATTTACTAAAATATTTCCTTTTGTGGTAAGATATTTTGTGTTTTCTCCTGAATGTTTTTTTACATCACTGAATCTTTTTAACTAGAGTTTGCACTATCTCTGTTAGTAGTTCCTAGAAATGATAGAAGAAAAAGAAGGTTGCAACATTAAGTTCAATTCATAATTTTGCATCTGTTTTCTTATATATCTGCCAGGTTAAATTTGAATTTTGAGCTGATTAAATCCGGCCTCGGCAAGCTGCCCAAAGTAATGTACCTGTGGGTCCTGATGATGGGAAGTACATTGGTTGTAGTCTACCCAGGATTCTACTACTGGGCAACAAACAGAACCCCAGGCCATTTCCGTAAGTACAACATTAGTTCTTCTTTTTATTGTGCCTGTGTTAGAATTTGGTGAGACGTAGGTTACTACTTTGCTGGTCGGAATGCCAGTGTTGGCAGTATTGTAAACATTAATGTTAATGATAAAATGATGTGAAATGTTGGAGTATTTAACTTTTTGACAAATTTATATTTTTACATAGTAAAGGGCCTTAGAGATACAAAATCACTTAAAAATGTATAAGTTGATGTTCATTTTCTTGCACTACTCTAGTTGAATATCTATCCCCATGTGAGGGTCATTACATAGAAAAGTACATGAAAAAAAAGTACCCAGTCCCCAGTTTAAAAAAGTACCCAGTCACCATTTGTCCATTAAAAAATAGTTGTATGAGAATTAAAAAAATTCATAAAATTTGCATAACTAGAAGATCATAAACTCCTTATTAAATGCACAACGAAGAGTGTATGTTGGTTAGTGAAATTTTGCAGTATGACAGTTATTGAGATTAATTTGGTTGTCTGCAAAAGAAGGTCTGCTTGAATGATTTATGGCAGGTCATAAATTGCCAATAGTTCCCGAGATCTCATTTACTTTTTGTTCACTTTGTCATTTTCTTTCACAGGATTGTTATTAATTTGTTTTGTGTTTTTTTTCCCATAAGAGACAGAAGATGCAACAGGGTCATTTTATGTCCAATCTCTCCCAGAGTTCATAGTCCGCTGTCTTCGTGTATCCTTGGGAATGTCACTTAGGTCCCATTTCCTCAGCATGATACAGCCAGTATTGTGTTACAAGTGCCGTTAAAAGCAGCAATCAAATAAGATGTTACACTTGAGCTGCTTTATATGTCATAGCATATTACACATTATTGGCCTAATAGGGGGTTACCATAGATACCATAAATATTGTTGCATCAGCTGCATGATTGTTGTGGACGTTTTCTTTTTTAAAAAATGTACCTGTTTTTAAGAAACAGGCAATGCCAATATCACCCCTGGAATGAAATATCCTGCTGAATAAATTGGTGATGGTACATTGACCAATGTTGCATTGATTTTATATTTTTTGATGCTATATAAAGAGTTGTACCTTTTTTGGTGCTATATAAAGAGTTGCACCTTTTTTGGTGCTGTATAAAGAGTTACACCTTTTTTGGTGCTATATAAAGATTTGCACCTTCTTTGGTGCTGTATAAAGAGTTGCATCTCTTTTGGTGCTGTATAGAGTTGCACCTTTTTTGGTGCTATATAAAGAGTTGCACCTTTTTTGGTGCTATATGAAGAGTTGCACCTTTTTTGGTGCTGTATAGAGTTGCACCTTTTTTGGTGCTATATAAAGAGTTGCACCATTTTGGGTGCTGTATAAAGAGTTGCACCTTTTTTGGTGCTATATAAAGAGTTACACCTTTTTTGGTGCTGTATAAAGAGTTACACCTTTTTTGGTGCTATATAAAGATTTGCACCTTCTTTGGTGCTGTATAAAGAGTTGCATCTCTTTTGGTGCTGTATAGAGTTGCACCTTTTTTGGTGCTATATAAAGAGTTGCACCTTTTTTGGTGCTATATGAAGAGTTGCACCTTTTTTGGTGCTGTATAGAGTTGCACCTTTTTTGGTGCTATATAAAGAGTTGCACCATTTTGGGTGCTGTATAAAGAGTTGCACCTTTTTTGGTGCTGTATAGAGTTACACCTTTTTTGGTGCTGTATAAAGAGTTGCACCTTTTTTGGTGCTACATAGAGATGCACCTTTTTTGGTGCTATATAAAGAGTTACACCTTTTTTGGTGCTATATCAAGAGTTGCACCTTTTTTGGTGCTATATAAAGAGTTGCACATTTTTTGGTGCTATATGAAGAGTCTGTACAACTGTGTAGCATGGTGTAATTAGACTGTTATCAAATTCTAATAGTACTCTTGAAATAGTGCAGTTTAGTCTACATTATAAATAGAACTAACATCCAATTCATGTTGCCAGGAGTTGTAAAGGCTGCATCATTTGGTACCTGGATAATGTTCTTTGCTTCTAATAATAGTACCATATCTGGTATTAAATTTTAATTGAATATGTTAAAATTCATTATCCTGTATTTTTTTAAAGAAATGGTGGGGATTATGTTGTCCTGCTCATATATTTTTCTGTCCGATCATCCATTCATCTGTTAGTAATGTAGTGCATCTCCAACAACATAGTTGAATATACAGACTTTAAACTTTTAGATATGACTGGGGATAATCTGTAGCATTATAGTCAGCCATATGCCTCAAACTTCCACAGGCAGTAGCAAGGAGGGAGAATAAACAAGGTTTCTCCTCCCCCAGGCCTCCTGCCAACTGTCACTGACTTGCCATTCCTCCTTCCCACTGGTGACCCATCTGTGGGTGCCAGATTCCTTTTTGGTCAGACTTGGATCAACCTATTTCAAGTCATTTCATTTATTTTGCTCCTTCATGATAGAAATCCCAAGCAATCCCATGAGATTTTACTCATAAAGCAGGCAGTGGAGGTAGTCCGAAAAAACTTTCAGCTTGCAAAATTCGAATGCAAATTGAGACCTGTGACTTAAGCAGGCTCAATCATTCAAGATGGAGATGGCAAGGTCTGTCCATAATTCTGTGTGAAGCGATGAGTACACGATCAGTCTTGATCTATCCAATGCATACTTCCATATACCAATTCACATGGCATCACGCAAATATCATTTCTTGCATACTGTGGGGTAGTGTCCCAATTCTCTGCCCATTCATTTGGTCACAGTCTCAGCCCTTGGGCATTCAACAAGACATTGGACTGCATCATATACCTGTTTAGGACATCCTCCTACACAGTAACAGCAGCATACCTGGATGATTTACTGCAAAAACATTTGGTAGGGTTGGTTTTATTCCCATATTCGCAGTTTACGGTGGATAGTCATTGTAGAGAAGTTGGACCTTGTCCCTTCTCAACATTTTGTCCATCAAGGTATGAAGTTTTCAACTCGTGTCAGCTTTGTGCATCTCCGTCCCTAATGCATCAACAGTATCATTCATGCATCAGAGCAAGCTTTTACCAAGACATTTATTTTGGTGAGGGAGTTTCTTCAATTCCTTGGCCTATTCAGTGCAGTGGCAGACATGTTATACCTCCACCACCTTTACAGGTGCCCTCTGCAGGTGACTCTTTTGGCACAGTGATGCCCAATCTCGAGTTATTTAAATCACCATATTATGATCTCGACCAAGATCAAACACTTCCTACTCCAATGGCAAGACTGGGAGTGGTTAGCATTGTGAATACCCTTAGAAACTCCACAGCTGGAAATCACAATCTTTTCAGAGGCCAGTTTGTTGTGTTGGGGAGCACACTTATTACTGGACTCAGTGATGGTCAGTGGCAAGTGGATGCTGCAAGAGAAGGCTCTTTACATTAACCTCCTGGAAAAGAATGCTATTCTCAGTGCCTCCCATGCTTGTATCCAAAGGAAGATGATCCTAGTAATGTCTGAACTTTCAGTCAAGGTGAGGTACCGCTTCAAACAATGGGGGACAAAATAATGGGACCTTTGCCTTATGGTATGGGAATACCTTCGTTGGTGTTCCCAATATCAGATAAATATACAAGTCTGACTCATACCAGGCAGGCTCAATGTCCTGGCTGATTTATTATCAAGGAGAGGGCAACTGCTTCATAGAGAGTGGTTTCTCCATTTGTCACTTTTCCGTTGAGTCTGTGCCCTATTTGCTACGAGGTGGAACAACAAACTGCCTACCTTCATCTCCCCATTTCCGGACCCAGAAGCATGGGCGTCAACACCCTTTCAGTCAGCTGGGAAGGAATGTAGGCATACACCTTCCCTCTAGTAGTTCTGATACTGAAACTAATCCAGAAAATGAGGGACATGCACTCAGAATAGTTCTGATTGCCCCTCTCCACTAGAAAAATCCAGGATCAATGATCTGCTACATTTAGCAATAGATGTACCCAGAAAAATTGTAGCAACACCAATGCTGCTCAAGCAGCTGAGCTTACCACTATTCCATTCATGTCCAGAGAAACTACTCCTTCATGCCAGACCCTTGTCAGAAATCCCCTGCACGAAAAGGAGTTTGGCACATATAGCGTGGAGTGGATCATAACAGCTAGGCATCCTTCCACCTTGAAGGCATGCGAGGGGAAATGGAGGTTTTCAATGACTAGTGTGACATTAATGACGTCACACCACTCTCAGCCTCCATTCCCCAACTGGCCAGCTTCTTTCTGTTTCTCTTTGAGGACAAGAAGCTAGCCCCATTACAATCAAGGGATACCATTCCATGATCTCAGACATGTTCAGACATCATGGAAGAGAAAATATTGGCTGCAAAAAGGACCCTTCCGACTTGCTGTCCAATTTCAACCTATCCAGACCACACTTGCTCACCTTGTTCCCAGAATAGAACCTCTCATGGATGTTGATGTGGCTGAACATGTATAATATGAAGTAGTTATCATGCAAGACTTGCTTTGGCATGCAGGGTGAGTGAGCTACATGCACTGTCTGTGGATCTGAACTACATGCAATTCTGTTCCAATGGCTCAGTCGTTTTAATCATACATCTTGGTTTCATTTCTAAGAACAGGCAACCAGGTAGAGGTTGGATGTTCAACATTTTCTCCTCCTCTTTCCTTTTCTTCTAATGTAATGTGATCAGGTAGTGTATTTGATGGAGAAAGCAAATTTTTTAGTAAATTATGTTTCTCCTATAATATTTACACGATCACATTACTAAAATTGCCTCCCACCCTTCCCTGAAATGCAAGCACTCTGTTAAAGGTTTTGCTCAAGCGTAAACTGGTTACATCTGGTATACCAGTGGCCATCTAGTGGGAACAATGGGAGTTAACCTATAAGAGTTGCTTCCCTTCATCTACTTGATATATAGACAGAAAGATATTTTATTGTCTTTCAGGGAGGGAGGGATTCGGAGGTAGCAGAGAGTAATCTTCAGAGATGATGCCAGGGCATGCAACTGCGTGAATCATGCAAATTTGTACGAATTCGCGCACTTGGAAAGCAGTGATACATGAGAACTCCTGCAAATTAGTTTAAAGTTGCGCATTTAAAAATGTATTCTGTGCAGTATACAATTTTTATTTAACTGTTAACCCTTAAAGTGCTTGTCGGGGCATAAGTCGCGCAGCCAGTAGAAGTCTCGTTGCACTTGTCTTGTTGTTGGTCTTTTTTGACATCGTTCAGCTTGATATGAACGGCTGTTTAACTAAATTTGATTGGCATATTGGGCCCTGGAACAAGCATTGTTGAGTTTTAACCTTGCATTCATGAAGAAAGTTTTACAAATGCGTGTTTAAAGTAAGGGCCCCTAGAAAATCCAAAATGGCTGACTCGCAACATGGTTCATCTTCAGATGACAATTTGGTTCAGCAAATAATGGCTGATGTTAGCGATGATGACAATGATTTTTAAAGTTTTTAAGTATATGAGATTATTGGAGCCCGGAAAGTGTTACTGGAAATACCAGTGAGTAATTTTGAACCAGATAATAATGTTGAATATGAGTCCGATGTACATACTGGATGAACAAAAACAGACTGTACGCCGGTCACCCCCCTATTAAGCGGTCCTTTGAAATTAAATGTCAAAAAGTCAGAATACTAAGCCTAATTAAAGTACAAGCAATTTAAAAGTAGAGTGCAATTTTTCATTTCTTTTCCCAAACAATTCAGCCTTGAGGGATAAATTGTATAAATAAAAATCTAAAAAGAAATTAAAAATTAAGGATATTTATTTTTAATCAGAATAACTCTGTCTGAACAAGCTGAGTATGTCATTGATGGACTTAAAATCCTAATACAAATTTGTGGATCAGATCAGAAATTTGGCACACATGTAGCAGTCAGCAAAGCACTGATTCAGGAAAGTGAAACTTTATCAGAGCTCTTATTAGTGAAAAATATTATTTTGGAGCAGAGATATCCAAGAGACAATACCTCCGAGCTGCTGAAAATTGTACATAAGAACCATAAAGAACATTTTCCCAACTTGTTCAAGCTGGCTTAGCTAGCTATGCATATGTGAAAGAGGGTTATCAGCACAGAACAATATTCATACACGGACAAGGCACAAATTAACCTCAGAAATGATCAGCAGATTAATGCTTATACAACTAGAGGAGACATCTTTTGAGGATTTAGATTTCAATAGAGCACGAAGAAAGAGATGGATAATTATGTGTTAGGTAAGTAATGAACTATGGCCATTGCCTCCTCCCCCTCATTTTTCTTCTACTCCCCCCTTATTTTCATGACAAGGGGGGAGCTCCCCCCTTTAGATAAAATCCTGGCAGCATCTCTGAATCTTAATACTAATGTGATTGGGTAGGTATTATTGGGGAAACATAATTTAATAAAACATTTACTTCTAGTTTCTAATAAGTGTCTTTCATTGCTTACAGGTTTGTTGGACTGGTTAGCTCTATGCATTTATGCAATCTACCAGATCACCTTCCTTGTATGGCCTGTGATATATGTGTATGACAATGATTTACCTGCAGGATCTGCTGTCATTATCACTACAGAACAGGTCAGTTAAAAACGTAACAAGTATTAGATGATTAGGGATATGCAATTCTTCCCCTTTCTGAAATGACTGCAGACAATATCATTACATATTTGTCAAAGTTTGTGGTCGAAGTGTGAAAACAGAATGGTAATACCTATCCACCTTGTTCACTCTGCCATAATATGTGTGGACTACTACTGAAATTTTTTGACAGTGGGGTAAATGACAAGAATTTTTTGGGACCCAAATAATTACACATTTGCCAGATTTCAAAAAGTTTAATGTTAAAATGAGCTAGTATTGCATAATGTCAAACCATACTATCTGGATTGTGTTCTTTGGAGTGATTTTTAATAAAGTTTGTTTGTTTTTGTTACTTGATTTGATTCATTTTGTCTCGTCTGAATGATATTTTGCAATGTGATATTTTCTTTAATTATTTATATAAAAAAATCATTAAAAAAAATATTGACTTATTTTATTTGCTTGATCTAGTTATGTGCTCTCTCTCTCTCTCTCTTCCACACACACCATAATTATAGTGGTTTTTCTTTTTCTCATTTTGATTCATTTTGTCTTTTTACCACCAGCAAGTGGTGCACTCTGCTACTCAGCCTGCCATGCACCACATTAATCAAAATTATACTTGATAATGACTCCGTAGAATACCAGTTGCTGGTACCCCACAGCCTAGCTGTGGGTTACCAGAATTTAGAACACAGGAAAGATCTGAAGAGAAAGCTACCATCATACAATAATTATCAACAATTATTCGTTTACCTTGTTTACATTACCTACACTTAGATTGGATCAAAATTATTGAACAGAAGTGAAATTATTTCTGTATGCATATCATATAATTTCATTTTCTCTTTTATACGTGATTTTTATCTCCTTGCTAACAAAGTTGGGAGGGATATTGCGTTTTGCCTGTTCATTTGTTTGTTCCTTCATTATGTCTTCAATATCTTGGGTCCTATTTAACCTACAGTCTTAAAAATTTAACTGTTGATACATTTCAGGGAGAGTAACTCAGCTATATCAAAGCCATATCAAACCCACTTTTCATGCTTGAGTGACTTTTGTATTTTCAGCTGTTCATTGTATCCCCTCAATATCTTGGCCCCTATTTCACCTACTCACTTGAAATTTGGTATGTGGATATATCTCGGTGAAAGTAACTCAGCCATATCAAAATTTGATTTTAACCTACTTTTTCATGCTTGGGTGCCTCTTGTATTATCCTCTGTCCATTCATTACACCAGCAGCAACTTGTACCCTATTTCACCTATACTTGTATTATCCTCTGTCCATTCATTACACCAGCAGCAACTTGTACCCTATTTCACCTATACTTGTATTATCCTCTGTCCATTCATTACACCAGCAGCAACTTCTTGCTTTTTCACCTATTCTTGTATTATCCTCTGTCCATTCATTACACCAGCAGCAACTTCTTGCCTATTTCACCTATACTTGTATTATCCTCTGTCCATTCATTACACCCTCAACAACTTGTACCCTATTTCACCTATACTTGTGTTATCCTCTGTCCATTCATTACACCCTCAACAACTTGTACCCTATTTCACCTATACTTGTGTTATCCTCTATCCATTCATTACACCCTCAGCAACTTGTACCTTATTTCACCTATACTTGTGAAAATTATATGGATGGATTTTAAGGAGAGTAAATCTTCCATTATAAAACTAAGTCAGTATGAGTCGGTATTCATACTTGAGTGAGTTTTTCTTTCCAGCTATCTGTTTGCTATGCCCTCAAAATCTTGCACCTTATTTCACCTGCACTTGTGAAAATTGGTATGTGGATGCATTTCAAGTACAGTAACTCAACAGGGTCAAAACTAGATCACTGTGACCCATTTTTCATACCTGAGTGACATTTTCAGCTGTTTGTTCATTGCACACAATATCTTGGACTTAATATTTCCCCAACTCGCTTGAAATTTGGTATGTGGAGGCATCATAATCAGAATAACTCTACGATGTCAAACTAGGTCAGTGTGAACCAATTTTCACACTTGAGTGGCTTTTGTATTTTCAGCTTTTTGCTTGTTGTAGCCTTAATATTTTGGACCTCATGTCATCAATGCTTATGCAAATTTGTATGAATACATCTTAAGAAGAATCAGTTAGACATACCAAAACTCTTTCACTCGTATAAAATTTTCTTGCTCGAGTGTTTGTTGTATTTTCAGCAATTAGTATGTTGCATCCTCAACATCTGGGACCCTATTTCACCTGAACTCGTGAAACTTGATATGTGGATGCATCTCAAGGAGAGTAACACAACCATGTAGAAAGTAGGTCACTGTGACCTAATTTTCATGCTTGTGTGATTTTGGTATTTTCCTCCATGCCAGTCTGTTTTTTGTATATTGTCGACTATTACAAATGTTCTCCTTTTGGTGAGGGGATTTGTGTTTACAAGTCAGTACCTTATTTTGAGAAGAGGACGGAATAATCATGGAAGGGTGTTTCATTAGTGCAAATATTTCTGATTTCAGTAGTTTCACTTGTCTTCTGACTGAAAATATGCACTTTTGAATTATGATTTTTGTTTGCCACCTTTCTGTTTCCAGTAAATTATTCCTGTATATACAAAAGCTACAATAGAGAAAATTGCAGTAAAAAAACACAAAAAAGGAACTGTTTTTGGTCTTCAGTCAGCACTTTCTTGAGGAATATTGGATAATATTTCCTTTCCAAAGTCAAGAACTTGAGAGCAAATGTACTAATAAGTGTGCATTTTAAACAACATTTTCCAGTGACATGGACATCATGCCTAGTCAGAAAAAGGATTGGTTAGATATGTGAAGATTAAGAAATATACAGATCTCACATTAGTCATTATAGAAACACCAAAGATTTCTGCACTCTTTGCACATGGCACCAATACATCTTTAATTAGAGCATAAATAATATTCGCAAACATTTTTGTCAGCAAACACTATTCCTTTATTTTGTTTGCAATAGATATAACCTTTGAACTGTTGTGGGACATTTTTTCTGAAATGATATTTTATGATTTAAAAAAGAGGAGATAAAAAAATGAAAGAAATTAGAATATATAAAATTTTGAACTGTTCAACTTCATTTATTTTCTTTGACAATGATGGCATCTTTGGTTTTTATTTAAATCCACCTAAAACATACAGCATGTATACAACTTGGAATAAAAAATTCTTGGGAGAAACCTGCTGTTGTCCTTCTCATATTATAAAAATTGTATAGCATTGTTCAAAAAATATTTGAAAACTACTGAACTGATCTGATTAATCATTATTTGCTTTCCTTTGCAGCTTCGGCTGATGATGAAAACCCATGCTTTTGTTCGAGAAAACTCCACCAGAGTGTTAGGATACAAGAAATCAGGTTTGTTGTAGGATTTGACAAGAAAGAATAAAGAAAGAAAACTTTGTCCACACTTGTCATCTGTTATGTACCTTTTGACTAATGAAACAAATATAGCATATAGGGGTATTTTTTTGCAGACGTAAAATTTGTCAGTTTTGTTCAAAAGTGGGATTTTAATTTTGGCTTCGTATATTTTAGCAGAGAAGTTGTAGTATTTAAAGTGGTAAATTTGAATGGAATTTATTTATGCGATCTCACTTTAAGATTGCTAAATCACAAAAATTATACTACCTTTCCAAATTTTGGTTTACAGTATTACATAGGGGATGGTAGTAAAAAAAAGTATGTTCATAAAATATATTTTGTTAGAGCATGTTTTAGACACTTTATTGATGCTTCCATAATTTTTTTAGGACTCTTTTAAGCTATATGTACAGAAATCTCTTGCTGTAACAACTATCCTCTTGGATATTCCTGGTTTGGGTTTGTTTGGTTTGGTGTTTTACGGCACAGCAATGCAATACATTTTTTAGTGCCAAGCAATTGGAATTAAAGTGTCGTGTTGAAGGACACACTACAGTAGCTGAGCTGGACTGATCCAATGGTAGGATTTGAATCTGCACCTTTTGTCATGAGTACAGTATACTAACCACTGTGCCACCACAGCCTCTACCCCAATTAGTTCCTCTTACAACATGCAGTGGTTGCATTAGGCCTTTTTTGCATCCCTGGGATTGCAGGGGGATCCTGGTTTAGCCCTCTTTGGATCCAGAAAGATATATATTTATGCAGAATACATATTGTTTTGCCAGTGAATGGCACAACATAGGTATCACTTTTCGAGTGACAAGTCACCTATCTTCTATGCCATTTGCTGTACTTAACTGAAACTGCGGCAAAATATTGCTATATGCCTAAAGTTGGTATCCAGATCTGCCAAGAGTTCCTGTCTTGCCTATGCAAGCAGAAAACTACATCATAGTGACCCCCTTTATAGGCAAGAAACCATGTTCCTAATGAACACACTACTTAAAGGAATAATTTATATGCAACCCAAAACATTTGTAACAGCAATGGACTTCTGTAAATTGTGTTTCCCAACAAACTTGTAAAATGTGATATTTTTGAATGATGTAAGAAGGAGAGAGTGATATATTCTCATTGTTGTGATGAATCATTGTTAAGTTGAGACAATTCATAAAACGATATACTCACTAGCCCCTTTTACCTTGGGTCAGAGTCTTGCTCATAGAAAATTTGCGTTAAGGTTTTGCTTATATTTCCGAAACCGTTTGATACATTCTCATAATACATGAGATGAATAATTATGAAGCTAAGACAATTCATTCTACAACATGTCTTTACCTTGGGGTCAAGTTCTTAGTCATAAAAAACTTGTGGTAAGGACTTGATTAAAGCTGTATATTTCTTAAACCCTTTGATGGATTTTCTTCATACTTGCAATGAATCATTATGAAGCATAGACAAATCGTTCTGTGTTACTTTCTTGCACCTTTGACCTTGGGATCAAGATCACAATCGTAAAAATAAGCGTTATGGTTTTGGTTAAAGTTTTTCATATGCTTATATTCTCTAAAACCTTTGATGGATTTTCTTCATACTTGGGACAAGTCATTATGAAGCTAAGACAATTCATTTTGCGACATGCTAGCTCAACCTTTTGACTTTGGCATCAAAGTCACAGTTTACAGCAGTGCTTTGATCTTGGGCTTGACATGCAGACCCTGGCCTTCGTGTTGTCATATGTGATAGCATATTTTGAAGAGCTGGAGTCCCTTAAGTAAGAGTCAAGTATTGTTTGTGACCCCATTTTGTTTCAGATGATAGCCGTGATGACACACTGTGCCCAGACTTCTCAAAATACCTTTACTTCCTGTTTGCTCCAACTCTTGTCTACAGAGATACCTATCCAAGGTAAGATAATCAAACCATAGAAACATGTTTTGTATAATCATGAATATCATGCAGTTCCTAATGATGACATTGCCATGGCAAGAACTAATATTTACTATTTGATGTTGTCTTAACATCTAGCTGAAGCAGCATCTGTTTGCCCCTATGTATAAATAATTGGCACAGCTTCTGAACCTACATCTAAGTGCATACACATACATACAGTAATTAAAGATACTCATATTGAGCAAGCAGAATTCCTCATTATTTGTTCAATCCCATATTAAGCAGACACCGCATTCACAAAACTCCTCAACTTGAGTGTGCATTCAAACTCAAAATTACTTTTGTCATAAGTCTTTTATTTGTTAAATTGTTACAAAATAAGTTGTAAATATTTAAGACCTCTGTATCTAAATGTATTGCAGTTTGAAGTCTCTGTATCCAAATGTATTGCAATTTGAAATCTCTGTATCTAAATGTACTGCAATTTGAAGTCTCTGTATCTAAATGTATTGCAATTTGAAGTCTCTGCATCTGAATGTATTGCAATTTGAAGTCTCTTGTATTTCAGTTAGTTTATTCAGTAGACACAAAATCACTGTAAACTTTGTACACAGATTTTCCTACATAATCAAATAGAGTTTAGCTTGTTTGTCTTATGCAACTTTGTGATGTTACCTGTACTGAAACATTGAAGGGCATGTGAAATATTTTAAGGACACATGCTGATTCAGTAAAGGCATTGTTTCCCCCTCCAATCCTTTCATGTAAGTATTTGGTGTATAATTTATATGCTTTGTGATTTATCATGTAAGAATAACTGTTACAACCATACACAGTTTGCTGTTTGTAAATGTAGGTTGGATGTTTTTGGGTAAAGACCTGGAATGTTGCCCTTGAACTCAAACACTTGTATTACCACTATATTATAAGATTCCTGTCTTGCCCACATAAGCAGATAAGAGCATCATCATGGTACCATTCATACAGTCAAAGGATATAAAGGGTTGGTTGCTTTGTTTGTTGGTTTTAACATCACTTTTTAATATCATGTTGAGGAAATGGGAACTAAGTGCCATTTCTAAGGACACACCAAGGCACCAAGATTATGAGTATAATGCCGTACAAACTGAGCTACCATGTTTTCAAAAGATATAAATGGGTCTTAAAAAATGTATTGCATGCTTTGATTTTGAATCGAATTTAAAGTTTAAGTTGCAAATGGAAAATCTTTTAAATCGATTTGTGTTAGTATAGAAAGTTGTAAAACAAATTCTCTCTATTTCTAATGTGGCTCTGAGCTACTTGTCATGTTGAAAACGAATTTTGTTTTAAAAAAAAGTGATGGGGTGGGGTTAAACTCCAGAAAAATGAAGCTAGTTAAATTGTATCACTTGCCAACACAACAAAAGAGGAAAATGTGGATGTCCTACTGAGAAATGAGGCAGCTGTCAAAGTGTGCATTAGCTTAACAAATATGGGCTGTAAGATAGGTTTAATTGTGATATCCTACAGAGAAATCAAGCAGCTGTCTCAGCGTGTGCATTAGCTTAACTATGAGCTATAAGATAGGATTCAATGCTAAAAAAATCTGATAGCCGATGCCCGGAGCCCCCCTAGGTTCAGGTTGGGTCCATCCGTTATTCTAAGTGAAGTGCTTGTCTAAAAAAAGATTTTCTGAGAAAACTTTGGTCACACTGACAAAATGCAGAATTTTTCAAGTTGTTGACAGACTAGTCAAGTTTTAATATGTATCCCCATGTATGCCCTTACCCTTATGAAGATCGTCTACTTTCCATACTTCTATCAAAAGCTGTAAACTTTGTGTACAAAGCGAAGCATGTGACCTATGAATGGGGAACAGATTGCCTGGGTTACTTATAATTAGTGCTTACTTGGCTTTAACATACATGTGATTCTACTGGGGGTAGGACAAAAATACCATTTTTAAGGCTGTCTACCACATATAACGTTTTATAGTTGAAATCTACCACCTTTGAAAAAGTACAGATTTTTTTTTAAATTGAAAAAAGAAAGAATGAAAATAAAAACGGTATTTTTACGCGTTCTATCCAGGCACTACAGAAACCAGCCAGAACCATTCTACTGGGAACCAGAACTGTTCCATCAGTCGTTTTGACAGATGCAGTGATGCAGGGCTGAGTAATGGGATTAAGGCTAACGTGTACACAACAAGCTGTTTGTTGATTACCTTATTGTTTGTAATCTGGAGAGTTTAGGCCAAATGCAGGATTTTTTGATGCGTTATAAGTAATAAAGGGATCAAAGGTGGTCCATGATGGCTTTTGAGTCATTTGTTAAAATCGTCCATCCTTTGGTGGATGTGAGCTAAAAAAGAAAGACCGACCCAAAAATTATTGCGGCAGAAACACTTGAGTAAGTGATGCAACACTGGTTAAACATACCAATCGGCAACTATGAACAACATCAAAAGTGTAAAGAGAAACTGTGTAAAGCAAGCCACGCTTCAGATGCTAATGAATATCAACACTGCTGATCCAATGAGTAAGGAGGACATTGATAGAGCAATTGGACAATGGTTGACATCAGGACCTGGAGGAAGATATTTCTTTACATGAAATATTTAGTGATCTGAATAAGCACACAAGTCAATTTAATATGATTTTGTTTATTTCTTTTCATATTTAAAGTACAGCAATAATTGCAATGTTGGGTTACAAATAATAGTAAAAAATAGGACCCTTTTGGGCACATGGAATTGTAGTCAGGGCTTGTGGAATTTGAGTCAGGTCTTGTGATTTTTTAAAATTCACCAGCCCTGGGCCTGTGTCTGAAACAAAAATTCTTTGAGCACTGGGATTAATCAGAGAAATCAAGCAGCTATCTCAAAGTGTGCATTACCTTAACATCTATGGGCTATAAGATAGGATTAATCAGAGAAATCAGGCATCTGTCTCATTGTGTGCATGTATGGGCTATATGATAGGATTAATCAGTGAAATCAAGCAGCTATCTCAAAGTGGGCATTACCTTAACATTTATGGGCTAAAAGATAGGATTAATCAGAGAAATCAGGCATCTGTCTCATAGTGTGCATGTATGGGCTATATGATAGGATTAATCAGTGAAATCAAGCAGCTGTCTGACAGTATGTATGTATGGGCTATATGATAGGATTAATCAGGGAAATCAGGCATCTGTCTCATAGTGTGCATGTATGGGCTATATGATAGGATTAATCAGAGAAATCAAGCAGCTATCTCAAAGTGGGCATTACCTTAACATTTATGGGCTAAAAGATAGGATTAATCAGAGAAATCAGGCATCTGTCTCATAGTGTGCATGTATGGGCTATATGATAGGATTAATCAGTGAAATCAGGCAGCTGTCTCATAGTGTGCATTACTTTAACATCTACGGACTATAAGGTATGAATAATCAGAGAAATCAGGCAGCTGTCTCAAAGTGTGCGTCTATGGGCTAGGATTAATCAAAGAAATTAGGCATCTGTCTCAAAGTGTGCATCTATGGGCTATAAGATAGGATTAATCAGAGAAATCAAGGAGCTGTCTCAAAGTGTGCATCAGCTTAACATCTATGGGCTATAAGATAGGATTAATTGGGGTTAATTGGGATGTCCTACAGAGAAATCAGGCAGCTGTCTAAAATGTATAATGTTTATGTATTTTCAGATTGGAATATAGTCCATAGAAAATTACCAACTGGAGTGACTGGTATAAAGAACAATATGGCATTGAAAATTAATGCCTAACATGAATCAAAATATAGAACTGAAATTAAAGATGAAAAAAAACACCGTGAAAACACTTTGGAAAATCGACCCCAAAGTTGGTGACTAAATTTGCAGTATCACATCCATGATTCATTATCAATGAAATGTTCATTAATAAATTAAATTAATTAAGCATCAATTTCACTTTTCCATTTTCAGAGTATAATATACATGTCTTTTTAAAATTTCAGAACTGAAACAGTCCGTTGGAACTATGTTGTGAGCAACTTTGGCCAGACCATCGCATGTCTTTTTTACACATACTACATCTTTGAGAGATTCTGTGTCCCAGTATTCCGTAACTTTAACCATGAACATGTTACTCCAAAAAAACTCTTACTTTCTGCATTTGGCTGTATGATGCCAGGCACACTTGTTCTGTTTATTGGTGAGTTTTGGTATTTCCTATTTTCAGTTCTTTTGTTGAAAACAAAGTTAGGAAATATAGTTTTAAGGATGATAAGTATCGTATATGCTCACTTATAAATCAATATATTTAACTGAATATTCTATTCATGCAGAGTAGGGGTCGTTTTATAAGTGCGACATAAAAAAAGGATAAATCTTGGGGTAATATTGGAAACTGTAGATGTTTGCAGTGCATACAAAATACTGTCCATTCAAATATTTTTTTTGTTTTCATGCCACTATTCATATCCAGAAATGTATATATGGTATGCACTGTGTTTGTTCATTTCATTACAGTATTCATTTCACAATACTTGTATCTACATATATATGGATTTTAATAATTTGAAAATATTAAATATGTAGTGAAGTGCCCATCAATGCTGTTTACTGTGGGTGTTTACAAAAATGGAAATGGAAAATATTAAATATATAGTGAAGTGCATATCAGTGCTGTTTACTGTGGGTGTTTACTAGTAAGTATAGTGCTTCCATTTTTGTGCAAGTTCGAACAACCCATATTTTTATTATATTTTGTGCATGCTGTATTAACAATTTGTGTTTGATGTAGTAAAATTTGATTTGTATTTGCCTTTTTCATAAGCCAGATCTAATTCCCAAGTGATATTCTTAAGTTTATTTGCCAGTGCACCTGGAACAATAAGCTCTAAGCTTGTAAAGGCAGCACCCACTTTGTTTTACAGTTGACAACTCCTTTGATAGAGCTGCAAATGTGATACATGTTCAGTGTGCAAGTAAAGTTCTATATTCATTTATCTGTGGGTGCTTCTTTTGAGCAGTTTAACAACTCCCTGTGTGTGTCTGACCTTAATCCTTTAGATTGTAAATGCAGCACCCAATTTGTTGTCAGAGTTGACACCTTTGATTGAGCTGCAAATTTAATATTTGTTCAGTGCCAAGTTGAGTTCTATATACAGTTAACTGTGCTTATTTTAACTGTCTGTGATCATGCTGCACAATTGACACCTGTTCAGCTGCAGGAATTTGTTAATGAGATTTCAAAGAATGTATGATCAAAGTGTCACTTTCAGAGTCCAAGCTCAGTCTCCACATAAATAATGACACAAGTTTTTGAATCATCAGTGTTCTATCAGTTACTGGGTACCTTGTCACTTGGATATTGTACATTGTGAACAGCTATACTTCTGTAGTTTTACAAATACAGAGAAAATAAAATGTAATGCTTATGATGGAGCATTCAAGTTACAAGTTATAGACTTTGCAGAGAAACATAACTGTGCAAAGGAACATGAAATGGGTTTGTTTATTTTTTTCCAAAGTGCAACTCTAATTCATTGGCAGCAAGTCACCCTGTACAGATGGATTTTATTTGCAAAGTACACCCTGACTTTTAGGAGAGTCAAAGAGTAATTAGCTTTTTGCAGCCCTATAAGAAGGGGGAGGGGCAGTTTATAGTCAAGTCATCTTGTATCTGACTATATACAGTATGCATTGTGTTGCTAATTAGTTTGACTACTAAATTTCAATATTGAGATTTTTTAATCTGTTTAAGGTGTAGATAAATTATTGTATTTTTATCCAAATTATTTTCATTACATCACAATCTTTGTCTTTATGATCAAAGGTCATTGTATTTGCAATTAGAATTATTGATAGGTTCAGAATAGCACTGTTGTACTATAATTACTGTGATATGAAAAGATGTTTAAGTATGAATAATTCAGAACTCATCTTTTTTTCCTGTAGAAGGTCTGATTTAACTTTATTAAATGCATCAGTTCTATCTCAGTTTGTTTACTTGCACACTTTATCTTTCAGCGTTCTTTGCAATTCTTCACTCATGGTTGAATGCCTTTGCAGAGATGTTGAGGTTTGGTGACAGGTTATTTTACAGTGTAAGATTGCCACATGGTGGCTGTTTTTTTATTTATTGGTCAGATTCTTTGAGGATTAAATTGAAGTATCATAATAATGATAGATAATGTTATAAGATATCTTTACAATGTCAAACTGCCTTTGGCATTTATTCATAGTAGTCAACAACAAAAAAAAACAATGTGTGGATAAGCTAATATTAATAGTTTATTGATTGGGATTACAAGTAATAGGATGTTGTTAGACTATATGTTTTCCTATTTTGTCAACTATCTCTTGATAACCACTTTATATTATTTTATTATCTCTCAACAATATCTCCAGAGACTTGTTTTGTTGATCTGGAAGTAATGTAAATTTCTGTGTATGCCATTAGCATATTTAAATTTGAGATTGAAATAAAATACTGTCCTGTCTCAATGTTGAAGTAGCAAACCTAATTATATTGATAAAAATCGAGATGCTTTTTTAAGATCTCTACCCTTTAATCCTGTATACACTTACTGGACACAGGGTCATCCCATTCTCTGGTGACATAGCCCCAGTGACATATCTTGAAAACTGTTGATATCCCCACCCTATAAACACATATATTTTTACTGGGCATAAATAGATACATTCAGATATGCAACTATAATTGGCCAAGAATCTATTCTTACTCCCTGGGACTTGAACGAAGGGGCTCTGATTTTGGACATGGAAAAAAACAGAGGAGTACAGGGATATATGTTGTACAAACACTCGAGTTCATTTTGAAGTAAGAGACAGAAGTCACAAAAACATCATCGTACATCCAGTCTGTCCCATAGTTCTTTGTGCTACAATAAAACTAGGTAATAAGTGACATAAGATCATATCATATTTTTTCGAGCTGCATAGTAAATGTTGATTTTGTCATAGCAAACATCTTTAATTTTCAGAAGGATTATGAAATTTGTAATATATGATATACATTCTTTTATTTCTAGGACTGGTGGAATTCTACAAGTTTCTCCAATTACTACAGAACCTGGAATATTGTGGTACATGACTGGTTGTACACATATGTATACAAAGATTGCTACAAGGTATTTGGCAGGCAAAGTGGTCAAAAATTAAATGCAGATGCTTTCATTTGTATGTATGTCAGAAAAGGATACAATAAAACATGGGTACACACACACACACACATTCAGGGAAATGCATCCACCCTATCATAACATGATGATAAGGGTCCATAGAGTGCCATTGTGTTATGTAATGTATCGTGAATTATTGAAAATAAGGAAATTTGGATCAAATTTTTCGGCCTGTTATAACAGGTGGTCGCTTAAGAGAGGTTATCTTCAACACAGTTTTGGCTAATCAGTATTTTCTACTTTCTATCTGGTTACATGACTTTTTTGTGTGGATACATATTTTTTAAATCTGAGCCCTAAAGCAGATTGGAGTGTTGTGGCATTTCTAGCTTTTATGTACTCAAATTGATTTAAGATTTAGCTTATTTATTTAATTTGCTTAAAGTCTAATGAAAACTAAAATAAGGAAAATATTCACCCTCATAGTTTGCCAATTTTTTTCTTAAGTTACAGTCATTTCAATATGGAATTTGGAGGAATATGTAATTATTTTATTATTCAATCAGTAATGGTAGAAATGTTATTTCATATATAAAATTTCTCATTTCAGCTTTTAGGTTCCAGGAATCGCACAATTCCCATGACTCTTGTGTTTCTGATGTCAGCTGTATTTCATGAGTATGTCCTGACTGTGTCGTTCAACTTCTTTTATCCAGTTCTGTTTGTCATGTTCATGGGAGCAGGATGTAAGTAAAGTTTCAAATTTGTTGTTTTACTTTTGAATGGCAAGACACATGTATCACTCATCCAGCAGTGATGGCAAGACACGTGTATCACTCAACCAGCAGTGATGGCAACACATTTGAATGGCAAGACACATGTATCAGTCATCCAGCAGTGATGGCGACACCTTTGAATGGCAAGACACATGTATCACTCATCCAGCAGTGATGGCAACACATTTGAATGGCAAGACACATGTATCACTCATCCAGCAGTGATGGCAAGACACATATATAACTCATCCAGCAGTGATGGCAAGACACATGTATCACTCATCCAGCAGTGATGGCAAGACGCATGTATCACTCGTCCAGCAGTGATGGCAACACATTTGAATGTCAAGACACATGTATCACTCATCCGGCAGTAATAGCAAGACACATGTATCACTCATCCAACAGTGATGGCAAGACACATGTATCACTCATCCAGCAATGATGGAAAGACACATGTATCACTCATCCAGCAGTGATGGCAAGACACATGTATCACTCATCCAGCAGTGATGGCAACACATTTGAATGGCAAGACACATGTATCACTCAACCAGCAGTGGTGGTGATAGTGATGATGGCAATATTGTTAAGATTCATTGTTTAAGTTTTTGAAAGCCACATATATTATGTGAATTTTGCATTCATCTGAGATAGTAACAGAAGCATGCCATGTGACTGATGACAGAACATGCTGTATGACATTTGACCAATGGTGATACACATTACGCCACATTTGACCAAATCTTTACCATCATTGAGTTAATACATCCTCATTTGTTGAATGCAATACAGTAAGTACTGTCATCAATCAAATTACAAGTCCAGGCATACGGTATGGTCCTGTGCCCTTGATGCATTGTCTGTCATCAGCCCATCATCAGTCAACAATTGCTATTTTCAGCTTCTCGAAAACCACTAGACCAATTTCAACCAAACTTGGCAGAGAGCATGTAGGCCTTTACATTTTGTACAGATGGTGCCTATCTACCATACAATTTTTCTACCATTACTAAAAATAGATAAATCATAAAATGACCTCTTCTCAAAGCCTCTGAACAGGATTTCACCGAATTTGAGAGAAAACATTCGGGCATTGAGGCCTTTAAGATTTATACAAATGATGCTGATTCACAATCTGAAAACGAAAATTTAAATATTGAATTGTGACCATAACCTTGAAGATTCAAACCCCATTGGGGCACACAACACACCTTTTTGTGATGATGTACGAGTATACAGAGTTTCATCCATTAGTCTCAAATGGTTCAGAAGTTTAAGAGCTGAAGGGAAAGTGTGATGGAAAACATAACATATTGAACTATGACCTTGACCTTGAAGATAGGACCCCCAGTCTGATACATGACACACCTTCTAATGATGATGTACAAGTATACCAAGTTTCATCTCTTAATTTCAAACAGCTTTATAGTCTATAGTAGAAGGGAAATTGTGATAGAAAACGTACAATATTGAGCTGTGACCTTGACATTGAAGATAGGACCCCCAGTACGGTATGCAACACACCTTTTAATGATGATGTATACCAAGTTTCATGCCTTCATCGCAAACAGCTTTAAAGTTATGGTGCAGAAGGAAAAGTGTGATGAAATTGTAAAATATTTAGCTGTAACCATGACCTTGAAGATAGAACGTCCAGTGTGGTACATAACACATCTTCTGGTGATGTGCAGTGATACCAAGTTTCATCCTTTAATCTCAAATAGCTTAAAAGCTTTAGAATGGAAGGGAAAGGGTAATGTAAAATATTGAGTTGTGACCTTGACTTTCAGGATGGGACCTCCAATGTGGTGCACAACACACTTTCTAATGATGATGTATAAGTAGACCAATTTTCATTCCTTAATCACAAACAGCTTTAAAGATGCTATGGCAGCCTACATGGACCAGTCCTGGATGTTCCATCACTACATGCAGACCCTGGCTCTAGCTATGGTGATCATTCCCTTGATAGCCAGTACCAGATCTGCAAGCCTGGGATGCCAGCACTACTGGCTACAGTGCCCACAAACTGCCTTCTCTTTAAGTGAGTAGGGTTTGGCCCCTTCAGCTTATCAACCCTTCATATATGTGGGCCATAGCAAATTCCTTTTGATTGCAACATGTTATCCCTCTCATCAACTTGTCTATCTTTTATTACTTCAGAGAAAAGGGAGAACCAGTCCTGGACTTTTGCCTTCCCATTGGGATTTCCCCATTGACAAATCCACATTAAAGTCTGCCAAACTCCAGGCAGGCTTAAGTTTCAAGCAGACTCACAACACTGACAGAATCAGCTGATTCCACACTGCATGGCCCTTTCACCCCTCAGTTTCAGTTGAATCTGTACTACCTGTGGTCAATCTCTGGTGAACCTCCATGTAACAAGGTGGAATGCAAGCCCTCGACCCTTGTCTTGCCAGCCTCAGATTCGAAAGCCTGGGCAGACTTTTCCCCCAGCTGGAATGGTCTTGATGCACACACCTTTCCCCTGACCCCACTGATTCCCAAAATCTTGCAGAATGCAAGGGAATATGAGCAACTAATCCTGATTGCTCCCTTCAAGCAGAAAAAAAGCATGGATCAGCATCCTCCACAATATAGTGGCAGAGATTCACAGTACAGTCTTGCCTTCTCACCTACCACAGTCATGCATGCAGGTTCTCCATCCAAATCCAAAGACTCTGAACTCCCATGATGTCTAGTTGGTCCTGAATAAAAATGGTGCCAGTCTTAAATTCAATATGGCCTCAAGAATATCAGAAATGGTTTAAACACTCAGCAGTTAAAAAGAAGAAATGATCTTGTCTTTGATTCCTTGTTTTTTTTTTTTAGTAGAATCCTCAATTGAGCACAGACAACTAATTCAGTTTCCATAGACCGTTATGTAAATATTTGGGCAAATTACTATACTTTTGTGGTGAGATTGGCAGATTATGCTTACATCCTATGAATGATCTATCCAAGAGGAAGCTTTTAAAATGACGAAAATTATATGCTGTATGCCTCGTTTTGACAAAAATTTCCTTGTAGGTGCCCAGTGTAAACATCCAGCCCGGTGAGATCTGCCCATTTACATCCAGTAGTACCTGTCTGGTGACAGCAATAAAGTAAAAATGGTTTCAGGTTTAAGCCCACAAATGAATCAATTTACCAATATGCAGGCTTCTTCTGAAAAATTACATTAATTATTTCCAGCAGTTATTTTCAGCCGTTATTTTCAGCCTATGAGCAACCTTCATTCTTTCAAATATGGTATTTAATATACCACCACACATAGGCTGGTTCTGTAGCGCATACAATAATTAGTTGCCTGTGACCTTTGCAACAAGTTTAATATGATGATTGATTCCACCTGTGCTTGCCATTGTTCTGCTCACTACATTTACATGACTACTTGCTACAGACAATGAAAGATTGAAGAATGCACAATCAAGGATGCAGACTCCATTAGTCTTGCTGCCAATGCTGCCTTTGTTGACACTTCATTCCCCACCACTGCAGTCAGTTTAGATTTTCCTACAATGCCTATTCCTAACTTCAAGACACAGACAGCACCCAGCACCCAGCAGAGATGATGCCAGGGCACACGAGTGTGCGAATAGTGCAAAATTTGTATGAATTCGTGCACTTGGAAAGCAGTGATGCGCAAGAACTCCTGCAAATTAGTTTAAAGTCGTGCATATAAAAATGTAATCTGTGCAGTATAAAATTTGTATTTAACTGTTAACCCTTAAAGTGCTTGTTGCGACAAAAGTCACGCTATCAGTAGGGCTCTTGTAGCGCTTGTCCCGACATCTGTCTTCTTTCAGGTGGGCAATTGTTTACACATCTGAATACTTCTGCTTTTCATGGATGGTTGTCAAACTAAATTTGATTGGCACATTGGGCCCTGGAACATGCATTCTGTCATGTTTGAACCTTGCATTCATCAAGGAAGTTTTACAAATGCTTGTTTAAAATAAGGGCCACCTGGAAAACCCAAAATGGCTGACTCCCAACATGGTTCATCTTCAGATGATGATTTTGTTCAGCAAATACTGGCTGATGATAGCAATGATGACAATGATTTTTTAAAGTTTTGAAGTATATGAAATTATTTGAGCTCAGAAAGCATTACCGAAAATACCATTGAGTGACTTTTAACCCGAAAATAATTTTGAATACGAGTCCGATGTACATGCTGGATGGACAAAAACAGATGGCATGCCAGTCAGCCCCCAATTATGTGGTATTTCGAAATTAAATGTTGAAAAGGCAGAATACCAAGCCTAATTTAAATACAGGCAATTTAAAAGTAGAGTGCAATTTTCATTCCTCAAATAATTCAGCCCTGAGGGATTTTGTGCTACAAAACTATATGGCACTGTAAGGGTTAACATAAAAATTGAATAAATAAGATTCTAAAAAGAAATTAAAAAGTAAGGATATTTCTTTGATCAAAATACCTCTGTCTGAACAAGCAGACTGTGACATTGATGGACTTAAAACTCTTGTACAGCATTATGGAACAGATACAAAATCTGTCATAGTTGTCAGCAAAGGGACTGATTTAAGAAAGTTAAACTTTGGCAGAGTTCTTGTTAGTGAAAAATCTTATTTTGGAGCAGAGATATCCAAGTAACAATACCTATGAGCTGTGTGAAATTGTACATAACGACCATAAAGAACAGTTTCCCAACTTGTTCAAGCTGGTTTAGCTAGCTATGCATATGTCCCTTCAGAAAGCAGATTGTGAAAGAGAGTTCTCAGCACCGAACAATATTCATACACAGGTAAAGAATAGATTAAGCTCAGAAACAGTCAACAGAGTAATGCTTATACAAATAGAGGAGACATCTTTTGAGGATTTTGATCTCAACAGAGTGGAGCAGGAAGAAAGAAAGAGACAGCTATTTATGTGTTAGGTAAATATTGAACTATGGCCATTTCCTCCTACCCCCTCTTTTTTGTCCTTCTCCCCCCTTTTTTTCATGACAAGGGGGGAGCTCCCCCTTTTAGATAAAATCCTGGCAGCATCTCTGACCCAGCCATGACAGTTCTGGTACCAGATCTGACTTGGAAACCAAGCATATTAAGCATTTCCACCACTGAAATCAGTGAACCATCTCATACTACCCAGTACCATTCCCATGGAAGTATAAGCATATCCATCACTGGAATCAGTGAACCATCTGACACTACCCAGTACCATTCCCATGGAAGTATAGTGGACCGGCACCAGACAGTTCTCTTACTGGTCCAGGTTGGCCTGGTACCTGTCCTAGACCATCAGGTGATACACGTAGTGAAAGCCTGGAGATAACCGTTTCCCATCATGGACAGATTCCCAGCATTTGTTCACTATCCCACATGTCCTGTTTTGCCAGATTAATTGTTGCACCCCTCACAGGTCTCCTTTCACTATTGTTAAGATTCACACTCAGAAGTGCCATCTTCCTTTTTCAATCTGACAGGCCATCAAAGAAGCAAACCTCATGCCTTGCCATTGTTTTATAGGAGAGTTCAGAGAAACAGGAAGGATCCTATAAAGGATGCAAAATGGCAAATATCCCCTCTATTCCATTTGTCTTGATCCCATTAGTCATGTTTACACTTCCATCCCTGTTGGGGGAATTCAACTTTTGCATGGAATGAGAGACACTGTTCCACTGACCCTTGGATGATACAGGTAGTTTTGGAGGACCTTCAGACCACATTCATTGCTTCTCCCCCATTATAAGAACAGTACTCATTATTACAGATGTCCTAAGATACCCATACAAAGTGTATGTCTTGTAGCAAGAATCAACACTCTTCTTTCAAAAAGGGCAGTTGAGATTGTTTACAATGCAAACTCTTTGGGATCTTACTCGGACCTTTCCCATGGCCCCAGAGCCAACAGCAAGCTTCTTTTAGTCATGAATCTAAACTCTGACACACTTCATTTGGACACTATATTAAGAATGTGGACACTGAGATTGGTTCTAAACATAGTTCAGGAGGATGGTTTTGTAGTCAGCCTAGACCTTTGAGATGCATACCTTCACATACCAATTCAAAAGTCTTTTTGGAGTTCATAAGTTTCATGTATTACGACATGTCTACCATTTTAGGGCACTCCCTTCCAGTCCAAAGAATCATTAACAGAGTCATGTCACTCTTCAGAAGTACCTCTACATTTGTGAAGTCAAACTGCCTGCTTGACATTTTGCAAAGCACTAGGTTAGTCAGTTTTGTACCAAGACATTCAGTCACTTGTTTCACTGTGGCTTTGGATTTCTTGACAACATAGATAAATCCAAGCTCATTCCATCTTAGCATTTCAGTTCTAAACCCTCTTGAACAGGGTCTGTTGCTCTTGGTAATGTATCTTGAAATCATCTTGATGGTGTCTGCCATTTGCTCAGGGAATCAAATTTCAGGCCCGGATATTATTTACCCATTGGTCTCCTCAATATGACACTGGATCCAGTCATTTTTGGTCGCTTGTTCACGAGACCCATGCAGATGATCCTTCTATCCTAGTGGGGCCAATCTTTGCCCTCTAGACCAATGATCAAGCTTTGGGATAGATGTAGTTCCATCTCAGTAAATGTGAGGATCTTACTTGGCTTACAGCAGTCATCCCACTGCAAAGCAATTGCTGTAAGTCAAGATCTGCTCAGACACATACTCCTTCCTAGAAGTTTGCAGGATCTGACCTCCTTGTGAGTGCTGATTATAAATTCATCACCTGCTGAAAGCCATTGTAGATACCTTTCAATTACAGCAGGAGACTCAGTATGGAAGGGGCATTCTCATTTTGTCCAGCATATCATATGTCTTAAATGACATCAAAAGGGAAGGGGAAAACAAGTCCTCAGACCTCTGTCTCCTGGTTTGGTTATTCTACTTTCACTGTATTTTCAGGAATACAAGTTTGTCTCTAAATCATGTCCATGCATTGATCATATGCTAACCATTTCCCATATTTCCCATGAGACTTGAAACTACTTCACATACGTTAGGAGACTGGAGACGGGGCCAGCTCCAGGGTAAGGGGCTGTAACTCCAGGGTAAGGGGATGTAACTCCCTCTGCCTTTTACATATTTTTATTATGATCAGGTAATGTATTGTAAGAACACATATTTTTCTTGAACCTGCCATGGCAGAAGCTTGATATAGCAATTACTGCAGCATCTGTGTTTCTGCATGCCTGTCCATCCACGACCTTGAATAAGGTCAGTGTTAAAGTTTTTTAGATTAAGGTCAGTGTTAAAATTTCCTTGCTAGCCAACCAAAAGGCAGGCTTAACAAGAAGGGCTCTCATTGGAGTAAAAAATATTTGATAATACTTGTCTGATCATAATATGGCCTCCGAGCAATTATATCACTGGAAGAGCATGCACATCCACTCCAGTAGTAACTTGCAATAAACAGGATTTGGCTGCAATAAACAGGATTTGGCAGCAATCCCTCTATCCATGGGGAGACCACTATCATCTAACTTCTGCCTTAGCAAGCAGAAGACTTTTTAGCTCTTGTTTTGCATAGACAAGCCTAAAGATGTGGTGAACATCTTTATAGTTTGGGAATGATGGATTTGCAAGGTATTGAATGTACTCCTGATGTATTATGATCAAGAAAGTATTACTGAAGCAACATATTTTACTAAAAAAAATGGTGTGTGGTTTTCTCAAATCTTAGTGGTCTACAGTAACTTACAGTCATGGTTATCAATATATTTGTTGTTTACTTTCAGTTGCCTTTATGTTTTTGAACAAAGGAGTTTCCCGAGGCTGGAATATCTTCCTCTGGGTGTCTCTGTTTATTGGCAATGGTCTCCTGATGTGTTTATATAGCATGGAGTGGTATGCTCGACAGAACTGTCCTGTAACAAATGTGAGTGCACTATTCAAACACAAATTATTCTTTTCCACTCCCTTACATGTGTCAAATGTTATCTAATAATATCAACATTTTATTGAGCACACATGAATTTTGAATAAAAGCTCCATTTGCCTAAACCTTATTTGCAAACATGTACCCAAAAATTATATATCAGACAGTTAGATATTCAGTTTGCAAATATGCTGAATTGACAGAATTTGCTAAAATTTAGTGACACCAAAATATTGTCATTTTCAGGCTGGAAAAATGTTCATATATTTTGCAGAAGATCTCCATTTAAAAAAAAAAATATTTGGAAAACTGTTTTGAAAATGTATATTAGACAAATAATGCTGAATGTGCAGAAAGTGCACAAATTTATTCACACCAAAATATTATGATTTAAAGTATGGGACAAAGATAAAACTGTCTTATAGGATACCTTTACAAATGTGCCTGCAATCTGTTTTCAAAAGGACACCTTATGAAAATGATATCTAAGCATCCTTTGTGCAGTCTGTTGTAGACTGTTGTAGACTCTGGATGCTAATTTTGTCTTGAATATCCATTCCAAATACATTAAAAGGATATTAGATATTTGAATTTGATAATATGATAATTACCAAGCTCATGAAGTTATAGTATTTAATCGATTTTCAAGCATCATAACTTCATGAATCCTGTAAAATATGAAGTTAAATTCTTTTAATTACAAATATTTATAGAAATAATAATCAATCTCATGAAATAAATAACAGAACTATATTTTAAACATTTTTTACGCATAACAAGAAGGGTACATGAATACAGAAGTAGTTCCTTTCTGGTGTTATGAACTAATAACGTCTAGTTTTCTGCATCACAAGATACAGTTTTAACCAATCTAAATGCTTGGTAAAATTTTTCAATTATAAACATATATTGGTTCTTGCATTAAATGATGTTATGAAAATATAATATATATATATCCCAGTAAACCTTAATTTAAAAGTTCAAAGGATATGGCATATATTTGTAAATACCTTTTGGGAGATGCTTCTCTATATATGATAACAGTATATATTAAAAGACGAGAAATTCCTTTCCCTTATTTTAGAGCCTGCCCCTTTCTGGAAGCCCTATATAGCAATCTCTGTGGCATCAATGTACATGTTCATACGTCTGTGCATGCCCTATATTAACCTCAGTGTTTACTTTATTTGCTAATATATATTGTATATACTTGCTTATAAGTGTGACATACACATTTTTTTGTTATCAATCTAGGGGTAATATTGCGACTATTCCAATTCAGAAATGCATATTTAGTATGCACTGTGTTTATCCGGTTCATTATGGTATTCATTACACAATACTTGTATCTATATTTATTTGGACTTTAATTTGAAAATGTTATTAGCTAATTAAATATTACCCACCGCAAATTGAAGTGTCTGACAGTGTTGTTTACCATACGTGTTTACTAGCAAGTATATTGCTTTCATTTTCGTGCAAGTCTGAACAACCTGGATTTGTATTATATTTTGTGTTTTGCAGTATAGACGCAGTTTGATGCAATAAGAGTTTTGATTTGATTTATATCTTCCTTTTCCATAAGCCAGATCTAATTCCTAAGTGATATTTCCCAAGTTTTCTGCCAGTGCACATGGGCCGAGGGTGGCTTATCTTTAGCTTGTAAAGGCAGCACTCAGTTTGTTTTCAACTTGACAATCCATTTGATTGAGCCTTGAATTTGATACTTTTTCAGTACCAAATAGAGTCCTACAACTCCCTGTGCGTGTTTGACCTTAATCCCTTAGGTTGTAAAAGCAGCACCTTCTTTGTTTTCCCATGTGACAAGCCTTTGATTGAGCTGTGAATTTGATACTCGTTCAGTGCCAAGTAACAGAGGGTGATTATTTGAACTCCCTGGGATCTTGCTTCACTATTGACACCTGTTCAGTTGCGTCCTTAATAGATTTCATAGACTGTATGATCAAAGTGTAAATTACAGAGCCCAAGCTCAGTCTCCACATAAGCACCTGCATATGACAATAAAGACAAGGAATTGGAGTCAGACAATATTTATGATGAATTGGTGATGATGGAGGATTTCAGAACTTTATTTGGTCACTCAGACGATGAGGATGAATTTTTGGGCTTTGTACCAGATGACATTTGACAGTGACATTTATAGGATACTTTGAATCACAAAAGTGTAGACTTTACTTTTACTGTTTGTTTGTAAGAATTGTGGATTTAACATATTATGGGATATTGTGAATTAGATCATTCTGGGATACTATTTTTATACGGGTATGTGACCTATAATAGAATTCATGGATTTATCATATGAATGGATTTAAAATGTCAAGCATTATGGACTTATATGGATTTTATGACACAAAGATGGACATAATGTAAGTTGTCAATTTATTGTAACATATTCCACTCAATAATATAATTGTATTTTACACTGATTATGTCTTTATTTGTCCTATCTATCAATCTATCTGTCCATCCAGTTTGGCTTGTTTATTTTTCCAAAGCGCTACTCTGACCCACTGATGCCAAGTCAGACTCATCTGACTTGCAAAATATGCCGGGACTTATAGGGGGGTCAAAGAGAAATTAGCGTTTTGCAGCCCTAAAATGGGGTGGGGTGGGGATGACTTATAGTCAAGTCAACTTATACTTGAGTGTATACAGTAATATGTACCCATCTGCACACAGCTGAGACCCAGATATGCTGTTACATGATACATTAGAAGATCACAGTCTATGTTTTTCTTTTTCTACTATGATTTCAAATAAACACTGCAGACCATGATCTTCATGTACATTGTTAAATGGCAGATCTCTGAGTTGTTCAGAGTCAGGTGAATGCTATTATTCTGTTATTGCCATTTTCCAGGAGGGAAGGCAGTTATAGATTTAGTACATCACATGATGTTATATGATGTCATGTGTCGGCACATAGCAATAGTGCATACTGGAACAGGTATAATTCCTGTAGTCAAGGGGCTCTAGGTAGCTGAGTGGTCAAAGGAGTTTGCCTTTACAGATTACTCACACGTTTTACCTCTGTCCGTGTGTGTTCATATCTTGACTTAACCAGCATGGGTAAGTGAGAAAGCTTAACAGTAGCTTCCCATGGGTTAGTGGTTCTTTCTGGGGTCTTCCAAGGTTCTTCCTTCACCAAATATATTATCCGCCATGTATAGCCTATCATGTTCAGAAAAATGGGATTAAACCCCACAAAACCAACCAAACAAACCTGTAGTCAAGTATAGCATCCATAGTTATGGGGAAATGCATACTGTCCTAAAATAGATTCCTGTTGTCAGCCAGTTGTAACTCTAGAGTTTATCATGTGATGTACTAAACATGGGTAGATATGGTTACTGTACAACGTGAAATTGAGTATGATGCTAAACACGTTTTTTGTACATTTCAGGATAACTTTCTGGACTATGTCATACCAAGATCCTGGTTCTGTGGAAATTAGGACAAAGTTCAAAGGTCAAATTCTTGGCATGGGACGTCAATTTGTGATCTTCTGAACAACCCAATTTAGATACACAGGAAATGTATGTACAGGGCTTTGATCACCCCATATGTACAGAAACACCCTAGAGATTAATGCAATTATATTTTGGAATAGTCCATCCAGACATACTCATTTAAAGCTATCTAATCTCATTAATCTAAAATTTAATCAGGGCATTTTTTTTCTTAAGAATATTCTTTTTTGATGTAACAGTGTGGAAGCCACGTGTACCTAGATATCTATATTATTTTCTTATATCCAAAGGAATCTAAGATTACTCTTGTAAAATCTAACATTTCTGTAAATGTATTTGTTTATATCTTTTATCTTGTAGTATTTGGGATGAAGATAAGTACATATAAATTTTTCCACTTATTTTTTTTGTCAGTGCACCTGTACAAAATATATTCAAATTTTGTTTGTGTAAGCGAGAAACATGTATTTCCATATTTTTACATTTTTCATTTTTTACATTACATTATTTTATATTAGATATTTCTGGTTCATTTGTATATATATGTTGGTTTAATATTTTCATATAATTTTCTCAAAATGTTCTATGCATATTTTGGAAGTTCAGCTGGTGAAAGGAGGTCACTCAAACTTCTTTTCCATGTGCACAGATTACCTTTTATCTAAGATTAACAGATTATTAGCCTTTTATATTTTTTTAAGCAATTAAGATGCTATGTTCGATATGATTTTATAAAATTAAAAGCATTACAACCTACATGTTCAAATGTCTGCAAGGTACAACCTATTATATTTTGGCAACATTCAAGTATTTCAGATTAATTTTATGTTTAGTTTCATTTAACTGAAAAATAAATAAAATTGTCTGCAAAACACAAAGTTATTGCAAAATACATTATACATATGATAAAATATACATGTGTACAAGGTTGTGCATGTTATAGTGTGCATGAAAAATCTAGAGAGATATATATGATTAATGATTTATTCATTAAAACTGTAGCTTATTAATGTAAACTGACAAGATGTACCAACTCATTTGCACAATAATTACCATGCCATTGTCTCAGGGTTTCTGAAAGCAACACTATTTGAGGCAGCTGTCGGCTTGCAAATACATGCTGTAATTACCTTTCCCATTTGCAGTTCAACATAACCACTGGATTTTGAATGGTTACAAAGTAACATCTATTAAAAATGGGTTGAAAGAAGTGTTTATATATTCATCCCATTTTTACCACTTATATTGGTACACTTTGCAGAAAAAACAGTGGAGAATGTTGACCATTTTCAAAAAAACAAATCAAACCCTCCTCAAAATCATCCCCCCAAAATGTGCTCATTTGCATCACACTTATTGTGTAACTAAATTAGTGTAAGTAAAATTTTGACTTACATGCATACATTTAAAGCTTGAAAAAAATTGGTGATTTACAATAGATCTAAAACATCTGTATGTGATATGATTTGGTTCTACCTTTTCTATTTAATGTGTAATGAACTTTATTATTGATACGAGCTACTGCAAGTTTGTTTATTTTTAAGGGTATCAGATTTTGTGGTTTGCCTGAAAATGACATTTTCTCTGGTACCTAAATTGATGGATATTCCTCTGAAGGGGAAGGGGTCCTATTACCTTGACAGAAGGAGTGCACTTGATTATAATTTCAGATCAAAGTTATGAAACCCTGCTCCTTTGCAATCAAATCAAGTGAGGCACTTGATTATGTTCTGGAACTGTGTTCTTCCCACTTTGAAATACATTTCTTAATATTTATTTTTGCTGACTAAACAGTTTAGTCATTCACTGCAACATCCTATGTGAAGTGTTTTGTAACAAATTTCTATACTTGTTTGGAAAGTGTATTTCTTGTCATTCTCCCCCATTTTGTTATGTCACCAGTCCCATCCATACTACCACTTTGATTGGAACTAAATAGTATTTCACTCAAATTCTTTTCAATTGGATCTAAAATGACAGAGTCCAGTACATTCAGAACTCTAAATCAAGTGCCCCCCAGGGATCACTGTTTGCTGGATCTTTAAATTTCCTGAATTGATGAAACCATAAAATGCACAAAAATGGGTACCCCACAAATAAAAGTGAATACCATATATACTCACTTATTAGTTGAGTCCAACTGCAAAATGTACAGATTGCATAATGTGCTGGCAGATCAGGGTCTGTGTTGTTTGTTTTACTGATTACTCCTAACAAACTGCAGAAACCCAGATCTGCTGGTGCATTATGTGACAGCAGATCTGAGTCTCTGCAGTTTGTTGTTGGGCTTGACTTACAAGCAAGTATATACAGAACTTATCATATTGTCATCACTTGCAGTTGCTTCATCTAATTAAGTGACATCATACTGCAATATTGAAATAAATTTATTCATTATGTATTCATGAACATACTAGCATAACTCGGTTTTAATTAGTGCAATTATATTACATCATCAGTACAAATACCTGTATTTTTATAATGTTGCTTTTTCTATATACTGCATAAAAATGTTAAGGCCAATGCATTTGTTTGTCTGTAAATATTAGCAGACTCAACAGGTGTATTTTATGCATACTGCTCAAAATGTTTAAAGCCAACACATTTATTGACTGTACATATTGGCAAATATAATTGAGACTTTTTTTACTCTACTGGTCATTGATGAGAAGAACTTATGTGATAGCCTATTGTCCATCATATGTTGGCACATGTTTGTTATCACTACTCATAAACTAATCAGAGGATTGCCATGAAACTTTACACGTTCATTCATCCCAAGGTCAAGTTCAAAGTCCTAAATGAAAATGGTGCCCCTTAGATATCCAATATGTCCAAGGGGGCACCATCTTGGAAATCTTATAACTACTACTCCCGAATAGATGATCATATAGATATGGGGCTTTCACTACAAGACTTCTTACAATGTCTGGTTGCTGCTTAATGAAAATGGAACTGATCTGACATCCAATATGGCCACCACAGTGTCATCTTGAAAATCTTGTTATCACTACCCCTTCAGAACAGATGGTTGTATTGACATGAGGTTTTCAGTAAATAACTTTGTGTGATGATGTCTTGCTGGACTTGTGACGATGTCTTGTTGGACTTGTGACGATGTCTTGTTGGACTTGTGATGATGTCTTGTTGGACCCAAATGAATATGGTGGCCCACAGACATCCAATGTGACCTTCTGGAAATTATTGTAATCAGTACTCCACTTAGATGAATGGTTATATCAATATGGGATTTTGATTTAAAGACTCGTTATGTTGTCTAGTTGGTCCTAAATTAAAATTATTTACATTGTACATTGTACATCTTAGATGTCATTATTATGGCAGCTATCTTGAAAATCTTCTCATTTCTAATCCTGAATGTCTAGTCTTATCAACATAGGATTTTCACTAAAAAGACAATGATGTCTAGTTGGTTCTAAATGAAAAGGGTATTGATCTGACATTCATTACGGTCATCATAGTGGCCATCTTAAAAATGTTGTAATTGCGACTCCTCATGATGGCCATCTTGAAAATCTTGTTATTGCTATTCCTCCTGAATGGATAATCATATTTTATGTTTTGTTTTACTGATTAGTCATTGCAAACTGCATAGACCCAGATCTTCTGGCACATTATGCAATGTCAGATCTTTATCTATGCAGTTTGCAGTTGGAACCGACTTGTGAGTATATTAGATATATCTTTTAAAGAAAATAATTTTTGAATATACAGTATTACTCAAGTTACTTAGGTTTTGGAGCACAATATTGATCAATAAATCAACAACTGGTCTGGAGACTTATTTCAGTAAGTCTCAGAGTTTTACAAATATTATTTTTTATTTATTTTTGTGGACATTAATTTTCGTGGTCAGAGTATGTTTTTGTCAGTACTTAAATTCGTAGATTTGGGGAAGGGGTCGTGTTATTTCCATAGAATGATCATTATTCAATAGCATCTTTAAATTTGGTTGTTTATAGTAGCAACAGAATCCACAAATATTGGTATCCATGACAAATTATAAAATTCACAATAATAGTGTTGAAGTTGAAAGTATTGATTTATGATCAACAACCACTTAGATCGTTTAGGACAGGATTGCTGCATATTTTATATCAATTGATAACAATGTATTACTAATATAACATTACATTTTATAACAATTTTACACATTTTTCCATGAGTTTGGCCTTGTATGACCACTAAACATATGAAAAAATATTCAATTTGATAAAAAGAAAAGAATAAGATTTTCTTTTCTTATTTGCTTTAGATATTGAATTTGTTTTCTTTTCTTAATTTTTAAAAAGTGTATTGACTTTTAAATGTTGTGTAGGCTGTATAATCAGTAAATGATAATTTGTTGGGTGCAATAATGCAATTGTCAATGCAATAAAAAGATTCTTTATTAGAATTATCAGAATTTTCAAGACAGTATTGGGTTGTAATTGATAATGATGTCATTAAAACATTTGTTTAGTTGTCTACATCTGTCAGTGCATGTTTGTTACTTTCATATTCTTTGTCAAAATTTGAAATATTAGAATTGAAATCCAAATCTATAATAAATTATAAAGACAATCATTTGAAGTGTTAGTCTCCATCTGTGAATGAAATTTTACATTATGAGAATTGTACAAATTTAAAATCAGCATTGTTATTAATATATATATATATATATATATATATATATATATTGTAAATTTAAAACAGCTTTTCTTACTGCATTAAGTAGTTTTTTCCTCGATTCTTTCAAAAGTGATTCCAAATTGAGTAAAGTAACTGCAAGTGCAATTCTTGAATGGAGAAGTATCTTAAACCAAAGATGTTCTTTGGTCCTTGGAAAAATGTGGCATTCGAATATGGTTTGTTTTGATGGCAACTGGGTGTATCATGCCAAGGAGATGGAAGCCAAGTGTCTTTCCCATGGACACACTGAGGCAGCTGACCCGGGCTGGCCTAGGCAGGTGTTGAACCCACAATCCCTGGATTATGAGTTTGATGCTCTACAAACTGAGTTACCATAGCTCCTACATTCAGCTATGACATTTTCAGTCAAAGACACAAGTTTGATATGTAAAGATGAATTTTGGCGTTGTAATATATCAACTGGATTAGATTATGTACTATACATGTACTTACATTCAGCAAGTGTACTTCAATAGGATTCCGCTTTCAGATCCCATAAACTTGATCTTAACATGCTTGAAATACTAGAGATTTGACTTGTGATGGATTCAACTGAATCATATACAATAGATTTGACTTGTGATGGATTCAACTGAATCCTATATAATAGATTTGACTTGTGATGGATCCAACTGAATCCTATGCAATAGATTTGACTTGTAATGGATCCAACTGAATCCTATGCAATAGATTTGACTTGTAATGGATCCAACTGAATCCTATGCAATAGATTTAACTTGTAATTGATCCAACTGATCCTATGCAATAGATTTAACTTGTAATTGATCCAACTGATCCTATGCAATAGATCTGACTTGTGATGGATTCAACAGAATCATATACAATAGATTTGACTTGTGATGGATTCAACTGAATTCTATACAATAGATTTGACTTGTGATGGATTCAACTGAATCCTATGCAATAGATTTGACTTGTAATGGATTCAACTGAATCCTATACAATAGATTTGACTTGTAATGGATTCAACTGAATCATATACAATAGATTTGACTTGTAATGGATTCAACTGAATCATATATAATAGATCTGACTTGTGATGGATTCAACTGAATCATATATAATAGATTTGACTTGTGATGGATTCAACTGAATCCTATACAATAGATTTGACTTGTGATGGATTCAACTGAATCATATACAATAGATTTGACTTGTAATGGATTCAACTGAATCATATACAATAGATTTGACTTGTAATGGATTCAACTGAATCCTATACAATAGATTTGACTTGTAATGGATTCAACTGAATCCTATATAATAGATTTGACTTGTAATGGATTCAACTGAATCATATATAATAGATCTGACTTGTGATGGATTCAACTGAATCCTATATAATAGATTTGACTTGTGATGGATTCAACTGAATCCTATACAATAGATTTGACTTGGGATGGATTCAGCTGAATCATATATAATAGATTTGACTTGTAATGGATTCAACTGAATGATATACAATAGATTTGACTTGTAATGGATCCATGTGATGGATTCAACTGAATGATATACAATAGATTTTACTTGTGATGGATTCAACTGAATCCTATAAAATAGATTTGACTTGTGATGGATCCAACTGAATCCTATAAAATAGATTTGACTTGTGATGGATTCAACTGAATCATATACTATAGATTTGACTTGTGATGGATCCAACTGAATCGTATATAATAGATTTGACTTGTAATGGATTCAACTGAATCATATACAGTAGATTTGACTTGTAATGGATTCAGCTGAATCATATACAATTAAACTAGTTTTAGCAACCACAGGTTTTGCATCATTTCCAACAATTTATACTTCAGTAAATTTCAAGTATAAAGATGTATAGGAATAGCAAACCTTGAGTATATGTAATCAATTTTATATAACTTCCCATAATGAGGCATATGGGGATTTTTACCTTTTAAAATTATCTAGTCCTTGTACTTAATGGTCTCCCAAACATGGCCTGTTTGATATCAACTGGTGTTCATTATCCAGTAATAGTGTTCATACCCAAACAAATAAGAATAAATGTTTTATGTGAAATAACACATGCACACACACACACACACACACACAAAACCTATTAATAGAAGTGTAAGTTTATGAGATTTTCAGCGATGGGAACATGTACATTAAGGACATAATTATCAACCAGGATTTTCCAGGATTTTACATCAATTTCATGTAGGTTGATTCACCGAGTTACACCCAAGGGTTACATTTTAGCAGACGAGAAACCATAATGGCTGGATTGACTTTACAAACATGAAATTTTTAATATCCTTGCATTCTATGCCAAAACAATTTTTGGTGAAGTTATGAAAATAAAATGAACTACTCAGATTTTGTCGTATTTCTGTAATTGGTACATTTTTTTATTACATGATTGTATTGATTAATATGTATCACTTTGTTGGGTACATGTAGAAACTTTTATTTCAGTTTTATAGTGCCTTTTTTTGTTTGGCAAATGGGCATTTGTAGTGAATTAATTCAATTTAAACAAAAATAATAGACATGTTATAACATGATGTACATTTCTGATATATTTCTAAGACTTCAGAATAAAGATATTTACTGATGGAAATACTAGTTTTTTGAACTTTTGAAGAATTACAAATGGTTAGTGTAAAAGTTTGCACCCAACACCAGGTGTTGAACCAGTTTTTGTTTTGTTGGTTTTAATGTCACTTTTAACACGTTATTGGCAATATCATGCTAACACATTATTGGCTATATCATGCTAACACATTATTGGCTATATCATGCTAACACGTTATTGGCTATATCATGCTAACACATTATTGGCAATATCATGCTAACACGTTATTGGCAATATCATGCTAACACATTATTGGCTATATCATGCTAACACATTATTGGCTATATCATGCTAACACGTTATTGGCTATATCATGCTAACACATTATTGGCTATATCATGCTAACACGTTATTGGCTATATCATGCTAACACATTATTGGCTATATCATGCTAACACGTTATTGGCTATATCATGCTAACACATTATTGGCTATATCATGCTAACACGTTATTGGCTATATCATGCTAACACATTATTGGCTATATCATGCTAACACGTTATTGGCAATATCATGCTAAGGAACTGGGAGCCAAGTGCCTTTCCCAAGGACATGTCATGGCAGCTGACCCAGCTGGCCTGGGCGGGTATTGAACCTGCAGCCTTTGGATTAGGAGTCTGATCCAGATAGTTTTGACAATGCCACTCTCTCTCCAATTAGTTTGGCTCTAATAAGGTCCTGTCAGGCAGTTCACCCTACCCCAGATTTTTTCATTCTAACTGCTTTCATACAAGGAGACATTTAAGATGTAATTATATCATTACCTGCAAAATGTATTTTCATTAAGTGCCCTTCATTCCAAGACAAATCAGTGTTGGACCAGTATTTGGTTATGTGGCAACTAGGCTGCACAAAGATTAACAGTAAGTCATATTCAGATGGTATCTCTTAAACAAAATCACAATCTCAAAGCACATTTTTCATTACTTTACACAAGGCCGGTTTATATATATATATATATATATATATATATATATATATATATATATATATATATATATATATATATATATGAGTGTGTGTGTGTAAAACATAAGGGGTAAACTTTAGAAAAATGGTTGCTTGGGAAGTTTACATTCAATTGAAAAATAGTTTATTCTTTCTATATACAATCTACTCTCATTTATTTGACAAGATCTGTTACATCAGATGTTGTTGGATTAGACTGAGTGTCCAATAAATGAATATCTTCAGATCATAAACCATATTATCATGTATTTTTGCAAGTATATCAATTAGATGTGCAGGTCCATAAGAGAAATCATTGATCTGGATCGATGAGTGTAAGAGTAACCACAACATTCCCTAATAATGATGATTTGCAATTCATTGTTGAGATCACACAGCACAAGATGACAACTCATCTGGCATTACATCACACTGATAACTAGGCCAAAGAAAACAGCATCATAGTCATTCATTGATAAAATACTGTATATACTTGCATAGAAGTCAATTGAAAACTGCACAGACCCAGATCTTCCATTGCATAATGGGCCAGCAGATCTTGTTCTATGCAGTTTGTTAGGAGTAATCAGTTGAACAGACAATACAGACCCTGATCTGCTGGCACATTTATGCACTTGCAGATCAGGGCCTATGTTGTTTGCAGTTGGACTCGACTTTAAAGCCAGCATATAAGCATATATAGTATTTGAAACATCTTGTATCCAGATGAATGCATCAGAGTCAGAACTTGAGATGGTCTGATAAACCTGTAGTTTTATGTAGGGGAAAAACCATTTTGTGACATTGCTTAAATGCAATAGTTGGTTAAACAGATGGCAAATAAAGTTGAGTAAACTGTATTAATATTATAAAAGAAAGCAAATTTTTCTGTAAATTATGTTTCTTAGAGTATACTTACCTAATCACATTAATGTTAGGGATATAAGCCTGCTACCTCACGAATCCAGACCTACTAAAAAGATGAAAATTTGAGGATGCTCACATGTTGGGGTGGCTGGGAGGGTTTTAAGTAATGTGATAGGGTAAGTATTCTCCAAGAAAAATAATTTACTGACAAATTTGCTTTCTCTTTCGAACACGTTCACCAATCACATAATGTTAGGAGAAATGGTAAAAGGAGGAAGGAATGCCTAGCATCCTACCTATACCTCGGGTATCCTTGAGAAGAAAAGGCTGGATTTCCCTATGCAAATGATAACTCACTCTCCTAACTTGAAAGCAACAGATTACGGTCAATAATCTGTGACACCTATATCCAGTTAAGAAGATGATTATTGAATTCTTCTTATCAACAAAATTTCCCTGGCAAATCCAGCAAAGTCAAGAGGTTGTGTTGACTTTAACTGGGTCTGGTGGTCATCTGGGCTGCCACCATAGGACTCACTAGATTCACAGTTGGTCTCTGTGAAGCTAAATCCCTAAGATAAAAACTTGAGAAGGTTGGATTGAAATGTTATGTTCGAATGCAAGGTTCACAGACATAGCTCTAATTTCATGAGGTGACTCTGATCTCTTGAGACTTTAGAGTACGCCGAGTGTATAACCCACTTCAGTTACAAAGATAGGTCTTTGAGGACACAGACAGGGTCTTGCATGGCCGCTGCTCTTGATGTGTTTATCGAAGAGAGGGAGCATATGATGACTCTGATTGCCAACTGATGGCAACCTATTTTTGGCCACAAAGCCTGGTTGTGTCATGAGGACCACCACGCCATCTGATCTGAACTGAGGATAGTTAAGGTCAACTGAACGGGTATGTAACTCGCTCACCCGGCATGCTAAAGCTAAAGCTATCAGGAAACAGGTTATGTATGATAGTAGCTTCAGCAAGGTTTGGGCTAAAGGCTAAAATTTATCTGAATGGAGCCATGTTAAAATCCAGGACAGATTCCATTTTGGAAAAGGTGAGAGATTTTGGTCGATCCAAATCAAAATTAGCTAGTAGATCTGATAGATCTTTATCATGACATCTCTTCTGCCATGATGCCTGAATGTGTCAGATATCATGGAGTGGTAGCCTTTGATAGTTCTTGGGGCCAACTTTTTCTCCTCATAAAGCCATAGGAAAAAAAGTATACCAGTTGAGGGATCGAGGCACTCAAAGGGATGATGTTATTTACTGGGCACCAGTCTCTGAAAATACACCACTTTCCCTCATAAGCCTTCAGAATGGAGGGCCTTCTTGCTTGTGAGATTCTCTCCCAAATCAAAGGTTTGATTTCTTTCTTTCTCAAGGCTGTCCTGACAAGAACAAGGTATGAAGATGAAGACAGTCTGGGAAGGGGTGGAACACCTTCGACCATGGTTGTTGGAGAAGATTTGGGTGGGCCAGAATCTATTGCTAGATCAAGTAGGTCATTGACCCAGGACTTGTTATATCAGAAATGGGCTATCAGAACCATCTTGCATGTTTGACCCCTCAACTTCTGTATTATTTTTTATACCAAGACCACGAGTGGGTAGGCAAAGGCCCACAACCCCTCCCAACTGATTGACAAGGCATCCATGGCTCAAGCTCCTGGGTCCAGAGTTGGAGAGATGAAGGTGGGCAACTTGTGATTCCACCTTATCGCAAAAAGATCAATAATCGGATGCACCCAACATGCGCAAATCCAATGAAAGACTGATTTGATGGCAGGACCATTCTGTATGAATGACTTGCCCCTTTGTGGAAAGAGTGTTGGCCAGGATATTGATTTTGTGGGCATTGTGCCTGATTTGTATGTTGATATGGAGTTGGTAGTACCAATGTAGAAACTGCCAAACAGAATGCACAGGTAGGATGATTTTGTGCCTATTGTTTGAGGAGGTAGGTCACCACTGCTGAGTTGCCTGACATAATTGGGACTGTTTTCCTGCAGAGTTGGTCCTTCCAGAACTGAAAGGCATTAATGATAGCCATCATCTCATGAAGGTTGATGTGGAGAGGTAGTTCCCATGTGTTGCTGACTATATAGAAGCCTGGCAACAGATGGGCTCCCCAACCGTACGTACTGGCATTTGTACCTACTGTCACTTCTGGTTGGGGCTTCTCCAGAGGAATTCCTGTCGTGAGCCAATTGTGGTTGCACCACTGACACAAGAATAATTGTACCTCGTTCGTGATCCTGACCTTTTGATTGAGTGGACTGGAAAATGGGTGCCATTGAGCCAGCAAGGTCATCTGTAAGGGGCACATAAAAAGACGGCACAGTGGATGAAATCTGCTGCCACACTGAATAACCCGAGGATTTGCAAGAACTCTCTCACTGAAATTCAAGTCCTGTTGGAAACTGACTCAATAAGTTTGATGATCCATACTATGTGACCATGAGGGAGTTGTAACAGATTGAGATTGGTGATAAACTCCAGACTTAGATGGACAAAACACTGGGATGGATGAAGGACTTCTTCCAGTTCATGAGAAAACCGAGATGATTCAAAAGGGATAGGAGATCATTAGAATTTACCATATGTTTC